>OZ035881.1:27020829-27620829 GCA_964034835.1 Muscina levida
TGAAAATATGAATCAGGAGTCAATATGGACTATATCGGGTCACCCCTTCTGGTACCTCCCATACAAAATTACATATTTTTGGAAAATTAATAATTCTCCAATAACTTCCAAACGGACATTTGAGGGGTAATGAAAATTAGTCGGTTAATTTATATTGTGATAGGAGGCGAAACCTCAGAAAACCTAACTATTTGACACACCCCTTCTGGTACCTCTCACACAAAGGACCGAACTCACCCCTATAGTCTTACATACATATCTTTTTTTGTAAGTGCACTGAATTCAGTCAAATTATTCGTAAGTTGTACGTATGAAAATTTGAGTTAGGAATGAATAAGGACTGTATCGGTTCACCTCTTGTGGTACCCCCTATCAAAATTAAATTTTTTTGAAAAATTAATATTTCTCACATAAATTCCAAAGCGGCACATATAACCACTACACAAATAAGTAAAGTTTTGGACGAGTTTGCACCACAAGCAGGAAAAAAAATATACATAAGTAATTTTATTTTAATTAAAAATCTATTCATTTCAATAACTCAAGACTTCAACAATATCTTATATTGGGTGATGGTATTTATCAGTCAGTTTACCTGACTGAAATTTCTGTACTGGTTTTCTTATACTTCGTTAAAGTATTTATTATGCTGTATCGTCATTTGATATAGAAATGGGGCGCTTATCGTTTTTCATGGTTAATCAAGAGCTAAATTTTACCTAGTGTTCATTTTTGACTCCGATGTCAATTTTTGTTTTTAATATATTTTTTCGCTTTTTAACAGCAACAGAAATGTATCTATCAGTAGCCGCTCAAAGAAAAGAATTCCAAACGCTTCGGTCTTTGGCGCTTCGTAGATAGTTAGCCACACCAAGTGTAGATACCAGCTCTTTCACTTGGTTAACCTAACGAAATTTTGGCCTGACCTCCTGCGCCGTTTATTGGCGAAGATCTTTCGCACTTGAACATTTTAACCATTCGTACAACGTGTCCAAGCCAAATCATTTTGAACGCGCATGACTACGTCGACGTCTTTGTACAGCTCATACGACAGTACTCGCTGTTAACGATGCTGGGTCCAAATATTTTGCGAAGTATATTTCTTTCGAAAACTCCCAGAATAGATTGATCCGCTTGTGTCATTACCCAACAGATAGGATCAGAATCTGGTAGAGTCTGATTTTTGTTCCTCGAGAGAGGGCTTTGTCATTAAATCGCTTGCTTAGCGCATAGTAGCAGCAGTTTGGGAGCAATACTCGTTTTCTTGATTTCCAGGCTGACATTATTATTTTTGTTTACGGCGGAGCCGAGGCAGACAAAATCATCTACCACTTCAAAGTTACAGTTGTCAACGTTCACGCAGCATCCCAGACGAGTGGACTCTTTGTTCGTTGAAACAAATAACTTGGGTTTGTCCTCGTTTCTTACCAGACCCACTTCAGCCGACTGCTTTTCAATGCTCGAAAGCCTCAGTAACATCTCGCAATCCACGTCCAATGAAATCTATATCATCGGCATACGCGAGCAGCATGTGACTTTTGTTGAAGATGGTACCATTCCTGTTTATTGCAGCCTTCCGCATGATAATCTCCATTACGATGTTAAAGAGATCGCAAGACAGACTATCGCCTTGTCTGAAGCCACGCTTGGTAAAAAATGGCTCTGTCAGATATTAGCCAACTTTCACTGAAGACAATGTGACAGTCAGTGTCATCCCGCAATGTCGTATTAGTTTCGGGAGGATACCAAACTCAGCCATAGCATCTAAGAATTTCTGTCGTATCGTACTGCCGAATGCAGCTTTGTAGTCGATGAACAGGTGGTATGTGTCGATCCGCATTTCTTGGTTCTTCTCCAGGATTTGTCGTAGTGTGAATATAAGGTCCAATCTTTTTCACCAGAATGTGCATTAGTCTTTCAAATAACATACTAGACAGGATCTTGTATGCGACGGGTAAAAGGTTAATCCCGCGATAGTTAGTGCATATGCTTGGATCGCATTTCATAAGCACAGGACATAGAACACTCAGATTCCAATCATCGGGCATGCATTCATTGAGCCAAATCGTGTTTATGAGCTGGTGCATGCATGTTGCCAGCTCATCGCCGCCAGCTTTAAAAAGCTCTGCCGGTACACAGTGTGAGATTTAGTCAATCTAGCATCTCAAAATTAATTTTTATATGAAGTTTTAGAGATATCAACTTGAAATTTGGCACGATCGTTAAGGAGATTATAAGCTTCAATATGGTGAAAGATAACTAGTTCCAACTAGTGTCAAAAGGGACTAGTTCCGAACTATCCTCAAAAACACTAGTTGGGGACAATTTTTTTTTTACACATTTATATTCAATATTTCTTCTTTTTTTCTCTTCTAACTAAAACTTGTCGATATATTGATATAAGTACCCACATACAACCATTTCTATAAAATGCTTCAAGTTTCGAACTTTAGTTTTCGATGATTCTTTGCAAATGAGAAAAATAAAAAGTTAATGTTGTTTCAATGTTAAATTTATTGATATCTAAAACATTATAAAGAGGAAAAACTAAAAAATTCAACGAAAGTTCTTAAAAGAAAGGAAAATATTCAAAATAAGATATTAATCAAAAACCAAAATAAAGAAATTATATACAAATTATACAAAAGTAAAAAGCGAAAAGTAGAAATAAAAAAAAATAAGGAATTTATACAAAAATAAAAATTCCAGAGAGCTGCAAGCAAAGTTTTTTATGCTAAATCATCAAATTAATCATTTAGTTGGGTGTCAGACAAAAGTGCAATGACCTCAGAAGGTAAAGTAGAACGCTTGGTTTTTGGGGGCAAACGTAAACTTGCAATCAAAGGGTCTGACGTGATAAGCAACCTATGCAATAAATCTATGTTGGTGTCAACTCGGGACGTTTTTCTTGTGAACAGTTCGCGATACTGTCTCGACTCTTTATTGCGTGCTTCTTGCGCTTCTTCAGAAAAGTTTCCTATGGGAAGAATGCATGAAGGTATTAACTCTTTGCATTTCCGTTTTTGTGTACTCGAAGCACTTTCAGCAAACTCTTTTTCTCGCTTTCCGCGTTGCGGTATTTGTTTTGAAGTTGATGGTGCTAGCCAAATAGCATGGTCATGCATAAATCTTGCTTCATCACGATTGAAATTGGAAGCAAAGCTTTTTTATACGATCTTTAATTTTGGTATCGCCAACATCTGGTCCAAAAATTTAAATAACGTGCTTTTCGACCGCTTCTGTTCTTTCTATTTTCACCTTGCTCAACCAAATCCAAAATAGCTCCTCTCGCGATATTTCACTCATACTAAAAAAAAGGCAAAAAATGGGCAGGATTTTATTTTTTAAATTTGTTTTGGGCACATTAACAAAGATTCTGCTGGCATTCGCATCACGGAACTCCGTGGGACTTGGAAGTTCTAGTCTATCAAAGATTTGAAAGCTTTAAAATTTGTCTTACCTTTTTGGTGGTTATAAACCAATTTTTTCAAAATACTTGAGTGCAAAAATAAATATTGAATAAAACAAAAATTTTAAGTTTAAGTAATAACCTTCAATACAAAAAATATTTTTGGCCAAAAAAAACACTCACAACTTCGACCTGATCACTCAAACTTTTGTGATCAATGCAAGCTTGAAAATCAATTGTTGCATGCTATGAAATTGCTCGTGTTTAATAGCTGTTATCACGCCAATAACATTTTTTTATTCTCTTTTGTGTTTGTTTTCGTAACAAATGGGGTCTCTTCTCACGTAAAAAAAAATATGAGCGAGTTACGAAAACATTTTTTTTTTTAATTTCGAGATGACAGATTGATTACATCTCACAGTGTGCGGTAGTACATCGGCTCCTGCAGCTTTATTATTTTTAAGTCTTGCGACCGCCGTGCTGTTCTCGTTTTGGTGGTAGTCTATGATTGATGTGATTTCGTCACTTATGGTGCCTTCGGGAATGAGTAGAGATCGAAAGTGTTCTCTCCATATTTGACAAGATTTCCGTCTCTGTCCTTACAGGTGGGGGTCCGCCTTCTTCCTACCTTACAGGTGGGGAACCTTTCCTTTTAAACTTTTGGTAGAAATTTCGGGCTTTACCTGGCTCTTTCTTTTCCACCTGAAAAGACGTTTTATCTCCCTCCTTTTCTCATTATAACGCTCCGTCACCGCACGCGTCTATTTTCTAGTATTGTGATCGGGAAATATCCAGGTTGTCTTGTGGATATCTTTATGCGGGAATATGGTTTCACTCACAACCATGTTTCTTGCCGACGCGAAACTTACCAGTCTGAATCCGTTGGTGTTGTTGTGTAGACTGAATTTTCCGACTGCTGAACTAAGAGCATCTTCCCCTCCTATTTTAGCATTAAAATCTCCCAGAACAATTTTAAAGTCATACGCAGGCCAGCAGTCATATATCTCCTCCAGGAGCTCATAGAATGCATCTTTAATGTCATCGTCTTTGTCTTACGTCGGGGCGTGTACACAAATCAGCGTAATGTAAAAATATTTCTCCCGCGAAGAGTGGCTATTCGCTCACTTACAGGGTTAAACCTCGAAATCATATGCCGAAGTCTATTGCCGACTATGGAACCACCGGTCCCATCCATCTCATTTCCTGTATGGCGGTGATGTCAACCTTGTATTTATCGAGGACATCCTCCAGTTGGATAAAGGCACCAGCTCTGTATAGAGTTCAGACATTCCAGGTGCATATCCTTAAATCATGGTCCTTATAAAGTTTAAAAAACAGATTTAGTTTAAAATCTATAATAACCTTTATCGACCATTAAATCCTTTCTGCACTTCTTCCTGATTGGTTTGGCCATACCGGCAAAACAAAAACCACCTTCATAAACGAGAAGTACAAAAACTAACAACAACAACACAATTCCGGGTAATTCAAAACAATGCGCGCCGCCACACGTGAGTCTCACTGTCTGCCATAAATTGCGGTAGACTGCTTCAACACAACTATGGCAACAACAGCAACACCAACAATTACATCAACAAAAACAACAACAAATCACATGATGCCTGTGCAAACTCTAAAAACCGGCCATCACCCCCCCTTAGCCAAAGTCGAAATTCAAACCAATGAAACTTACAGAAAAAAAGGAAGCAAAACAAACCCGGTGTTGTAGTGATGATATTCGCGTGCTAGTGAGCACTTAAAAAACTTTAATTAAGCTCATTTTCGTAGAGCGAAAAATTTCACTAGTTTAATTTTAATTTACGCCAATGTTTTTGAAAATGTTTTGAAACACAAAAAAAAATAGATACGAAAAACGCAAAATCAACGAAAAAAAAAAACTTGTTAAAAACAAACTACTTCAAAAAGGACTTAACCAACCAAAGGAAACAACAAAAACGCGAACCATGTGAATAACGTTTAATTTCCTATATTTTCAATCGAAAGTCTAAGAATGCAAAACAACCTTCAATCAGTCTGGTAGCCACAGTTTGTATTGCATATTGCCATGGATGGACAAAAACAACAAAAAAAAACACCAGTCAAACTACATCAACAACAACTAGTCAAGGTAATTAAATATAAATCATGAGTACATCAAGTTAACTTCTGAATACGGTTAGCTTGACTGTTGGTGGCTTACTGTACGTAGTGGTGAAAGTAGTCCCCTACTTGACTTTGTCTATAAAATGTTTATTTAATGACGTTTAATGTTTCATTATTGTTATTATATACATACATACATATATTCTTAACCGATGGCTGTGTATTCTTCGGTGAGTGTGTGTGTGTGCCTGTGTAGTAATACATGAAACCATTATGAATGTAAGTAAAACTTTTGTTATAATTATTGTTGAGTAATAAAATATATATGTATGTATTATATATGACCATTAATAATTTAACGATTTGTAAGAAATGCAGAGAAATTGAAATTTCCATACTTATTGCTCCCGGATAAATTATAAAACAATCAAGTTTATATGACCATTAATATATAGTTTAATTTCCATTTAGGCAATAACATATACAACAATGACATTAAAGAATAATTAGGTTGGTATCGAGTAGTTGCTTTGAATTCCGTTCATATTGTTGAAAAGTTGGTTGAGGGGACGTATATATTTTAGTTTACAAAATATAAGGTTGTATTTTTTTGTTTGCTGTGATTAACACAACGGCGCAGTCTAATAGCATTTAGCATATTAAAAAAGGTTAATCTGTTTACTTAAAACGATTACAATTATGTCATAAAATTTGCTTGAGTGTTTACGAAAGGACTTTTGAATTTGTCGCATGTTGTTTTTTAGGACACTAGGTATTATACAAATCAAATATGAAGATCTTCTCACATTTAGTGAGTTAAATAACACATTTCCATTTTAAGACTCACACAGCAAAAGTTGTTGTCTACAACATCGAGCAGACCGCCGATGACACGGATGAACCCACTATATTTGCGAGGAGGAAGTAGCTGAGGTGATAATTCTTTATAGCGATTTCCATTTCGTCTGATATCTACTTCGCATGTACATATTTGACATAATTGTAGATATATATACAGCTGATGATGTACCATTGTACATCAGTTCGTCACAAAGGGGCCTGAAGATGAACTCGTCATGGAGTTCGAAACGCGTCAACCTAGTGCGTGACACACTGAATTTGACCAAAAATATCAAACAATAAAAAACACTTTTCTTGATCGTAAGCCGAATTTGATGTATCATTTGATACACTTTAACGTAAATTTGATTTTCAATTTATCTGCACTCTATCGGCCATGTAATCCGACTATCATACGATCATTGTTGGCATTTCTAGTTTTTTCCTCTGTAGATAACAAGGTTTGTGTGAAGGGATTGTTAGATGTTGTTGTGAGTTTTTAACCGCCAAATTCCTCCAAAGATGGTGCCAGCTGGTTTTTTTGTTGATTTATTTTCCGATGTTGATAAACCATTTCCTTATTCCTTGGTCATTGTGCAATCTGAATTTTTGTATTGGAAGCATCTAGGATGAGTTTTGTTGGCTGGAAAACTCGAATGTATTTGAAAAGTAATTTTTAATTTTTCAGGAAGATTTTAGTGATTTAGGGAAGATATTGTTAGTTCAGCAGTGGAAAATTCAGTCTACACACCATCACCTCTGATAACGGATTCAGACTGGTAAGCTTCGCGTCGGTAAGAAACATGGTAGTGAGTGGAACCAGATTCCCGCATAACGATATCCACAAGGCAACCTGATCAATAGGACCCCCCCCCCAAATTCTGATGTTCCAGACAAGCAGTGACAGCATATTGTTAATTTTATGATCACTGCCTGAACGACATACTGTGTTATGAAAAACCACGATGATGAATGTCGCGCAATGTCTGAAAGATGTTGACTTGGCCAGAGCACCGGCCGGAAATCGAACCCAGCAGCGTCTGATTGCTCATCTACGTCGCTTTCACTGAGCTATCGAAGACTTGCATGATAGTCGATATTGATAGTAACTTGATTTATATAGGGGATCAAATTATTCCGCTTATACATGTTCATAGATTGTTTAAATCCTTACTTTGAAGTTTCGAGATACACTTTTGATTTGTGTATGGGAATTCTCTGATCGTTATTCACTTGTGAATAACCAGAATCTCTCTTTGGAGCTCCCCTAAGACGAAGATGTTGAATACCTACACCGATGCGTCTTATGGAGTAGGTAACAAAATAAACACAACGACTCTCGTAATAGCGTTGGCAGCCCAAATAAACTAGGATCGGGAGGTTTGCGTTAATAAGCCACATTCCTCTTCACAAGAAGAAAAGGAAAAACAAAAACCCCCCAAATGTTGACGACCTCCGCAAACATTATAGGACCATGATAAAGGATATGCACCCGAAAAGTCTGAACCCTCAAAGAGACGGTGCCTTTATTTAATTGCAGGATGTCCTCGGTAAATAAAAGGTTGACATCACCGCCAACAGGAAATGCGATGAAAGGGACAGGTATGTACACGACATCTGGTCTCGAAGTTAAACTCTTTCAGTGACCGAAATCCACTATTTGCATCAAGGGCAAATATTTGTACTTCACGCTGATCAGTATACACGTACTGAAGAAAAATACGAAGATGCATTCTTTGAGCACCTGGAGGTAATATATGACCACTGCCCGGCACATATTTTAATGCTAAAATAGGAAGGAAAGATGCTCTTTGTTTAGCAGTCGGAAAATTCAGTTTACACAAAAATATTTCTGGAAACGGATTCAGACTAGTGAGCTTTGCGTCAGCAAGAAATATGGTAGTGACTGGAAACAGATTCCCGCATTAAGATATCCACAAGGCAACTTGGATATCCCCCGACCAAAATACAAGAAATCAGATTGATCACGTGGTAATTGATGGAAGGCATGTCTCAAGCGTTATGGACGTGCGTGTGATGCGCGGTGCAAATATTGACTCGGATCACCACCTAGTTGCAGCCAAGGTACGCACACGATGAAGTAGTGCTAACAACACTCGTAATCAAACGCAAAGGAAGCTAGACATCACAAAGCTGCATACCACCGAGATAGCCAATGCCTACTTCAACCAACTCTCTCAGTTACTCCAAACAAATTCTCCTAGTTCTGACGTTCCCGACACACAGTGGCAGCATATTGCGAATTCTATAACCACTGTCGCAACGACCGTACTGGGTTATGAAAAACCACGCTCAGACAAGCCCTGGTACGATGATGAATGTCGCGAAATGTCTGAGGACATGAATGCTGCATACAAGACACAACTGCGGCCAATGGCGGAAAGAGCGTCTATTTAAGTAAAGAGAGTCCCAGAATATAGAAAAGTACAGGCATAAATGTGAAGCCCGGAAGTTTTACCAAAAGGCTAAAAGAAAAGGAGTTGGAACAGGGATCCCCAACTGTGAGGACGGAGATGCAAATCTGGTCTCAGACACCCAGAATGTGCTGCACATGTGGAGGGAACACTTTCTTACATTGCAGGAAATGTCGTGTGGCTTTACCACCCGACCAGATATTCACACTACATGAAATCCTGGAAAAGACCCAAGATATTCTGATCGACAACTATCATCTATTTATAGACTACAAAGCTGCATTCAACAGTTCGATACAACAAGTTTGATATCCCCGCGAAGCTGATACGTTTTTGCGGAATGACGCTGACTAACGCGAAGTCTTCAGTGAAAATAGGCAAAATCCGACAGAGACATTTTCCGCCAATCGAGGCTTTAAATAAGGTGATATTCTGACATGCGATCTTTTTATCACCATAATGAAGATGATCATGCGGAAGGTTCCAGTAAACATGACTGGTTTTATCTATAATAAAAGTTATATGCTGTTTGCATATGCCAATGATATAGCTATCATTAGCCGAGGACTGCGGGGTGTTACTGCAGTCTTTTCAAGCGTTGAGAAGCAGTCGACAGAAATGGGTCTGATGATGAAGGAGGACAACCAAGTTATTTGATTCAAAGAACAAAGAGTCTGGACAATTGGGACGCTGCTTTAACTTTGACAACTATAACTTTGATGTGTTTTTTTTACCTTGACTTCGCAGTAAACAAAAATATTGCTGTTAGTCTGGAAATCAAGAGACGAGTATTGATCCTCTGCTAGTATGCGTCAATCAATGGATTTATTCTTTCGACGTCCAAAGATCCAATGTACCAGACACTGATTCTACCTGTCTGGCTCAAGCAGATCAATTAATTCTGTGAGTATTCGTGTAAAAAGTACTTCGCAAAATATCTAGACCCATCATCGTTAAAAGTGAGTACTTGATTCAGTCTTTCACATACCACACTCGAATGGTACTTCTATATGGTGGATAAAAGGCTGATCCCGCGGTAGTTGCTGCACACACTTGGAACGCCTTCTTTCAACACAGGACATAAAACGATTGAATTGAAATTGTCGGCCATGCACCAAACCGTACATAGAAGCTAGTGCATCAGCTTACCGCCACCAAATTGAAAGAGTACTCACGAAAGTCCATTGGCAAAAACAGTTTATTATTCTTCAGCCGTTAAATTGCTCTTCTAAACTCGGTTTGGCATGGTGGCGGGCAAACCAAATTATATTTGGCAATTGCCATGATATTTTTACTAGCACTGCCTACTGAAACCATAAATGCTGTATCTACCTATGTAACACACTATTCGTATCTGTAACCAAATATTTTATTGACTCTAACATTGCCATGTACGCAGCATTTATTTTCTATAATTGCTATGCGACATTTCTCATCGTCTCAAGAGTTGTCTGAGCACTGTTTTCCATACGGTCCAATGTACGGTCCATTGTATGAGCCACTGTGTAACAGAAACGCCAGATATAGAGGTGGTGTCTGGTAGTAGTTGGAAGAGGTGGTTAGAGTAGGCAGTGGCTATCTCTGGTGTTTGCGGTGTTGTCCACCTTTCTTCGAATTTTCTTAAGTGCTTGATGCACGGATGCGAAGGATGCACGGTAAAGCTTCTGATCGGTTTAACTTGGCAAACCCAGAGTGATCCTTGCCAATTGCACTACGTATTCCTGCTACTACTGCTAATGGAGTACCTCCACGTGGCGACGCCTGGAAACGTGCCATTGATACCCGTCAGAGCACGGCTAACTGTGAGGTGCGAAACCTAAAACCCAGGTACGTGTCGGCGTAGAGAGAGCGGTACCCTGGTCAGCGTCTGACCCAGAATGGTCGGCTGTAATAAAATTCTGGCAGGAGGAGAAATCTGCGATATGGTGCACTGTGTTTCAACCCGCCACTGTCGTTTGAACTATTGCAATGAAAAGAAGTAACTGGCGGAAGTTCTAGAGGAATACAAGGCTGATATAACCACTTCACAGGAAATCCGGTGAACGGGACACGGGTGCTTGAGCATGAAGACGTGCGACATCTACTTTTGTGACCATACTGACAAGCACGAGTTTGGATGTGGATTTGTGGTTGGCAAGAGACTGCGACACCTAGTCTCAAGGTTCAACCCGGTGTGTAAACGTATAGCCACCATAAGAGTCAAAACAAAGTTTTTCCACATAACACTCATATGTTCCCTTGCTCTGCCCTCGATGAGGGCAAAGATGAGTTCTACGAGAGGCTAGAAAATGTATGTGACCGTAGCTCGAGCCATGACATCAAAATTCTACTAGGCGATTTTGATGCTAAAATAGGCAGGGATAATTCAGTCGATGTTGTCGACAGGAACTTCGCAGTATAGTGTCTAGTCAATCGACTCGCTTAGTAAAAGCTTCGCAAACAGGTGACGTTCGCATTCATCATTCATGGAAATTTAAAGAAAATTATGTTATTTTTAATATTGCGGGCACCTAAGCTGCATCCAGATAATAATTTGAGTAAAAGTTTATACAACGGATTATGCGCCCATCCATGATATCTGTTGTATACTTTTCATCAAACCATAACTACAAGATTAATTTGATTTTTGGTGTTTCGATCGTCGCAATTGCCTATTTGCCTGAAATCTGGTTCCATTTACTAACATGTTACTTGCCACGCCGGAGCTATGGTGTCATAACCCGTTGTAGGATGTTTTATTCAAGATGTTACCAACCATCTTCAATACCTTCCTTTGCAATTGTTTTTCATTTAACTTCCCTGATATTTTATTAACTATAATTGTCGTAATAACTCACATTGCCTGCACAGTAATTGCCCTAATGTTACTTATAGGTTTCATTAAGCTTTATACAAAATCATAACCATAAAATGTTTACAGCTATACAGTTGCTAATCTCTAAACTAACTTCTGAGTTACATGCAAAATGTCTCTTTCCTTATGACTTTGCGATATGATCTTATCAATATCATCAAAAGGATTTTCCTAATAACTAATATGTATCCTGTGGTCATAAACTGTTAACACTGCAGTGTAGACACATACCCAGCAGACAAGTAATGTATACATTTACATACTCAAACATGGATATATTTATACAAATGTACAAATATATACAACAATAAGAATATTGGTCGACTGTGTCACATTGAACTCACAATGAATTAAAGTTAACACAGTGATACTTTCGACAAATAGAGAAAAAGACAGAGAGGGCAAAGGGAATTTATACAATGGGGGCCATACACACATACACACAGGGGAAGTGAAACGAAAGTTTGACATGGAAAATAACCTTTTTCTACAACAACAGCAACGACAATGGCAACAGAAATAATAATAATAACAATAACAACGACAACGATAAACAACAAAACTAAAACTAAGTTATAGCAAACTATCACAACTAGAAATATATATGAGCGTTTGAGTTTGTCGAAGGATAACAACTACAACTTGTACAAATCCTTATGACAATGTGTGAATGTATGACTAAAAATGAAGGCTGGATTACATATAAAATGATCCCAATAGGAATGACAGAGAGGAAGTGAGAGAGATAGGGGTAGTCATAGACCGAGAGAGCTTAGAAGTCAAATGTACTTGTTCGCATTGTGTTAGCTTTGTTAAAACTAAATACTACAAGTTGCAAATGTTTTTCTATGAAAATATGTATATCCTTTCTCACATGCTTTTCTGTGTGTGTGTGTGTGTGTGTGAGTGTGCGTGTACATATAAATATTTATTTTTACTACAAATTGTCTATACACTCTGTCACTCTTGGGTCTTAATGCAAGTATGTGAGACGCCGACTTTTAGCATACAACTTGATGTCAACAATATTTCGATTATTTGGGTCAGTTTTAAATAAAAAGTAAAATGGAAATTTGTTTTAGTCTACTCACTTTTATTTTGGTCTAATAAAAAATCAATTGAAAATTGGGTTTATTGGGGTCAATCACATTTTTGTTCATTTTTTTCTTGTTTAAAGAAATAAAATGCAAAGTAAATATTTTTTGGGGTTATTGAGTTGATTTTATATAAGTTGCCTGTATTCATACGTAGTCGTTTTAGAATGCATTGAAAATATGTTATTAAAATATTATGTATAAATGCATATGAATTGAATCAGTAGGAGTTATACTAGATTTTATTAGTTCAATTAAACAAACAATTTTTCTTCTGATGTTTGTAAATAATTCACCTACAACAATCAGTAAAGTTGCTAATTAACCAAAAAGTAATATCAAGCGTGGGCGATTTATGACCAAAAAAAATTATATGAATATATTCACAGTTCTAAAACGACACAGTCACAGTTCCAATATAACCAATTTATATAACTGTTGCTAAAATGTTTATCCAAAACCAAACCAAATTTGGTAACCTTCGACCTTTAAACTTGATTAGATTATCATTGAGTTTATAAAGAGAGAGAGAATGAGATAGAGTATGCGAAAAAATGTTATAACCGGACTAAACTTAGATAATTACGTTCTTATAAATTGGGTGATTGGTTTTGAGTAATTTTACAATTTTCTATGGAAAGTTTTTAATATGTCGATCATTTGTTATAAATAAGGTACTATATTAGCATAAAATATAAGGTGTAATTTCTCCATGTGCATAATTTAAAAATCTACCTGTGCAACTGCCTCTGTAAAGCTGCTAAGATGGACCATGACCTGTGGTCTGGTTGTGAACCTTCAGAAAAATGAATTGGTTCTCTTTACTCGTAGATATAAGGTCAAAAATTTGGTACTTGGTTGTCTTTATCCTATGCCAGATACTAGTTCTACCCGTCTTAATGTGTGGTTTATAATCCTGATAATTCAACACAAGTAGATGAAACGGTACTGGCATTATTCGAGAGAAAAATACTCCGTGAAATATTTGGGAAAATCACCGTTGACGGTTAGTATCGACGGTTGCGTTGGCTAGGTCATGTTGTACGCCTGGACGAAAATGCTCCAGCTCGAAAAGTCTTCGACAATGAACTCGATGGACGGTGCAGAAGAGGGCGACCAAAACTTCGTTAAAAGAACAGTGTACTGAGTACCTTGCAAAACATGTAGTGACTTACTGTATTAGAAGCGCCGAGGAGTGAAGCGCACATATACGTTTCCATAGGATTGCAAAGAAGTGTCAGCTAAGCATGTAAGTAAGACTTGACACTTTTGTCCGTTTTGGATGTTTTATTATTTTTAAAACATAAAAAAGTTGAATTTTTTATGCAAATGTTCTATTTTTTATTTCATAAATTTATTTATAAATGCGAAACTGTTGATGATACAGTGAAAAACTTGACTAGTCGTTCTTGAGTTATGCCTCCAAACTACTTACTTACATACTTAAGTGACCCATTACAACTTACAAACATGGTTTGGGTCTTCCTGCTCTGCGCCGTCCTTCAGGTTCGCCTTCAAACACTTTTCTCGCTGGAGAATTTTATTACATCATGGCAACATGTCCCAGCCGTCGTAGTCGTTGCATTTTGACTCTTTTAGGTACGTCGATGTCGTGGTAAAGCTAATACAGCTCATGGTTCATCCGATGGCATAACTCGCCGTGGACACAGATAATTCCATATATTTTCGGAGTACTTTTCTCTCGAATACTCCCATGTTTTGTAGTCCGTTGTCGTAAGCACAAATAATTCGGCAGCATACAACAGAAAGGGTAAAACTAACACCTGGTATAGCTGTTTCTTAGTATCCCGAGATAAGGTGGTGATGTAAAAACCTCTATTGGCTAGCACTATTCTCCCCCTAATTTCTTGGTTGATACTATTTTTCTTATTGACAGAAGATCCGAGGTAGGTAAACTCATTTACTACCTCAATACAATAATGTTCAACGTTAACGGTGCTACCCCATCGAGAGGACTCTAATATTTTTGGTTTGTCCTCGTTGACTGCTAAACCCAATTTTGCTTACTCCTTTTCTAGCAATGAGAAAACTGCAGAAACATGCCGCAGATTTCGGCCAATGATGTATATAACATCGGCATAGGCTAGCATAAGGCTCTTGTGAAATATGGTGCTAGACATTTCTTATCACGTTCTCTATAACTTTATTAAATAGTGTACAGGACAGGCTATCACCTTCCTGAGACCTCTTTCTGTGTTGAATGGCTCAGAGTGATCCTTACCAATCTTAACCGAGGATTTGTTATTTTCCAAAGTACATCTGCAAAGTTGAATCAGCTTTGCAGGAATACCAAACTCAGACATGACCTCATATAGCCAATTTCTTATCCGAGCGTCGAAGGCAGCTTTGTAGTCGACAAAGAGGTGGTAGGTATCGCTCTGTTTTTCATGATTTTTTTTCAGGATTTGTCGTAAAGTGAATATTTGTTCCGTCGTAGATTTACCAGGTCTAAAGCCGCACTGATATGGTCTAATTTGTTGTTCTACTATTGGCTTTAGACGTTCACACAATATGCTCGAAAGGACCTTGTACCCAAGTGGTAATAAACTTAATCCACTCACTACAATCTCCTTTCTTGTATATGGGACATAACAGACTAAGACTCCAATCTCCGAGCATGCTCTCCTCCAGCCAGATGTTCTCCATGATCTGCCTTAATTTCAGCCGCGAGACCATCGGCTCCATGTGTTTTGTTATTTGTAAGACGGGATATTGCCACACGTATCTCACTCAGGCTCGGAGGTGGACTGTTAATACCATCGTCATGGATTGTAGCGGGGTCTTTTGGAATTGTGTCCGTATCCAGCAGATTTCTGAAATGTTCTCTCCATAGTTCCACAACATTATTCGGGTTCGTCACTAGCTGCCCATCGCTGTCCTTGCAGGAGGGCAAACCTGTTCCACGCATTCTCGTTTCAATTCTCTGTTAGAATTTTCGGGCTTCTCCTCTACTTCGGAGCTACTCTGTGCATTCATCCAGTCTCTTCTTCAGCTCCTTCTTTTTCCGTCTAAAAAGACGAGTCTTTTCTCACTGTGCCGTTCACGAACAGCTCGCGTTGCCATTGGCTGCAGTTTCTCCGTGTATGTAGCAACCGTCTCTCTCGTGGCATTGCGACATTGCGTGTTCATGAGATGGCTTTGAGTACCCAAGAATACTTCTCGCAGTCCATTATATGGAGTCAGCTATATATTGCCACAGCGATGTGATATTGTCAAGGGTTGGAGCTTTCCGTAACAGTTGAATTATGTGGTTGGAGTAGGCGTCAGCTACCTCTGTGGTCCGCTTTTAACTAATGTCCAGCTTTAGTTGTGCCTGGTTACGTACGTATTTCGCCATGCTTAGCTTGTGCGTACCTTAACTGCAGTAAGGTAGTGATCGGAGTCAATGTTCGCACCCCTGATCACCCCCTACGTCCAGAATACGCGATGTGTGCCTTCCATCGACTACCACGTGATCTATCTGATTCCTCATCAATTGATCTGGAGATAACCATGTTGCCTTATGAATATTTCTGCGGTAAAATCTAGTGCTTCTAACTCCCATATTTCTTGCCGCAGAGAAATCTATCAGTCTGATGCCATTTATCGACCTTTCGGTGTGCAGACTGAATTTTCCGATGGTAGGTTCAAATGCGGTTTCCCTGCATATTTTAGCATTAAATCGCCTGGTACAATGTTGATGTTATGGCACGGGCTACGGTCGTATACATTTTCTAGGCTCTCGTAGAACTCGTATTTGTACTCTTCGCTTTTCTCTTCTGTTGGGGCATGGGCACATTAAAGTGTTCTGTTTAAAAACTTTGCTTGACTCTTATGGTGGCTATTCGTTTACACACCGGGTTGAACCGTGAGACTAGGTGGCGCAATCTCTTGCCAACTACAAATCCACATCCAAACTCGTGCTTGCCCGTCACTATGATAGATGTCACACATATTCATGCGCGAGCATCCGTATCCCGTCCACCGAATTTCCATGCAAAGGTGATATGTCAGTCTTGTATTCTTCGAGGACTTCCGACAGTTGGATAGAAGCACCTATCCAGTGATCTTACATTCCAGGAGCATATCCTTAAATCATGGTCCTTATTTCGTTTGCTTCTTTTCATTGCAATAGTTCAAACATCGGTGGGGGGTTGCAAACCCAGCGCACCACGTAGCAGTTTTCTACTCCTGCCAGGATTTTATTACAGAAGACTATTATGGGGCAGACGCTGGCCAGGGTACTGCTCACTCTGAGCCGGAGGTACTCCGTCCGCAGTAGTACCACAAATACGGAGCACTGTGAGTTGACTTGAAGTGTAATTGACAAGGATCATCCTGGGTTTACCAAGTTAAACCTATCAGAAGCTTTACCTTGCATCACACTCACCATAACCAAATTTTAATTTAAGGGCTGCATATGCGTTCCAACAGAAATCATTCATACACGATATCTAATGGACATCTCACGCCAAAAAAAGTATACGCAAATATTTGAACAATGTAATATGTTTATGTTTAGCAACATTGTGGTTGGTGGTTCAAAACTTGAAAACTCAAGAGCAAGTTCGACTAAGGCATTTTAATAATATTTTAAAGGAATCCATACTATCCTATCAATTTAGATAATTAAAGATAAGTTTACAACAAGATCCCACTTACACTTTCTAAGCCCATGCATGTTTAATATAAATAAAATATATTAACGATGGGAAAAATTGTTTCTTCCATCCACAAATAATGTCTTTGGGAACTTGCACAGCTGTTTGGTTTAATATTTAAAAAAGATATACATTTAAAACTAAATATATTTAGTTTTACATTTCAATCGATAAAACAAAAATAACTTTTCCAAATTCAATTAATTAAATACTATTAATATAAGAAAAAATGGAATGATACAGAAAAGTTTCACTTTCCATGTATATTATACGGTAATATATGTATTAAAAATAACTAATTTTTTTTATTTTTGACAGCAAAGTCTTTTTATTTGAAAACCAATAGAATAGCTAATAGATCACCGACTGTGGCAGTATGGGTAGAATAATGACTATCATATGGCTAATCGTGGCCTTGTATCCGGACAAAACTATTCACTTTTAGAAAGCGGTCACCTATTTACGTATTATAGTGTTGCAGGGTAGCAGAACGAGTAATCGAACCACAAGCGTCTGGCAAAAGCTTTCAAGAAACTTTACCACGGAAGAAAAGGTACTCAAGCTTGGGCTAAGAAAATTAACAAGAAGTCATCCCATTGTTTTATAGCAATGTTCTGTTCAGTAGTTAATCTCACTAGTTGGTAACTGGACCCGTCAATAGGCAAAAGGTGTAATATTTGGAGCGAAAAAAATCCACAACATATTCTCGGGGAACTGTTATCTTCACTAAAGTTCATTGTATGGTGTTTTTTATAACAAGGGATTTGAAATTAAAATTAAATTTGGAAATTTGATGCTTTTTACATTTTGAATAGATTTTGAGCTGATTTTTTTTTGATTTCCAATAGGAACGCGAGAAGCTATCCCATACCTCATTCATGGGGTGCAAAGGGAAATTAAGTAAGTAATAGGAACTAGGTTAGAAGCAAACCTTATACCTCGTTAGTTTGATCACGGAGGAAACTTGACTTCATTATTGATATTTTTCAATAAAAAGTCCTTCCAATAACTATCGGCTCGGTAAAATACACAGAAACTATTCTGTTTGTACTATGTTATTTAACTTTTGCAGGACTATATAAACAAAAATCAAAAAAAAAAAAAAAATTTTAATTTTTCAAATATAAACTTAATATTCTTGACCTATTTCACATATGATAAGAACATATATATACACATTCATGGTCTTTCGGATTCATTGTGTCACAAACCTTCTCCTTTCTTTGAAGGCACAATAACAAAGTCATCAAAACAAAATGACCAAACATGTTATATTGCCGCCCTCCGTCCCCCCCAACATGATAATGAGAAAAAACAAATCCTCTATTAATTTGTTTTTATTTATTTTTCTTGTAGCTGTCATTGCTTACTCTATATGTTGCTTTTTGTTGGGTCTCGCTATCATTATTTACTGATGATGTAGGTAATTAACGATCCTAATATTTACCTATGACAAAACTGTACAAGACTAAATTAATTCGGCTTGTTTACACCAGACTACATTAAATCCCCAATGTAATTTTGTTTGTGTTTTTTTTTCTTCTTTTTCATTGCGGGTATAAAACTTGAGTTAATTTAGCTTTGATATAACCTCATGGTTAATGAAAAATTCACTTGATTTGTTGTTGTTATTTAGCTTAGTATGTTAACCGCTGTAGTTATGGTTTTATATGAAGTCATTAAGAAATTGTGGATATTTTGTCTTTTACCTATGACAGCAAATTAATAGAAAACTTAATTAGTCCATTGCTGTCTAATGATAGAAAGGCAATAACATGTATTTTGCGTTGAGAAAGGTTTAATGATGGCAATGGACTAACCAGGCTGTATGTGTGATTAAGGGTATACTTTAGTACAAGTGGAGCGTCAATTTTTAGAATAACCTAACTTAAATGTTGATATAATTTACAAACTCGTCATATACGACGCTATAACATATTTGAAACGGGGACTATCCTGTATGAAATGTTTGATTCATTTAGAGGTTTGATTCGTTCATCCGATTTTTTACAAGTCACGCGTGACTAGTATCAAGCTTTATTAATATTTTTGTTCCGTATTATGTGACAATTCATCCTTCCTGATATCACCTTACTTTAATATTTTTGTTCTGTACTATCTGACAATTTATTCCTCGCTTATTTACCATAAATATGGTATAAAGAGCTTCTAGCGTTGTTGTGAATTAACACGATTTCTATTTTACATTCACAACAAACGACACCAACTTGTTTATCGAATAATGCGAACGTCACTGTTTTAGAAGCTTTTACTGGACTCAGACTAATTGACTCAACACTATAATACAAAGTTTCTGTCTACAACATCGACAACTATTCGAATGCCGACAATATCGAGGGGCCGCCGCTGAAATAAATATAGATGACTGAGACAGGAGACGAATCCTTGTCTCCCTCAAGACAGCTGCGGGTTCCAACCATCACGCCACAGTCGGTCCAGACCTTAAATTACCATTTAATTAAGGCAATTAATTGGCTCTATAACATCTCGATGAATATCCACTGATTTGACGTCGAGTTTTGTCCAGTGACGAGGTACATTTTGGGCTCAGTGGATAAGTTAATAAACATAATTGACATATTTGTGATTACATGACGTAAAAGTCTTCTCTTGCGCTCCGTAGATGGTTCTTCACACCAAGCTTAGATAACATTTCATTTAGTCCAGCTTTTCGAGCTGTAGCGAATCCATCCTTTCGTACAACGTGTTCAAGCCAAAAAATTCGGTTTGTTTCACCCCGCTTGACAACGTCGATGTATTTATATAGCTCATATAGCTCATATAGCTCTCGGTTCATTCGACGACGATATTTGACGTAGCATTTTTCTCGCGAAGTCTGTTAGATGCGACTGATCCGCTAGTGTCATTACCCAAAACTCTGCGCTGTAAAGAAAGACAGGTAGGATTAGTGTCTTGTATCTGGATCTTTACTCGTCGAGACAGGGCTTTGTGATTAAATCGGTTGCTTAGCGAATAGCAGCGGTTTACGATCAATACTCGTCTCTTGATTTCCAGGATGACTTAATCGTTTTTTTTGTTTACTGTGGAGCCATGGTAGACAAAGTCATCTACCACTTCAAAGTTATAGTTGTCAACGTTCACGCGCCTTTATTCGTTCGAACACATAACTTTGTTTTGTCTTCATTTATCACCAGATACAGGACTTTGTATGTGATGAATTAAAGACTGATCCTGCAATAGTTATGCACACACTTGACTTCAACCATCGGGCATTCATTCCTTAAGTCAAATTGTGTTTATGAGGGTGCTGGTACATCCACTTTGCCAGCTCATCGCCGCCGGCTTTAAAATGCTCTGCCGGAGTCCATCGGCTCCCACAGCTTTGTTGTTTTTAAGCCGTGTAATTGCCGTGCTGATCTGACCGTGCTGATGGTCATAAAATTTGCAATATACTGCCACTGTGTGTCGGGAACATCGGAACTAGGGGGTTTGTTTGAAGTAATTGATAAAGTTGGTTGGAGTAGGCATTGGCTATATCGGTGGTATGTAGCTTTGTAATATCTAGCTTTCTTTGCGTTTTATTACGAGCGTTCTTAGCACTACTGAAACGTGTGTGTACCTTGGCTGTGACTAGGTGGTGATCCGAGTCATTATTTGCACCGCGCACCACACGCACTTCCATAACGCTCAAAGCATGCCTTCCTTCAATTATGACATGATCAATCTGATTTTTTTTATTTTGTTCGGGAGATATCCATGTTTTCCTGTGTATATCTTTATGGGAGAATCTGGTTCCACACTCAACCATGTTTCTTGTCGACGCGAAACTAACCAATCTGAATCCGTTATCGTAGGTGTTGTTGTGTAGACTAAATTTTCCAAATGCAGCATTTTAATCTCTCAGAACAATTCTAATGGCATGTGTGGGGCAGCTGCCATACATCTCCAACAGGCGCTCATAGAATGCTTCTTTAATGTCATCGTCTTTATCTTCCGTCGGGGCGTGTGCACAAATCAATAAAAATATTTCACCGCCGATAGTGGCTATTCGGTCACTTGTAGGGTCAAACCGCGAAATCCGATGTCAAGATCTATTGCTGATTATGATTCCATATCCAAATTCATGTCTTTCTAAATGTGCTCCTCTACCCATTCCATATCATTTCCAGTATTGTAGTGATATCAGCCTTGAATAAGTCGTGGACATCCGCTGATTAGATAGAGGCACCTACTCTGTAGAGAGTTTGGACACTCCAGATGCATATCCGTAAATCATGGTCCATATAATGTTTGCTCGGCTCGTCAACATTTGGGGGGTTCTTGTTTTTTATTTTCTTCGTGTTTTCATAATAATTGTTTTTGTTTAAGCAGAGTGGCTTATTAGGCCACAGCGCCCGACCCTAGTTTTTTGATGCTGCCAAAGCCACTAAGAGAGCCATTGCGTTGAGCTTCAGTAACGTCTGTTATCTACTCCCTAGACGCATCGGAGGTAGCATGGCATTAATGTTACTTAGCATTGCGCCTTCCTTCATTTGCTGCCACTGAACGGATGATTAATGGCATTGCCCGAGGAATACGTGATCACTTGGACGTTGTGAGCTGCTTAGGGACCTCCAAGGAGAGATTCTGGTTATTTCCAGATGGATAACAATCAAAATACACAAACTATATAATTAAGCTGTCTTAAAAGAAGATCAAACACAGAATGTATCACTCTTCACTATAGTCAACAAGGTGTTAGCCACAACAATCCACGAGAGGCAGTCATCCTCGCTTGTAGCTCATCTTCGCATTAAACAAGCCGGTTTTAGACCACACCGATCTTGCACTGATCATGTTAACAGTTTTCGAATCATAGTGGAATAATATGTGGGATAGCGATCCTCACTATATCTAATTTTCAAAGAGTTCTCAAAATGTAAAGGAGTTCCATCTTAATTATTTGAATAGTGGTTATAGTGGTTAGAACACGCGACTACCATGCGGGAGATCGCAGGTTCAAATATGGCTCCAGTCATCTTAAAAAAAAAAAAATTGTGTCTTTCAATGTCGGCTCCCCTCGAATGTTGTTGACAGCAACTTCGCAGTATTAAGTGTCGAGTCAATCGGCGTGTCTAGTAAGAGCTTCTCAAACAGTGACGTTCGCATTCGTCGATAAACAAGTAGGTGCCGTTAGTTGTGAATCTAAAATTAGAAAGCGTGTTAATTCACAACAACGCGAGAAGCTATCTCATACCTCATTCATGGGGTGCAAAGGCAAATTAAGTTTTTTTTTTAAGTTATTTTACATCGTATTGGTTTCGGTCAGACAGGAAGCAACAAGCTTTAGAAGGGGCATCACATGGGGTATGAATGGTCGACTGGATGATCTGGACTATGCCGATGATATATGTCTGCTTGCCCACAACTTCTCTGATATATCAGCCAAATTGGTAAAAGTACACCATATATCATCCAATATTAGACTGCGCATTAACATCAGCAAGACAAAGGTTCTACGCATCAACACGGATAGTCCCTCCAAGTTCACTGTCAACAATGTGGAACTCGAAGATGTTCAGGTTTCTTGCTATCTGGGCAGCAATATATCCACCGCCGTTGGCTCACGTAAGGATATTGCAAATCGCAATATCCTTAAAAAAAAGGCAAATCAGACCTTTGGAGCACTGAAAAGCATGAATAAGTATAAAAATCTTCCCAAATCCACCTTAAAACTAATCTCCGACTTTTCTCTTCGAATGGGAAATCCACACTCCTATACGGCTGTGAGTCATGGAAGTGCACAGCAGGAGACATCCAATCACTGCAAACTTTTTGTAATCGTTGTCTGCGAAGCAAAATTTTTGGCCAAATGTAATTTTCTATCGAGACCTCTGGCAATGAACTGGTGAAACACCAATC
This sequence comes from Muscina levida, assembly GCA_964034835.1. Classification (NCBI taxonomy): domain Eukaryota; kingdom Metazoa; phylum Arthropoda; class Insecta; order Diptera; family Muscidae; genus Muscina; species Muscina levida. The sequence continues at coordinate 27,044,109 of OZ035881.1, forward strand.
CGCAAAAAAATTACGAAGAGAAAATTGGTTGGCTATGTTATGAGATGACCCCAGAAAGATATTTCTAAGATGGCAATAGATTGGAATCCTTAAGGCAACAGAAAACGAGACAGACCAGCCAACACATGAAGAAGGTTACTAGAATCCGAAATCAAAGAAACTGGAATGACTTGGACCGAAATAAAACTGATGACGCAAGATAGATCCCAATGGAAGAATTTTGTTACGGCCCTTTGCCCTAACCTGGAGCCGTAGGAATCAAATATAATAATACAATATATTCGGGATCTGAAGTGTCTGTAGTATTATTTGTTCTTTTTATAAGTATTTTACTTGAAGTTCTAAATTTATCAAAAGTATTTCAATACTTGACCAAATATTTTAAACAAATACTGAATGATATCTGAGCTTCGGCCGAAGATAATAATCTTAATAGGTTTCCTTATTTTCGACATTTGCTCAAGTCCCCCAGAGTATTTTTTTTATCTTCCCTATTTTTGGTTTTAAGAATATGACTCGAAATTCTAAAATTGTCTATATACAAAACACTTTCCTTCTATTTCTGTCGGCATATCATCATTATTCTATCCTCGTACTTTTACATACGTACCTATGACAAATGAAATAAAATATAACTAATATTTAAATTTTATAACCTTGAGAATTCCAGCAGATGTCTGGATATGTATCATCTAACATAAAACGCCATCGACCTCCAGCCAGGCACAAAAGGCAAATGGAAGCACGTTAATAGAACACATTAAGCACAGCCAAACGGGTAACCATATGAACCAGTATAAACAGTCTATACGTTTTGCGTTTACTAACGTCTAAACTAAAACTTTAGTTTGTTTTTTTTTTTGTTCTTCTAAATTTATAATCAAACATTAAATGACAGCAAACTGAAAGGTGGTTGGTTGGTTGGTAGGCTGTGAAAGTTTCAAGAAGGCACTACACGCCAGAAACAGGACTGAAAAACGGAAAGAAAATCAATATTCATAATATATGAAAATTGCAGGTTATACAATAACCTAACTTAGCAATTGTTTTAAATTATTGGTTTTATGGTTTTCGTTACCAATGGTTATATAAAACGTATAGAGAAGGTTATTGAAAGTTTACTTACCTAAGAAAGGTTATGGAGAAGACTTGGACTTGAGGTTATGGTGGAGTAAAGGCTAAGGAATGACTGTTTGGATTATGGCAGAGAACAAATAAATGTTAAAAGACGAATATGTTAATATGAGAAAAGTTTAAATGATTTCATGATGTTCTAAATGTCACTATGATCTCACTTTCAAACGTGTTATGGTGATCAAGAACCCTAACAGACGTTCTCCCCACAACCAAAATCTAATTTTCCATACATATATTATAGCTAAACGAGACTGACCCAACCCCTTTGGATTCTATACCGCTACTTTTTCTACTAAACCAAACTTTTATAGCCGTGATAACATGTTGATTGCAACAACTCCTTTGTTATTGTTGCTGGACATGAAATGCTAGACATAAAACTATTGAAATTACAATTTGTTTTATTGACTCATACGAAACTAAAAACACACAAAAAATACATAAACACCAACAAAACTAAAGCAAATTTAAAATATTGCAGTAAAGCCACAAAGTGAAATATACACGTGATGGGTTATTTACTTCGTAACACAATCGATTTTATTTTACCATATATTATAGGATATTATAAAAACTGAGTTCATTGAAATGTACAAACTTCATTGCTTATGGGGTGGGGCAGGGTGGCTCAAAACTTAAAATCAACCCTAGCAAAAATGTTAAATGTTCTTTACCTACATTTAAGCTACATACTTGATATGAGGGCATGCGACGATGTGTAAGTAAAGTTTATTACTCCTTAGTATTCACTTTATTGTGGACAAGTGGCCACACAATAGGAGATTACTTTACGCTACTACTCTTTCACTCTCTCTCCTTCTCACTCTCTATGTACGGAGTATCTTTTAAGGTCACGTGACAAAATTTAATCAACTGTTAAATTGCTAAAATTCAATTTAACCACTCAAGTACTTAAGGACATTCACAGTCAGCCAATACTAATACACATGTCCTGAGTGTAAACACTCCAATACACAAACACACACGGACGCACACTTACTTGTAAACTCTTACACTTCAGTAAACCCCACATTCTAGCAAACTCGTAGCGGTTATTTAAACCCATTTAAATGTTCTGCATTATGCGTGTGTGTGTGTGTGTAAATTGAATACCCGACTCGCTGGGCAAAGTAGTTTAGACTGTGTAATGTAATCTACCCACCCACATGTATTGAGTACTCGTATGTGAACACGTTTATTTAGGCACATTTACTCTTGTGGGTGTACACGCTTTTGTATGGCCCAACATGCCTCAATATTCTTGTATACACATTGTTTTAATTGCTGTTGGTAATTCACAAGTATATCAGATTCAGCAGGTATCAGATTCCATCAGATTGCCTCATATTGTTGTTGATGTGTATCGTCGTGGTGTAGTTCACCCAAATGAGTACTTGAGTTGTGGTGATATTGTGTTTAGGGCTATTTTTTAAACTAATTGGGGTTGAAATATATTATTTTGCGAAATTTTAAAAACGTGGCGGATGTAAACAATTATGCAGTTTCTATTGTTACAATATTGACAAGGAATGATGAATACATATAACATTGTGAATATTGGTGCAGTTTTATGCTCTTTTAAGTATAATGTGTTAAAAAATGTGATTATAGATTGTACGTGGTTCCATAGTGTACATTACAACTATGAATAAAAAACAAGTACAGAAATTTCAGACAGGTGCACTGATTGATAAATATCTGTCCCTATGTCCGTTGGGGATGTAACGTGGATCTTGCATCTCAAGCCAACTTACAACCTTCTTCGTGGTGACACCTGAGCAACGATGTTTCGTGATATTTTGTATCACAAATATCGGCAGATAGTGACCGCATAAGCCTGATGGTTCCGTTAGCCAATCGGCTTTAGGTCTTATACTGCATATGAAACCAAATGTTGATGACCCCCGCAAACGTTATAATAACCATGATTGAGGGATATGAACCTGGAATGACCGGACTCGCTATAAAGATAATGCCATCATACGACTGGCGGATATCATAACAAAATACAAGGCTGACATCACCGTCATAAAAGAGATGAAACGGACAGGACAGGGTGTACGTGACGTAAAATTTACTTACTTACTTAAGTGGCCCATTACAACTTACGAACATGGTTCATAAGTTTCAGGCCTGAAGTACTAAAGAATTCCACATGTTTCGGTCTTGTGCGTGTGTTCTCCAGTTAGTCCTACCAGATGGTGGCACGTCGCCTACCACTTGGTCCTTCCAACGGAGTTTGGGTCTCCCTGCTCTGCGCCGTCCTTCAGGTTCGCCTTCAAACACCTTTCTCGCTGGAGCATTTACATCCATCCTGGCAACATGACCCAGCCATCGTAGTCGTTGCATTCTGACTCTTTTAGCTACGTCGATGTCGTGGTAAAGCTCATACAGCTCATGGTTCATCCGATGGCGAAACTCGCCGTCGACACAGATAGGTCCATAAATTTTTCGGAGTGCTTTTCTCTCGAATAGTCCCAGGTTTTGTATGTCCGTTGTCGTAAGCACCCATGATTCGGCAGCATACAAAAGAACGGGTAAGATTAGCACCTGGCAAAGCTGTTTCTTAGTATTCCGAGATAAGGTGGTGTTACTAAAGTGCTGCCGAAGTCCGTAGAAACATCTATTGGCTAGCACTATTCTCCGTTTAATTTCTTGGCTGACATTATTTTTCTTGTTGACGGAAGATCCGAGGTAGGTAAACTCGTCGACTACCTCAAAACAATAATTGTCACCGTTGACGCTGCGTCCCCATCGAGAGGACTCTTTGTTCGTCGAAATCATTATTTTTGTTTTGTCCTCGTTGACCGCTAAACCCATTTTTGCCGACTCCTTTTCTAGGGATGAGAAGACTGCAGTAACGTCCCGCAGATTTCGGCCAATGATATCTATATCATCGGCGTAGGCTAGTTGCATGTGGCTTTTGTGGAATATGGTGCCAGACATGTTGACACCAGCCTTTCTCATCACCTTCTCCATAACTATATTAAATAGTGTACAGGACAGGCTATCGCCCTGCCTGAGACCTCTTTCCGTGTTAAATGATTCAGACTGATCCTTACCAATCTTAACCGAGGATTTGGTGTTGTCTAAGGTACATTTGCAAAGTCGAATCAGCTTTGCAGGAATACCAAACTCAGACATGGTCTCATCAAGCCTATTCCTTATCGGAGAGTCGAAGGCAGCTTTGTAGTCGACAAAGAGGTGGAGGTGTCGATCTGCTTTTGATGGGTTTTTTCCAGGATCTGTCGTAAGGTGAATATTTGATCCGTCGTAGATTTGCCAGGTCTAAAGCCGCACTGATATGGTCCAATTATTTTTCTACAATTGGCTTTAGACGTTCACACAATATGATTAAAAGGACCTTGTACGCAATTGGTAATAGGCTTATTCCACGATAGTTCTTACATTTACTACGATCTCCTTTCTTGTATATGGGACATAACAGACTGAGACTCCAATCCCCGGGCATGCTCTCCTCTTGCCAGATGTTCTTCATGAGCTGATGCATGCTCCTAATCAGCTCCTCCCCGCCAGCCTTAAACAATTCAGCAGGGAGACCATCGGCTCCAGCAGCTTTGTTGTTTTTAAGGCGGGAGATGCCCATACGTATCTCGCTCTGGCTCGGAGGTGGACAGTTAATACCATCGTCATGGATTGGAGCGGGGTCTTCTGGAGTGGTGTCAGTATCCAGTTAATTTCTAAAGTGGTCTCTCCATATCTTCAGAACGCTATCCGGGTCCGTCACTAGCTGACCATCGCTGTCCTTGCAGGAGGGCCACCCTGTTCCACGCATTCTCGCTTTAACTCTCTTGTAGAATTTTCGGGCTTCCCCTCTACTTCGGAGCAACTCAGTACACTCATCCTGCCTCTTCCTCAGCTCCCTCTTTTTTCTTCTAAAAAGACGAGTTGCGTGTCGTCTCTTCTCCCTGTGCCGTTCACGAACAGCTCGCGTTGCCATTGGCTGCAGTTTTGCCCTGTATGCAGCATTGCGACATTCATCATCGTACCAGGCATCTTCTTGAGACGGCTTTGAGTACCCAAGTACGATTCTCGCAGTCCGTTCTGTGGAGTCGGCTATATATTGCCACTGCGAGGTTATATTATCAGGGGTTGGAGCATTCCGCAACAGTTGAGTTAGGTGGTTGGAGTAGGCATCCGCTACCTCTGTGGTCCGCAGTTTACCGATGCCTAGCTTTCGTTGTGCCTGGTTACGTACGTTTTTCGCCATGCTTAGCCTAGTGCGTACCTTAACTGCGGTAAGGAAGTGATCAGAGTCAATGTTCGCACCCCTGATCACTCGTACCTCCAGAACACTCGATGCGTGCCTTCCATCGACTACCACGTGATCTATCTGATTCCTCGTCAATTGATCTGGAGATAACCATGTTGCCTTATGAATATTTTTATGGTCAAATCTAGTGCTGCTAACTACCATATTTCTTGCCGCAGAGAAATCAATCAGTCTGATGCCATTGTTCGACGTTTCGGTGTGCAGACTGAATTTTCCGATTGTAGGCTCAAATGCGGTCTCCCTGCCTATTTTAGCATTAAAATCGCCATGTACAATTTTGATGTCATGGCTGGGGCTACGGTCATATACATTTTCTAGGCTCTCGTAGAACTCGTCTTTGTCATCATTGCTTTTCTCTTCTGTGGGGGCATGGGCACATACAAGTGTTATGTGGAAAAACTTTGTTTTGACTCTTATGGTGGCTATACGTTCACACACCGGGTTGAACCTTGAGACTAGGTGTCGCAGTCTCTTGCCAACCACAAATCCACAACCAAACTCATGCTTGTCCGCATGGCCACTATAGTAGATGTCGCACGTCTTCATGCGCGAGCACCCGTGTCCCGTCCACCGGATTACCTGTAAAGCGGTTATGTCACCTGGTCTATACAGTGTTCTAATATTCCAGGTGCATATCCTCAAATCGTGGTCCTTAATTCGATTGCGGTGGTCGTCAACATTTTGGGGGGTCCGTTTTATTCTTGTCTTACTTCTTTTCATTGCAATAGTTTAAACGTCAGTGGCGGGTTGCAAGCCCAGCGCACCACGTCGCAGTTTTCTCCTCCTGCCAGGATTTTATTGCAGCCGCCCATTCTGGGTCAGACGATGACCAGCGTACCGCTCACTCTGAGGTAAAATTTCCCATATCTATTATAGCTTTCATGCGGAAACGCATGAATTTGGATGTGGATTTGAAATTGGTCAAAGACTCAGACATCATTCAATTCTGTTAGTGGTCGAGTAGCCACAAACCACATCAAGGCGAAATATTTCTACATTACGCTGATTTGTGCATTTGCCCGACGGAATATAGGTTAGGTTATGTTAATTCGGCAGCCACGTTCAACACAGCTCACATGGGTCCTAGTATGAGTCCCGTTTTGATACAATTTTCAAATTTTTTCACCAAATATTCCTATTCTGTTCGGTCAACGTTGCTATCAAGCCATGTCGTTGCTCTGGTGAAGGCAAGGATGTAACGAAAATCGACTACTGATATACAGGTATTGTTTAGATGTTTCCAATGACCTAGATTTTCACATCTCAGGTCACCAAAAGCAGGGCAGTGACCTAGAAGATGCTCAGTGGTCTCCTCTTCTACCTCATCACTACAGATTCTTGAAAAATCATTTTAGGGTAGTTTCAACCTCTTAGGCCAATGAACGGTAATTACAGCTGAAGCTCCTCAGGTGGACTCAGGACAGGTTCAGCACAAATCGTGTCCTCTGTATATCCATTGTAGGTCAAATTTGTTTGGTCGCCGTGCAAGTAAGTTCTCTCACCCATTTCACCTTAGCAATGAGGTTCAGTTTCCACACAATTAGCTGTTTCCCCATTGTGAGAGGGGTTCAAATGAGACTGTAAACGCCCGAGTTCCCGGTGTGGCGGCCCTTGCCAATCAGATCTTTGGTTACCATATATGTCCCTATGTCCTAGAACCCATGTAAGGATAACCGTCGAATGTCTCGCTATCTTCTCCAGAGACGACCCACATTCTCAAACGTTCTCCAGGGATCAGATAACAGCTTAACTATCAGTAATAATATGAATCTTTTCGCCCAATATCCCACGTTATTTTCTCTATTTCGACCTGAACTATGCTACAGTAAGCCGGTAGTCTGATTCAAAGTTGCAAATTTAACTCCTCTGAAAAGATTTTACAGCCTGCTCTTTCCTTTAATTTCGAACCGTCTGTAAAAATTAGGATGACATCATCCCCAAAGTTTAGGGCATTATCATTATCATCATAGTAGGACCTATGCCGGATAGGTTCCTTATAAAACACGGATCGAAGATAGGTTCTGGTATGGTGTAATTCATGTGACAGCTCACGTTGATTAGGTCCAGAATTTTGGCATGGGCTTGTCCCTTTGAAAGCATGCATTTGTAGCGTCTAAACGCATTGCGGTGTATGCTGCTTTTTTCCTCGCCTCAATGTCCGGGGGTAACCGGTTTAGGAGCGCAAACAGTGCCTTAGTTTTTGGGGCTAATTCCCTAATTGAGGCCGATTGCCCTTTTGCAGCAGTATAGGACCGTTGCCACTTTATTAATCCTAGTCTGAGTGTTCAGATTCCAATTCAGTTTACCGTCCAATATTAGCCCAAGGTATTTGGCACTATAAGAGAGTATAAGTGCGACTCCATTTAATCTTGGTTTGGCAAATTGAGGGATTTTGTATCTACGTGTGAATAGCACCTGTTCCCTTTTACTCGGATTTACACCCAGTCCACAGTCATGACTCCATTTTAAAAGAAGTTACAGCGCAGATGCCAGAAGCTCAGAGAGTAGTTTAGGATCCTTGCCGGTGACTATTAGTGCCACGTCATCCGCATATGCGACGGTTGTGCAACAAGTTTTTTCCATCGTCCTCAGAAGAGTATTCATGTTGAGATTTCATAGTAGTGGAGAGAGTACTCCTCCTTGTGGAGTACCGCGTACCGCCACGTTGGAAATATTTGACACGCCCAGACTGGATCCAATGCGCATAAATTTTACTAGTTTATCAACTAAGGTTATGACCACTGGGTTACTTTCCAGTTGTTCCATTGAGTCAATTACAGATTCAGGTTTGACATTTATAAAAGCTCCCTCAATATCCAGGAAGGCAGCGAGAGCGTATTCGTAATAATTAAGGAATATTTTAAAGAGGCTGGTTATCGAATGTAAAGCAGTTTCCGAAGGGCAACGTGTAGGCATGCTGAGCCTTGGATAGGACTTCCGTCCAAGGCTTAGCAAACCTACACGAAGGGCAAATTCAATACAATAGCTTAACAAAACACTGAATTTGGGCAAGATTGTTTTGGGTTTATTGATATTAATACTCCATCTCTAAAGTGGGCGGAATGGTTCATTTGTATGGTAGGTACCAGAAGGGACTTGGTTAGACTTCCAATTTTATCTCAAAAGCTTTATTCTGTTATGACTTAACAAAATACAGAATTTGGCACGCTCGAGCTGAGTGTATTGATACTATTACTCTATCTCTAAAGTGGGCGGAATGGTACATTTTTATGGGAGGTAACAGAAGGGGCGTGGCTTGAATTCCAATTTTTTTCTCAAAAACTTCATCCTGTTATAGGTTAACAAAATACAGAATTTAGACACAATCGCGTTGGTTGTATTGATGTTATTATTCCATCTCTATAGTAAGCAGAATGGTAAATTTGTATGGGAGGTCTCAGAAGGGGCGTACATGGCCACGCCCCCATTTGCAATACTGTTAGTTGTTTTCGGGAAATATTAATCTTAGCAAAGTTTCAAAATAATAGGTTGCATCTTTCGAAAGTTATGGTGCGTATCAGCCGGATAGACAGATGGGCATGGCTCAAACGACTTAACAGGTCACGAATCGAATTGGGTCAAATAAACCTAGGATCTAATGTGACTCCTTCTATGTGTTACGCTCTTGGGTCGTATCAAATGATATAGACCTTCCAAGCCGTGGGGTGAGGGTATAAAAAATGTATGTGGACCACCTTAAGGGTTTGAGAGAGAGGGTAAATATGTTCTGAGAAACTCTTTGGATTGCAAAAATAAGTGGTATCAGTCACACATTTGACTCCTCTAGGTGCACCATTGGAGTAGTTATAGCGGTGGGCGCAAATTGTATAACATATTGATTTTTTATAGGGGCCCCTATGAGGGTGAATATAATGGGTAGAAATGCTCAGGAAAAATGGTAGGATGAAAAAATTTGTGGGGGTCAGTCATAAATTTTACTCCTCTAGGAGGCGCCACGGAAGCGGCAAGACATGATTTCATAAAAAAATTAAAAAAATTGTATGGGAACCAAAATTCAGATAACCTTCGGGGCAGTAGGGGGCTATAACTTGGAGTAGTTATAGCTGTGGGCGCAAATTGTATAAGATATTGACTTTTTTAAAGGGGCCCCCATAATGTGTGAATTAATGGATAGCAATGTTCAGGAAATATGTAAGGATAGAAAAATTAGTGGGGGTCCGTCATACATTTTACTCTTCTACTATGCACCACGGAAGCGGCAAAAAAAATATTAAAAATAATAAAATATTATGGGAACCACCGTAAGGGTTGAAGATATATTTGACTCTTCTAGAAGCGTATTTAGAGCTGGTAAAGCGGTAGCAGCGGATTTTATAAAAAATTATTTTTTTCTGAGAGTCCCTTTATGGTGAGGATAGAAAGTAGATATGTTCTCAAAAAAATTTAGGAGGGACAATTAGTGGCATTCGATCAAACATACTTCGGGGCAGTAGGTGGCTTATTTTACGCTTCTCACCACCTTTGGCGACTACTTGCAGCCACCCCACCTGTCCCATTTTTATGGTCATGCATTTTTTCCTAACCTCACAAAATTAGGCGGTGACAGAAAATCGAAATCAAAAACTCGTACACTCGTAAAACTCGTACTTTAATAAGCATATTGCTTGGATATGGGCAAATCCTGGTACGATGCAGGAAAATATCGCATAGGGTCCTTGGAACAGCATTATGCTTAGAGGGCAACGGTACAGATATTTTTAACCGGGGCTCTAAGGGAAAGGCATAGGGTGACAGTACACCAGATAAACCAGCTATTTAAAAGGATAAAGAAAGGTACAGGGATAGTGAAGAACCAAATTCTACCAGAAATTAAAAGTAAAAGTTACCTATACTGGGCTCTCTCTCCAAAGACAAGGATAATCTATCTTGTTGCTGATATGCTGAGTGTGCTGCATATATGGAGAGAGCATTTCCATCAATTGTTGGTTCCGGGAGTCGGCGCACGTGAACGTATCACACCACTTGTCAACGACCGCCTAGATTTCCCGCCACCAAGCCAAACCGAGGTAAGAAGTGCGATATCGCGGCTATAAAATAATAAAGCAGCCGGTGCCGATGAACTTCCGGCAGAGCTCTTCAAGTCCGGCGGCGATGAACTGATACGGAGGATGCACCAACTCGTAAGCACCATTTGCCTTAACTAGTGCATGATTGAAATCTGAGCGTTTTATGTCCCTTACTGAAAAAGTTGATCTAATTGAGTGCACCGACTACAGCGGGATTATTCTTTTACCCCATCCAATATAAATCCCTGTCGAGTGTGATTTGTGAATGACTAAAGCCCGTGTTATCCCAACTAATTGGACCATATTAGTGTGGCGTTAGACAGGGTAAATCAACAACTGACCATATGTTTCTAAAGATTTTCCAAGTCCCAAGGATTTCACAACTGTCACTCATCTGGATTTGAAGGTAAAATACAAGTCTTCATCGAACTTTGTCACGTCATGTGTTTAGTAACCAGTAACCTATACTTTCTCTCCTCGAACATAGGAACATTTAAATCAAGAAAATCGCAGCGGTCGCTAGAGCGTGTCTATACCCTCTAATGACTTTGTTTCATGCACAATTCTATCTAAATGCCTGAATGCAGTTCATGTACAACGTTTCGCATACTACAGTTTCGTCTAATTACACAGCACTTGTGAAATTCAGCATAAAATCTGTATATTATAAGAACCCTTACGCATAGAATAGAAGACTAATAGTACTATTTATTTAGTACATTAGTATTCTTATGTAAATAGAAAATCTAAAACATGTCATTGTGCTCATATCGTTTACAACAAAAAAACAACAGCGAAAACAACAGTGGCAATAAATAGCACTCGAATTACAATAAACATGCCAATGTGAAATTATTAGTTTGCCATGACGAACATTTTCCGCGATATCATTCGGGAGCATATGCGGAAGTGGGGAGGTCTGTGAAGGCAAGAAAAAGGAAATGCTTTTAATAAAACTAATAAGATAATTGTCTTCGACAAAGCTGAAGTTCAGATATCCTTCACTGTTATAAATGGAGAAACAAACTAAATATATCCTTTGAACCGTTGTAAAGGGTGTAGAAGACATATATTTCCTACCTTAAACATTTTCCAGAAAGCAATTCAAACATTCTGTAAACCTGGTCCAAATTTCATAAGGACGCACGTACAAAAAAGCTCCAGATTTCTTATGTGACTCCGAAGGTATACAAAATAAAAAATGTAATTGGAAGCCGGAATCTTTATTATTCCATAGAACAATTTTTTTGACATTGACTTATAACTTCATTCAAATGTTGATAGCGACTAGGCCGTAGAAAGTTTCAACGGAAAGTCTAACTTAAAGTTACCATTTCCAGTTTTGCCAGTTTTGTCTTAAATTGGACATGGCTACATCATCTTTAACATTACTGAAACGAATTTATTTTAAAGATATCTAAGTTATGTTATAATTCTTGCAAATCATTACTATAACCCTGCATCATTTTTCCCAACTTAACATCATAACCTCTTAAGTTTCTTTTCCTAGTTCCCACTTCTCGAAATTCCCAATCCTCCATATACTAATGAAGCGAATTTTTGTACTGAATCAAAATAAAGTAAAGCAAGAACTGAATAATATAAAATTCTTTGAAAATTGACATGTATACCTAAAAATTAGTTGCCCTTTTGTTGGTAATCATCAGGTGAACAAAACAACAGAAATTGAAAAAGAACGTTAAAGGAAGGAGCAAAAAATACATAGCAATCGAGACTAGATGACTGACTGAAGTCGCTTAAAAACAATAGCAACCATGGTATACAGGATATGCCGCACCACATGCATTCCCGTCAAATATTTTGCCGCTTACATGTATCGAGAGTACAAATGAAATTACAATTTCATGTTTTATGGTTATTTTTATGAGTAGTAATTTCTTCTTTTTTAAGTTTTTTCTGTGCAGTTTTTTTCAACCCCATGTAAATATTATATCAGGTATAATTGTTGGGCAAACTAAGTTAGTCTAGGGGATTGGGATAGCGTAATTTTCTGTGGCGACTTGAGAGGGTAGAGTACAAATATTTGTGTAGGGAGTGTGAAAAAAGCTTTAAAAAACCGTTAACAAATGTTAATACTAAATAAAATTCACAACCTAAAAAATATCTGGAAAAATCTATAAACCCCTGGTATTTAATGTTAGCATAATATTTGAGGTACCAATAGTTGCCCATAACCTTTATGTCAACGGCAAGATAGCTGGGTATATTTTGCGTTTTCAAAACGCTGTAGCTCTGAACTTAAAATTTCGTGATATACTAGCCAAAACTGATCTACGCAATATTTCCAAGTTTGGTTAGGATAGGATCACCCGTTTGGATAATAAAACTTAAACTTAATTTCCCTTTGCACCCCATGAATGAGGTATGGGATATTTTCTCGCGTTGTTGTGAATTAACATGCTTTCTATTTTTAGATTTAAAACTAACGGCACCTACTTGTTTATCGACGAATGCGAACGTCTCTGTTTGAGAAGCTCTTACTAGACACGCCGATTGACTCGACACTTATACTGCGAAGTTGCTGTCAACAACATTCGAGGGGAGCCGACAATGAATGAACAATATTTTTTAAGGTGACTGGAGCCAGGTTTGGAGCCGCATGGTAGTTGCGTGTTCTAACCACTATGCTACGGCCGGTCCCTGGTCCCCTTGGATAATAAAGCCACTTACAAAGTTGCACCCTTACATACCTGGGTATGTATACTAAAATGCATGCAAATATGATGATATAATTGAAAGTAATAGTTTATTTTGATAGGCCGATAGTTATGATGGCGTCCTCTGGATCGTCGTCAGATTTCAAGAGGTCATCCTCATCTACTGCTATCGAGTTACCGAGTTAGAATCTTCGTTTACAGATGGACACGCCGTTTTATAGTCGCCGATGTTGAAGGCTACTTTCGATCGTCGTTTTTGTATACACGCAGGAAGATGGTGTCAAATCCATAGAACACCCTCACTTGTGTCTCTCTAAATAGCAAAAGTGAGTCACTATTAGATATTATGGTGCCCTTCCTGGGGTCTTCCACCGCTTCAATAACCTTACCTACTTTCCAGCCCTGTGTGGGTAGTTAAGGAAAGCTATATTGAAGAATTGCCAGGATTTCCGTAGGGTCGTCGAGTTCAAAGGGAATCTTGGTAATATATCGTGGTCTTTGTGAAACATGTTGTTACAAATCGCGCACTAGGCCAAACGATACGATCTTAGTAGTGTCCGTTCTGGATTAAATTTGGATCTTTTGGATCCTGGAAGGCTAGTGTCCTCAGACCGCTGCCGTTTAGGCGCAACATCTGATGACTTCCGTTTAGTTTTGTCACCCTCTGCATCAAGTACTCCACCTTTTAACTCCTCAATGTGGAATTGTTTCCACTGGATGTAACTCTTTTCCTGCTCCGTGATCTCGTCGACCAGTTTGTCAACGAGCCGACTAATTATTTTGTAGGCGGAACGCCTGGTAATGAAGGCCTTTCTAGAAAGTGTTTTGTGCCTAGGGGGAATTGTAATAGAATTTAAGGCCGGCAAGACCGAGGCAGATGCTTCGGAGAGTATCGAATTATTATTCACCTTTTCTCCTTGCTAAGCTAAAGGCACTAAGGATGCAAATTGATCGCCAACTGCAGCCTTGTTGCGTCACCAGCACATGAAGCAGGGGTTTCGACAGGATTACATACCATTAGGACCTTGAGAGCTTTTGAGGAACCTGGTTTCGAAGAACCACTCTGAACCAGGCTTGGATTATGACTGCGTTTTGGCTGTGTCGGTTTGGTTTTTACCACACTAGTAGCAGATGCACAAACGGAGCCTGGCGCCACAAGGCAAGGTCTCAGTACCAGACAACATACTATAGCCTGAAACCGATGCTGTAGTAGACGGCTCTCCGGAGATTATGAAGCCCTTGACCGAATACGCAGGCATTTTATGCCTAACTACCAGGCGTGAAAACCTGCCGCTTCTCTGGAAACAGACGCAGACTATCAACCGCTGACTGTAAGGACAGACTTTGATGGATTTTAAGTACCAGACCAACGACTTTTAGTAGGAAGAGTACAAAATCTCTAAGAATCCCTCCGTTGATTCTATGTCTCCAATCCGCCCCAACTGGGAAGAAACAGATACTTATAGATAAGTGGAAGATTAATTAGTACTTAGTTCAGGCCTCAGTGGCATTAGAAACTATGTTAATAATAACTCAATGTACTACCGCACTACTCTACATGCCAGTGCAACTCAAAAACTTTGGACGAGAATTAGGACTGAATGCACCAGCTCATAAACACTATTTTGACTCCGAAAGCGCCGACGATTGGAATCTGAGTGTCCTATGTCCCGTGTTTAAGAAAGGCGATCCAAGTGTGTGTACCAACTATCGCGGGATTATCCTTTTACCCATCGCATACAAGGTCCTGCATAGTGTGTTATGTGAAATACTAAAGCCCATTCTGGCGAACCTGATTGAACCTTATCAGTGTGGACTTAGAACTGGTTAATCCACGACCGACCAGAGATTCACACTACGACAAATCCTGGAGAAGACCCAAGAAATGCAGATCGACCACCTACCATCTGTTTATCGATTTCAATACTGTATTCGACAGTCCGATACGACAGAAATTGTTGGATGCTATGGCTGAGTTTGGTATCCCCGCGAAGCTAATACGACTTTGCGGGATGACACTGACTGACACAAAGTCTTCAGTGAAAATCTGTCAGAGCCATTTTCTACCAAGCGAGACTTTTAACAAGGCGATAGTCTATCCGGCGATCTAATTAACATCGATATGGAGATGATCATATGGAAGGCTGCAGTAAACACGACTGGCACCATCTTTAACAAAAATCAAAAGCTGCTCGCATATGCTGATGATTGCGGGAGGACTGCAGCCGAGGACTGCGGATTGTTACTGCAGCCTTTTCGAGCATTGAGAAGCAGTCGGCAGAAGTGGGTCTGGTGGTTAATGAGGACAAAACTAAGTTATTTGTTTCAACGAACAAAGAGTCTACTCATTTGAGACGCTGCGTGAACGTTGACAACTATTACTTTGAAGTGGTAGATGATTTTGTCTGCCTTGGCTCCGCCATAAACAAAAATAATAATGTTAGCCTGGAAATCAAAAGACGAACACTGTTCACAAACCGCTGCTACTATGCGATAAGTAAGCGATTTAATGACAAAGCGCTCTCTCGAAGAACAAAGATCCAACTCTACCAGACTCTGATCCTACCTGTCTTGCTCTACAGCGGAGAATCATGCTTAATGACACAAGCAGATCTATCTATTCTGGGAGTCTTCGAGAGAAAAATACATCGCAAAATATTTGGACCCATCATCGTTAACGGTGAGTATCGTCGTCGAATGAATCATGAGATGTACAACGACATCGACGTAGTCAAGCGCGTTCAAGTAGACCGAATGCGCTGGCTTGGACACGTTGTACGAATGGACGAATACGCTCCGGCTCGAAAAGTCTTCGGCAATAAACACGATGGGCGACGCAGTAGGGGCCGACCAAAACTTCGAGGGATGGACCAGGTGAAAGAGCTGTTAACTAAGCTTGGTGTGACTAATTACACAGTGCAACAGTGAAAAAAATACAAAAACGGGATAGTATAGGTTCGATTCTACTATCGAAGGGTAATAAAACCCTATACTCAGTTTGGCGAGATTGGTGACCAATTTTTTTTTATGGGCCCCTAAAGATTCCCAAAATCAGTGAGCCCCATGAAAAAAGGTGTGATCAGTTTCTGTCCAACAGCTAACTCACACTTCGTGATAGCGTTAAACTGTATTCGGCAATAATTTAGCTGGGAGTTTTGCGCACTAACTTTATTAACAAATTATGTCAAAAAGGTTGGTTATTCCTGCCCTTTTTCAAAAAAAATTGAAGAAGAATTTATTATTTTTTCACTTTTTTGACCATTACTTTGAGGGAGTCCAAATTTTTCTCTAACACTGTTCGCCAAAATTGTAGCCCTGGTAAAGATAAACAACTTTCGTGAACATATCAATCCAATCTGAACGTGTCTAGGCAACCTAAATAGCTCATAAAGTCCACGTTGATACCGGTTTTTCGAACCTTTACGCACTTATAAGCCAGTAACGTGTTTGAATATCAACCGATTTTAAATTTCTCAGTGGATTTAGAAAGAAGAGACTGCGACCTTTCCAACCATATATATAGTTATATTGGTAACTTGTCATATCTGTTTGTTTTTTGCCTCGAAATTTGAAACTTTTATAATTTTTTCACTATTTTTAAGTTTAATGAAGTTTGGAGCCCCTATTTTATAAGGACACCCTAATGTTTACTACTTTATTCAGAAAGTGCACGCTTTCACGAGTTAAACGCATATGTGTTTGTAAAATTCGGTTAACAGCTAGTTAAGTTATTCATGTTTTCCGAGGCACGCAACTTTCATATCCTATACTAAAATAAAAGAGTTGAAGAAGAAGCATTGTTTTGGTGTTGTTGTTAATTACTTCAACTTTGATTTTAGCATAGGATATGCAAGTTGCGTCCCTCGGAAAACATGAATAACTTAACTAGCTGTTAACCGAATTTTACAAACACATATGCGTTTAACTCGTGAAAGCGTGCACTTTCTGAATAAAGTAGTAAACATTAGGGTGTCCTTATAAAATAGGGGCTACAAACTTCATCAAACTTAGAAATAGTGAAAAAATTATAAAAGTTTCAAATTTCGAGGCAAAAAACAAACAGATATGACAAGTTACCAATATTACTATATATATGGTTGGAAAGGTCGCAGTCTCTTCTTTCTAAATCCACTGAGAAATTTAAAATCGGTTGATATTCAAACACGTTACTGGCTTATAAGTGCGTAAAGGTTCGAAAAACCGGTATCAACGTGGACTTTATGAGCTATTTAGGTTGCCTAGACACGTTCAGATTGGATTGATATGTTCACGAAAGTTGTTTATCTTTACCAGAGCTACAATTTTGGCGAACAATATTAGAGAAAAATTTTGACTCCCTCAAAGTAATGCTCAAAAAAGTGAAAAAATAATAAATTATTCTTCAATTTTTTTTGAAAATGGGCAGGAATAACCAACCTTTTTGACATAATTTGTTAATAAAGTTAGTGCGCAAAACTCCCAGCTACATTATTGCCGAATACAGTTTAACGCTATCACGAAGTGTGAGTTAGCTGTTGGACAGAAACTGATCACACCTTTTTTCATGGGGCTCACTGATTCTGGGAATCTTTAGGAGCCCATAAAAAAAAATTGGTCACCAATCTCGCCAAACTGAGTATAGGGTTTTATTACCCTTCGATAGTAGAATCGAACCTATACTATCCCGTTTTTGTATTTTTCAAAAAGTCGTCATTTGTTGCATAGTGTTATCTACGAAGCGCAAAAGACCGAAGCGCTTTAAGCACTTTTCTACGTGCGGCTACTGGTGGATAAATTTTTTGTTGGTGCTTCCATTAAAGAAGAAGAAGAATAATACCGAAATTCCAATAAACGAGTTTGATTTGAGCATTTGTATGCTAACGGCATGCCATTCCCGATACAAAACGTATGAACATACCCAGGTATCTTGCTGTTGACGTGCGTAAAACAGTTCTGCAGTTGACATAAAGGTTAATGATCAGTTTATATTTTACCCTGTGACATTTTGCATTTATCCAGCTCTTATCCAGTCTACTTCTACCAATTTCTATCCATGTAGGTACGTTTTTCTTAATTGTAAGAAAATTACAATCAACCAGATATAAATAACCCATTGAGAACTGCGATTTTTTCATTATGCGGATACAAAAAAAGCAAGGAATTGAAACGAAATAAAGAGTCCTATTTATTCTGTGTTGAAAAAGTAAAAGAATTGGCTTGATATAATCAGTCATTCTCATTAACCTCTATTTAAGATGCTTATTTACAAATATGATTACCCGATTAAAATTTCGCCATTAATGTGTTTATTTTACCACCATTACTAAACACTGTCAAACACAACATTAAGTTCCACTCTAACATTCAAGTGATATTTCAAATTAATCCATAATATCCTCTCAATTGAATCTTGCAACTTGATCTATCTCATTTAATCCTGTAGATTTAATTAAGTATGTATAGAATGTAAAACTAAAACAATATAAACGTTAAGATCAATGTATAAATGTCTACTTGACTTTAAGATGCATCAAACAAATAAGTTTAAAGAGAAGCTCATGATTGCATACCCACTGATATATAATATCTTTGTGCATCATTTACTCTCATTGTGTGTATGTGTGTGTGTCTTCCTATAGGTTGTAATATTTGTTTAGGTAACTTTTGATGACTATCTATAGATTTATTCAATCGTGTTGAAATGTAGTTGTGGTAACCTCATCTGACCCACACAAATGTCGAAAGGTACTTATGTATGTATGTCAAAGAGAATTATGAAAGTAGGAAGTGGTTACCTATCACTCCAAAGGTGGCGTTTTACGAGTATGAGCCCTTAAAACGATCTAGTGTTTAGGAAATTCGTATTGAAGGGGGTATACAGGGTCAAGATAGGCACCATGTTGGTAGTATCGTAAAAAGAATGGAAGGAAGAAGGATTTTCCTAAACTGGTGTACTTTATTGACATAATTATGTGCATCTGGGTGGCATCTGGACGTTACACGTCATTACAAGCTAAAATTATAAAAAACTAGAACAGATAAGTCAGCTGAACTGACTGAGAAATACCATCACTTATAATATTTAATTCAATATCTTGGGCATATTTCAATTTTTATAAGGGTACCAAAGGGTGCAACTAAGAAGCAAAGAAAAATACTCTAATACATTCACACAAAAATTTCAAAAGAGTTCATAATTTCAATTGGGTGGAGTAAACCCGGTTTCTTAGGTTTCACTTGTAAATACAAATTTTTGAAAGTAAAATATTCTTAACGGGTTATAGGATATTCCAGTAGGGGCACAACGTGTCCGATTTAATTCAAAAATCAACGTTCAATGAACGTTAACCATCTGCACAATTTTTAACTGAAAAAATTTAAATATGTTACAGTTCGAAAGTTATGGGGAGTTATTATAGATTAAAAATAGGTTATTTTGTATGGGAGGTACGAGAAGGCCTATTTGTCCATATTCATCCCTGAGTCAAATTTCAATAAGCTTATATCTTGCTTAGAATATGACTTATTTCAAGGTACCTAGATCAAAAATGTATGTAAAACTATAATGGTGATTTCGGTCATTTGTATGGGCGGCACTAGAAGAGGTCAGTCGATTTAGTTCATATTCATATATTTATTTAAAAACTACTGAAACGCTATTCTGCGAACGAACCTATTAAAAATAATAGAAATTTCTTTGATCCTGGACCTGCCTTTTCCAGGAATCCCGTGGAAACCGGGAATACCGTTTCCCGGGAAATGGGGACCACTAATTTTCATTCCAGAGTCAAATTTTTATAAGCGTACATCTTTAGAAAAATACGACTGAATTCAGTGAACTTAAAAAAAGATACGTATGTAAAACTATGAGGTGAGGTATCAGAAGAGCTTGGCAAAGGTTTCGGTTTTTTAAGAGAGCCTACAAAATGTATATGACCGTAGCCCGATCCATGACATTAAAATTGTACTAGGCGATTTTAATGCTAAAATAGGCAGGGAAACCGCATTTGAACCTACCATCGGAAACATTAGTCTGCATACTGAAACGTCAAACAGTGGCATCATACTGATTGATTTCTCTGCGGCAAAAAATATGGTAGTTAGCAGCACTAGATTTGACCATAAAAATATTCATAAGTCAACATGGTTATCTCCAGATCAATTGACGAGGAATCAGATAGATCACGTGGTAGTCATGGAAGGCATGCATCGAGTGTTCTGGACGTACGAGTGATCAGGGATGCGAACATTGACTCCGGTCACTTCCTTACCGCAGTTAAGGTACGCACAAGGCTAAGCATGGCGAAAAACGTACGAAACCAGGCACATCGAAAGCTGGACATCGGTGAACTTCGGACCACAGAGGTAGCGGACGCCTACTCCGACAATCTAACTCAACTGCTGTGAAATGCTCCAACCCCCCAGTGGCAATATATAGCCGACTCCATAGAATGGAACTACTGTGGAATAAGCCTATTACCAATTGCGGACAAGGTTCTTTCAAGCATATTGTGTGAACGTCTTAAGCCAATTGTAGAAAAACTAATTGGACCATATGGTGCGGATGTAGACCTGGTAAATCTACGACGAAAAAAAAACTCATGAAAAGTTGCCTTCGACTCTCCGATAAGGAATAGGCTTTATGAGGCCATGTCTAAGTTTGGTATTCCTGCAAAGTTAATTCGACTCTGCAGTTGTACCTTGGAAAACAACAAATACTCGGTTAAGATTGGTAAGGAGCATTCTGAAGCATTCCACACAGCAAGAGGTCTCCGGCAGTGTGATAGCCATTACTGTACACTATTTAATATAGTTATCGGAATACTCGGAATACTAAGAAACAGCTTTACCTGGTGCTAATCTTACCCGTTCTTTTCTATGCTGCCGAATCATGGGTGCTTACGACAACGGACATACAAAACCTGGGAGTATTCGAGAGAAAAGTACTCCGAAAAATTTATGGACCTATATGTGTCGACGGCGAGTTTCGCCATCGGATGAACCATGAGCTGTATGAGCTTTACCACGACATCGACGGAGCTAAAAGAGTCAGAATGCAACAACTACGATGGCTGGGTCATGTTGCCAGGATGGATGTAAATGCTCCAGCGAGAAAGGTGTTTGAAGGCGAACCTGAAGGACGGCGCAGAGCAGGGAGACCCAAACTCCGTTGGAAGGACCAAGTGGTAGGCGACGTGCCACCATCTGGTAGGACTAACTGGAGAACACACGCACAAGACCGAAGCGTGTGGAATTCTTTAGTACTTCAGGCCTCAAACTTATGAACCATGTTTGTAAGTTGTAATGGGCCACTTAAGTTAAGTAAGAAATTTTCGGGCCTCACCTCTATCCCTGCATTGCTCTATATCCTCGTTCTTCCGTTCTTTCATTTTACGTTTTTTTTTTTTCTCTTACAAAGCTGTCTCGCCTGTCTTACTGTCTCCTTGTGCCGTTCCCCAACAGCCCGGGTTAAAATTGGCTGCAGCGTTGCCCTTTAAGCGGCATCCTGTTCCTCAGACGCTATGCGACATTCTTCATCGTACCAGGATTCGTCTGAGTGCAGTTCTTCATATCCAAGCAAGGTTGTTGCGGCGGATGCCATGGAATGCCCAATATGCTGCCACTGTGTATCGGGAACGTCAGAAGTAGAGGCGTTGTGTCGTAGTAATTGGGAGAGCTGGTTGGAGTAGGCAGTGGCTATCTCAGGTATTGGCAGCTTCGAGATGTCCAGCTTTCTTTGTGCTTGGTAACGTGCGTTTTCCGCTCTGCTCAATCTTGTGCGCAACTTGGCTGCAACCAGGTAATGATCCGAGCCAATATTTGCACCACGGATCTCACGCACGTCCATGACACTAGATGCATGCCTGCCATCAATTTCCACATGATCAATTTGATTTTTGGTGTTTTGATCGGAAGATAGCCAAGTTGCCTTGTGGATATCTTTGTGTTGGAATCTGGTTCCACTCACTACCAAGTTCCTTTCCGCTGCGAAGCTAACGAGCATAAACCCGTTGTCTGACGTGTCGGTATGAAGACTTAATTTACCTATCGATGGACCAAGAACATCGTCCCTTCCTTTTTTTGCATTAAAGTCTCCCAGAAAATTTTTAATGTCGTGGCCAGGGCAGCGGTCGTATGTTTCCTCTAGGCGCTCGTAAAATGCATCTTTAATCTCATCGTCTTTATCTTTCGTCGGGTCATGAAATATTAGAAATATTTCGCCTTGGATTGTGGCTATTGGATCACTAACAGGATTGAATTGCGAGACAAATTCGTTCTTTTCGGCATTGTAGCTGTAATAGGGACCGGCCGAGGCATAGTGGTTAGAACACGCGACTACCATGCGGGAGATCGCAGGTTCAAACCTGGCTCCAGTCATCTTAAAAAATTGTTTCTTTCATTGTCGGCTCCCCTCGAATGTTGTTGACAGCAACTTCGCAGTATTAAATGTCGAGGCAATCGGCGTGTCTAGTAAGAGCTTCTCAAACAGTGACGTTCGCATTCGTCGATAAACAAGTAGGTGCCGTTAGTTGTGAATCTAAAAATAGAAAGCGTGTTAATTCACAACAATGCGAGAAGCTATCAGATACCTCATTCATGGGGTGCAAAGGGAAATTAAGTTTTTTTAAAGCTGTAATAGATGTTGCAATTTTTACGTCGCGTCCATCTCATCTCCTGGGTGGCAGTGATGTCAGCCTTATATTTATTGAAGACATCCGCCAGTCGGATAGTGGCACCTTCTCTATAGAGAGTCCGGACGTTCCAGGTGCATATCCTTAAGTCGTGGCCCTTATAACGTTTGCGGAGATTGTCAACATTTGGGTTGGTTATTATCTTTTCTTTGACGAAAAGTATGTAATTTCTTAAGGACTTAAAAATGCATATAACTTTGGGGTTTACCAGGACATTAAAATACTTCTAAAATAGAAAGAGCTTGTATCAAATATCATATTTAAATACAATAAACAATTGTTTTTTTTTAATAAGTAAGAAAAAGATTAGGTTTTTTAACACTTTCTTACAAATGTTTAACCAAAAAAATCCCTGATTAAATATTGATTTTAAGTAAAGATAGGCTGTTATGACTTGAGGCCACAGATATCTATCCTTTTGATATATTGTATAACATTTCTCCTACTTCTGTTACTATACCAAATTTTAATTGAGAGAACGTCCGCCTTTTTCTGAATCATCTATTGTCAATATTTGCCTGCATATAATATTTACTTTTGAGTCCATTGGATATTCATATTTGTGTATGTGTGTGTCAGTGTTGTGCATTACAGTTTGCTGTTGTATCCAGTTTCACGTTGTTATGATATATTGACTTTTGGCTACCACTGTGTTGTTTGTGCTGTGTCTGTCCATTGGTAACGTAATTACTTGTGAGATTTAATTTAATTCCTTTTTTTTTTGAGTGCAGATTCGTAGACTTAAACCAAAATTCTAGGTGTTGTCCCGGTAGATTAAACGCAAGAATATTTTTTTTTATTTTTGCGAGATACATTTTATGTAAATGTTAAATTTACATAAATAAATAGACTACGATACAAAATTAAATATAAGGCTACTAATAACTTAAGAATAAGATACTTATAGTAAAAAAACCGATTTCCGTATTGCCTTATATGATTTATATGATTACACGAGTGAGTAAGCGAACTTCAAGTAGACTAACCCAACATGTAAATATGAGTTTAAGATGACTCCGGACATCAAAATTTCGCTAAGCATTTACAAGACAGATGCTAAAAACAGACAAAATCATATTTATTTATGTAGTGTTTTACATCGAATCCTGATCATCCGCGTGAGAGACAAGTATTCTAACCATCATGCTGCGGTGTTGACCTCTGCGCCACCTAACCGACATTGCGCTTGTCCACTTGTTCGAGCCATTTAACATACTCTTTTTCTAGTAAAATATAATTTAAAGCACCCACCAACTAACTAAATTTATAACCTACAATAAATCCCCAGTGACCACACCAGTATTATCATGTAACCTTCAACATCTCAGTCCAATATGAGAACACTAAATCACAATTTGTACTTAATCATTTTTTTCTGGCATTTTAACCTCCTGTTGGTTCTCAATGATGTTGAACAAATTGTTGCAATTTTTTACACGGTTGGAAATTTGAAATTTTTATTTTCAGCACAAGGTGCACGCATGTTATTTGAAAAAGAAGCACAGAAATAACAAATGAACGAGAAAAAATTGTTTGCATTCTTTTTGGAGGGAGCAAAATTTCGCAACGTGAAATAAACAACATCAGTTCGTCTTTAACAAATTCACAATGTGTAGTTGCGTGCCATGGTATATTTAAGCGTAAATCTTTTTCACAGTGTTGTTATAATTTCCTAAATGTATGAAACAATTTACACGACACTGTAAAGATTTATGTGTTGGTTGGTTGAAAGAGAACGAGACATGAAAAGAAAAGATTTTGCAACGAAAAAGAGTGGAATGAAGGGGTGGCAAAATACTTAGATATAGCTTAAAAAAAGACTGTCTTTATAAGTTTATATTTATAGAAAAAATACTATGCATGCAATACATGTGATCCGGCTCAAAATTGCAAACAGACATAAACATTCTGTCGGTCACGTTCGAATGTATCACAATCCACGACGCGTCTTATATATGCCAACACTTCAGACAATACTAAAGGGTTTTCCAATGAGAGGTGTTATTGTGAATGATGTCTGTTTAGTGCGATTTATGGTCCGGCGAGGTCTTTGGACCTTACTTTTTCGAAAATAAGGTTGGATCAACAGTTACGGTGAATGGATTGCGCTATCGAGAGATGATTAATGATATTTTTTGGTCGTAGTTGGATGGTTTTGATCTGGACAACGTTTACTTTCAACAAGACCGCGCTACGTGCCTCACAAGCAACGAAATCATTGATGTTTTACGGAAAAAGTTTTCGGAGCGTGTTATCTCTCGAAGAGGTGATCACAATTGGCCACCGAGATCTTGTGATTTAACACCTTGCGACTTCTTTCTTTGGAGCCACGTGAAATTTAAGGTCTACGCCAACAGCCCAGCGACGATTCGAGACCTCAAAGATAAAATTCGTGAGGCTATCGAGGACATAGGACAGCCACTTTGTGATTTGGTTATGGAAAGTGAAAATGGTCCTGTAAGCGTGCTCGTGGTGGTCTTTATTATGAAACTAGTGGCCCCGGCAATGCTTCGCTATTGCATATTAACTTGTAATATATTTCACATTTCTTACAATCCTAAATGCTATATAAACGGTAATTTATCGCTCGTTTTCTGCAAGACCGTCATATCTCAAAAAAATCGATTCCGAGATAAACTCGTTTAAAGTTTTTAATTTACACCTAACTTGTACGAAATGGAGGAATTCAAATAGCTCTCATGCGGAGTGTATAAAAGATATTAACATGCATTTGTTACACAACATGGAGTATGATGTAATGAACAATTCTACATCATTAGCTCAAAAATAACGTTTTTTGAGTTATGACGGTCTTGCAAAAAACGAGCGTTATATATTTGTAGGTCTACAAATTACTTTGAAAACGGTTCTTAAGCTCGACAATAATATGTAACTAATTTCAAGTAACTCCTTAACATGGAAGTTAACCAATTAAGATTTATTGTTTTAAATGCTAAATATCATTGGCTCTATGACGATAATAAAAAGTTAATCAGCAAAGTCATATCTATAGTGCCGACATGTCGATTAAGTTTTGTCTGTATGTAGGGGAAACCCACTTCTTTCACAGATCGGAAACAGAAATTCTGCTAAAGATCAAAATTCAATTTTTATTTTTATCTATCTCTTTGGGCGTAAAAACACTTTTGTCATGCCTTCCCCGCATGTTGAGCGTAAATGAAAATGTCGTTTGAAGATTCATGCCTTTAGCCATAAATACCTCTTTCGCCATGTCTTCTTCTCCCACGGGTCAAGAATATTTCCGAAATCAATCTTTATATTGAACTCGTATTACCATTTTTTTTAAATAATTGGGTCACCAGCGTTTGTCTTAACAAAGAGATGGTCTCACACGCTTTATGGCATGTGATTTGCATTTATGAGAAATAACAAAATCAATTGATGGTCCACTGCCTCAAATTCTTCCACCAGTTGGATCTTATGTATATGTAGGCCAAAATCTTTCCTCAGATTTTGCAGAGACCGAGTTGCTGAGAACGGCGTCGGTTCAATAAATTCGAGTCCCCTGTCACACTTACGATTACAGCATCGATGGCTTCTATTAGCTGCTCAGATGTATGATTAAATGCACTGTCGACTTGACAAAGGGCTCCATAAGTTTGGTGAACAGAAAGCGCATTTTGAAAATAAATTCGCAAGATTAATACTGCTCCAACAACATATATACCAAATCTCATCTTCATACCTCTGATAGTTCATAAGATATAGCCCTATCGATTTTCAAGTTGTATGGGCGGTGCCACGCCCCTTTATCCAATCACAACAAATATAGCCTGAGACTATCAACAGGTCAACAGTACCACTTGATAAAATTTTCGTATCAATCGATCTATTAGAAAAGCCGTTAGAGCGATTTTTGAAAAGAGGGCGTGGCACCGCCCATTTCCATCCTGGCTGTAATTAATACTGCTCCAAGAACATATATACTAAATATCAGAGGTATGAACCTATGATAGTTCATGAAATATAGCCTTTTTAATTTTCAAGTTGTATGGGCGGTGCCAGGCCCCTTTTTCCAACTACAACCAAATGTAGCCAGGAACTATCTACAGGTCAACAGTACCTCATGGTAAAAATTTTTTATTAATCGGTCTATTAGAAAAGCCGTCAGAGCGATATTTGAAAAAAAGTGCGTGGCGCCGCCCACTTTTTGAAAAAATAAAACATTTTAAACCATACGGAAGCTATAGCGAACAAAACAAAAAAAAATTTGAAAATCGGTCCAGCCGTTTTTAAGTTTTAGCGAGACAACTGCACAGCAATTCATTTTTATATATAAGAAGATAAACATCCGAACATTTATCTCAAAAAATTGAATTTTTCTTTGAATACCAAAATAACACCTCTTATTGGAAAACACTTTACAAGGAAGATCATCGATAAGGCAAATTATAAACAGTAGAAAATGGCATAACTTTTGTATGTACCTGTACAGTGAGGACAATGCCTGTACGATGCAGATTACGTAGACACACACATTGTTATGGGTATATGTAGGATAGTCCATCGCCAGTAACTGTCAGACACATTATAACATCCAACTGAGAAAATAGACAGCTGTCGATATGTTCTGGACCGACCGTAACATGATGGTTGCAGCAAGCGACTACCATGCGGGAGAGCCCACGTTCAACTCCTGGCTCCAATCATGTAAATTTTTCTTTCATTGCAGGCTTCCTCGATGTTGTCGACAGCAACATCGCAATATAGTGTCGAGTCAATCGGCATGTCTAGTAACAAAGCTTCTCAAACAGTGACGTTCGCATTCGACGATAAACAAGTAGGTGCCATTAGTTGTAAATTTAAAATTAGAAAGCGTGTTAATTCACAACAATGCGATAAGCTATCTCAAACCTCATTCATGTGGTGTAAAGGGAAATTAAGTTTTTTTTAAGTTGATAACTACTAACTACTACGCAAGTCGTTAGGTGCAAGAAATTTATTCCTGAAGCCACATGGTTCTGATGGCAAGGGCCTGAATGCAGACCAATAAAAGACGATTGCATAAATGAATAAATTCGAAAGCAGTTTCGATGTGGAATACTTTTGCACCCTTCACCATGTGTATCAGAGAATGACAAAATGTATAATAAGAGTACTGTTGAAGTATTACTCGTAATGTCTAAACATGTACATGTCCCTGCAAACATTTTTGATTGCGGAAGAATTATCCGCGAATCATTTGGAAGATGAACTTAATCGCGGCGATTATTATCTCGGATTCGTCCGCGAATCCCAAGGTGTGAGTAGTTGTGTCTCAAAACGATTCGCCGCACGCGAATTGCTCGAGAATTTCGTGGAAGTATGGCAAACAAGTTGCGAAGAAGAGTTGGAAACGAATTGCGAAGATGTCTTACATGGAAACAGCATAGAAGAGTTCCCCACGAATCGTGAAGAAGATTCCCAAATGAATCGTAATGAAGATCCCCAAACGAATCGTGAAGAAAATTCCCAAACGAAATGCCTATTCCCCTAAAATTCAATTAAAATTCGTCGGTTATGTTCCCCTTAATGGCAGATCTAACGAAGCTTGGTTAATCATGTCCACCATATCTTATAATCATTCGTTTCTGGAAAAAATAGTAAATCTTTTATTTTAATTTTCTTTACAAATGATCCACTTTTTAACTTTAAATGATAATTTTCGCTGTTTCAAAAAAAGAAACAAGAATTTTTTACCGTTATGAGTTGGCTGAGGTTAATCGCTCACGATCTCCAACTCATTGCGTGGGCGATTATTAGATAAACATTTTTCTTAGTTACCTCTCTGTGGTTCTCGGAGAGAAGTGTTATGATAATCTATCCATCGTACACACGATTAACAAGCAAACAATTGCATTAAAGGGTTACAAATAATTCGACTGGCAAGTAAACCTCTAACAATTGCCGAGAAGTTTTACTTACGAATCGCGCATAATCGCGCTGACAAACAATCGTCAAATAATTGTCGAGGAGAGTTTCAAACAAATCGCGCAGATAAATTAATTTCAAATGATCGCCACGAAGAATTGCGTATTCTTCGCGCGGCATACTAATCTTCCAAACTCTTCCAAAATGTTTGCAGGGGTGTAAAGAGTAAACGATCAAACCGTGCCCATACCCACACACACTCGTGCATTGGAATACCCAAGTACACGAGAACCCAGCACATGTAGTTACAAGTGTTGGTTGTGTTGGGTGCTAGTTATTCTATTTCTGTTCCGTACAGTATGGGAATGTTTAGGAGTACACATGATTACTCATGTCACCCGTAGTGCTTAAAAGAGTTGACGAATGTAAGAACTATCAAACACGATGATCTATGATGATCATTATCGTAGCTAAAAAACTTCATAATTATGTTGAGTCTGCTTCGGCTTCTGACCTCGTGTGCGTCGAGTGTATTTTGTGTATACTTGAGTATGAGAAACAAAAGTAAGTGTAGGTAGAGAGTACGTTCGTTATAAATAGTGTGCAATCATGTCTTTTTCAACGCAAATAAGAGTTTGTAAGCTTTCTCTGTGTGTTAGGTATAGTTCCACACAAGTACACAAATTATGGGTATGTACTTAAGTATACATTAATGCCGAGTACTTATTGTCATTCTCTGATGTGCATATAAACAAAATATGTTTTACTTTACGTATGAGTTATGTGATTAATATAGGCTACATATATATTAATCATACGTAAAGGACAACTTTGAAACCTGAGAGCTTCATTCATATACACAGGTATCGAAGTAGTTCGGGTTTTTATATACTCTCTTGGTAAATATTACATTCAGGGCTTCTAATTGTTGTAAATTAAAAACGATACAATCTTAAGGGAAGAATGTATCTCAATGCATTTTTGAAACACTGCCCAACGCACAGTGGAAAATCGTAGAGTAAGACCAGCCCATAATTCATTTTTAAAAAGGTTCGAATGACACCGTAATTTTTTTTCATCGAAAATCTAAGATGTCGAACTTAATAATTTGAGGAAAATATTTGATGTTTGGTCAATACTCGGAAACAAGGACCGTATTCACAACTTTTTACGACAACGATTTATTACTATAAAAATAAAACATATTTCAGGGCATATTTGATGTAGATTCCGATTTTATAAAAAGCGGATCAGGTTTTAGTGAAAACATTTGAAATTTTAGCTCCTGAATGATGTAATGTTGTTTTGGCTGCATGCAAATACTTTGGTAAGACTTTTAATTTGGAGCAGCGTTTAGCTATGCGCTCATATGTAAAAAATTTTAAAGCTTAATATATTAATAAAATACTGTAAAAATTTAAGCTGCATATTCGTGCATAAACAGAAGTTACATTCAATAATGCTAAAAAAATCAGTTATTTAGATAAAAAAAAAATCGTAAAAAACATAGTTTTTGACTATAAATTCTTTACTCTAGACTAGTGATGATCAAAAATAGAAAAACCTACCACTTGTGCCGACAAACCAATACAAGGTACAATGTAAACTGACTTAAAAATATCATCACCCAATAAACGATTTTGTTTAAGTCTTGGGAGGTAGCAGAATGAGTGTAACGAATAGTTCGGTTAATTTATATTACAATATAAATTAACTTTATATTACAATATATATTAACTGACCAAATTTCATTATCCTCCCAGGTGCCCTCAGGTGCCCGTTTGGAAGTTATGGGAAATATTAATTTTCCAAAAATAGATCATTTTGTTTGGGTGGTACCAAAATGGGTTTACTGATATATTCCATATTCATTCCCGATTTAAATTTTCATAACCATACAAATAACGCTAAATTTGACTGAACTCAGTGTTCTTACAAAAAAGATATGCATATAAGACTATAAGGGTGAATTCGGTCATTTGTATGGGAGGTCCCAAAAGGGGTGTGCCAAACAGTTAGCTTTTTGGAGGCTTTGCCTCCTATTACAGTATAAATTAACCGACCAATTTTAATTACCCTCCAAGTGTCCGTTTGGAAGTTATGGGAGAAATAGTTTCGGAAAATAGGTCATTTTGTATGGGAGGTACCAGAAGGCGTGAACCGATATAGTTCATATTCATTCTTGAGTCCAATTTTCTATGCGAAACCTTACCCAACATATTACTTAATTTAGTGTACTTACAAAAAAAAGCAAAAGTGCAGAATACGGGGCGGAAGCCCAAAAAAAAATTCCACTCCCCCACAAATACGCTCTAATCAAGGTCAAAGTTGGCGCTAAGGCCCACGGGGCCCAAAAAAGGGGCCCCTTGCGTTCTATGAAAACCTCCCTTGTGGGGATACTCAAATGAAAGATACTTTCGAGACGAATCCAACGGTGGTATTTTGAAGTTCCTACGGGCCGAACTTGGAAAAAGTTAGAAAAATGTAATTAGTTTCGTTGTCTTGAACACATTATGGCCCAAGACGAATGTTTTGGTACCCGCCGCATACGCCGTAATTAGTTTCTTTGACTTAAACACATTATGGTCCAAGACGAATGCGGTGGGGGGCACGCCCACTATGAGGGTCAATTTGGTCATTTGTATGGGAGTACCAGAAGGGGCGTGGCAAAAGTTTCGGTTTTCTTAGGGATTGTCTACTTTTGCAAGATAAATAAACTGACGAAATTCAAATATTCTCCGGTCGTCCATTTGAAAGTTATGAAAGAAATATTAATTATCTAAAAAAAAAGTTAATTTTGTATGGGAGGTACAAGAAATGGTGGGGCTATTCTGCCCATTTACAATCCCATTAGTCCGTTTTGAAAAACATTAATACTGGTAAATTTATATACCGATCAGTTAAGGTTTACTCGAGTTATCCTGCTCACCAGCTACCCAGCCAGCCTGCCAGACAGACGGACATAGCTCAATCGTCTTTAAAAGTCCTGAAACCAATTGGGTTTTAAGATTCTTGAGGTCTAACTCGTCTCCTTTAATGTGTTACACTTTTTTCGTATCAAAAGTTGTACCAAATACATGTACAAGTCATCTGTATATGCTAACCAGTAAGAAAGTTTCAGTCGGGCGACCCGACTTACATATACCATCACCCTCAGTAAAATATTATTACTCGATTTCTAAAGTGGGTGGAGTGGTAAATTTGTATGGGAGGTACTAGAAGGGGCGTGTATAGACTTCTAGGTTTATCCTCCAAAACTTTATCCTGTTATAGCTTTACTAAATACAGAGTTTGGGCACGATAGCGTTGGATGTATTGATATTATTACTCCATCTCTGAAGTGGGCGGAAAGGTACATTTGTATGGGAGGTACCAGAATGGGCGCGTCTAGACTTCCAGATTTTTTCTCCAAAACTTTATTCTGCTTGAACTTTACTAAATACAGAATTTGGTCACGATCGCGATTGCGATTGCTAGACTTCCAATTTTTTTTCAAAACTTTATCCTGTAATAGCTTTACTAAGTACAGAATTTGGGTACGATCCCGTTGGGTGTATTGATATTTTAACTCGATTTCTAAAGTGGGCGGAATGATATATTTGTATGGGAGGTACCAGAAGGGGCGGAGCCATGTAGCCCATTTGCAATACCGTAAGTAGTTTTAAGGAAATATTAACTCGCGCAAAATGTCAAGAACCAGCCGGACAGCCACCAGACATACAGACAGACGGACATGGCTCAAATGACTTAAAAAGTCATGAATCGAATTTGGTTCTGAGAAACCTAGGGTCTGAAGTGACTCCTTCTATGTGTTACACTTTTGGGTCGTATCAAATGATATATACCCTCATCCCTAAGGGTGATGGTATAAAAATAAATTTCTTACCTTTATTCTGAAATAAGTTCTGGTTTAATTTGGCTCATACTTCATAGAATTATACCAAATATAATTAAGATTATGCGTGCAAAATTTCAGAATTCTATCTCTAAGAACAAAAAAGTTACAGATTTTTTATCCGATAAGGACTAAAATTTTCCACTGTGCAACGGTGCGACGTTCGCATTCGTCGTAAAACAAGTAAGTGCCGTTAGTTGTGAATTTAAAAATAGAAAGCGTGTTAATTCACAACACCGCGAGAAGCTATCCAATACCTCTTTCATGGGGTGTAAAGGGAAATTAAGAAGAAGAAGCATTGCCAGGCACACTAATTGATAATATTTATATTACTTATAATATTGATAATATTTATAGTATTTATAATATTTATAGTATATATAATATTTATAACATTTATAATATTTATAATATTTATAATATTTATAACATTTATATTAATTTAATATTAATACTCTTTATTAATTTAATATTAATTTAAAAAAACACTGATTTTGACTGACAGATATTTCTTGTTTTAATTTTCCAATATTATCTATAATATTTATAATATTATTATTCTATTATTTTAATTTATTTTCTCTTTAACAAATGGAAATTGTATACCCAAAAAAAATAATAAAAAATAAATAAATTTACTTCATTTAACCCTTATTATTTTGTCTATTCCAAATTTCCACAATTTTGTCAAACAATCGATAGTTACTGTGTTCATATAATGTACAACTTACAATTAAATTCAACATTGAAACTCTAATGATTTCATCAATAGTACTGCCTTTCTCCTTTCAATCATAAACTCACCTTACTCACCATACCACAGATGACACAACACCACAGCAAAAGCAACTTCTCCTGCAAAAGCAAACAAAAACAATTGAAACAAAAAAACACAAACCGTCGAGGATATATATTATATAGAAAAAGAAAAATCACAGTTATCTTATTCGTTCACCGACATCACAAAAGCAAACGCCACTTTGTACTTTTTTAGCCCCCGTACAAATAAAATCAGCCAGCAATTTGTTAGCAAGGAGCTCTAATCTTACCCACCATTGCCACCAACAGCAAGGCAACAAAAACCACCCAATATCACAGCCAGCTCCCTTTACTCACAGCTGCCATACAATACCAACACCAACACACTGAAAGCCACGTGAGTTTTGTTCTCATTTCGAATGATTTCTTTGCCTTCGCATTAACCATTTGCAGTGAAATTCTTTGAACAAGAAATTCAGTCGTGTCGTGGAATTGGACGAGAACAGACTTGGCGAGAAAGGATATTTACAAAAATAAAAGGAACTAAGTCTTTATATACATTTTATTCGTAATTCATAAGATTTTTCCTTTTTGTTACTGAATTATAAAATAAAGGGTTTAGACTTGACCGTTTTTCTATTGCAGTTATGACCTTTTTTTTAGTTTTAGTTTAGTTTTTTCATTTAGTTTATGGTTTAACACCTCTTTTAATGGCAAATATCCCAATGACTTAGAGGTGTATGTGCGAAGGTGACCGACTGTCTAACAACTAACTATACGCCTTGTGAAATATCCTTCACTGTGTTGGTGTGTTTGATTGCATTTTTGACCATGTTAACTTATGTTTTAGTTGATGTTTTTATATTATACATTATAATGTATGTTCCTTTAAATATGGCGTTTGTTGATTGTAATCTAATGTCAGGTTTTTCTTTTCGCTAAGGGTTTTAAATTTCATTCAAAAGGTGTTGGACTTGACTTGAAATCGCTAAATACGTTATATGTTTCCGCTTCGAAACAGTAATGCACGAAAGTTGCTGTGACTTTTGGAGGTTAAGACCCAATTCAAAAATAATAACAAATGAACAGAAATAAGAATCTAGGTAAATGAATTTAAAAAGAAGGATTGAGAATAAATATAAAAGCTAAAGCTATGAAGTTAGTTTCTTTGCAAATTTATACCCTTAAATATAAATATAAATATTAAAATATTTAATATTAAAATTTATTTTTAATATTTGTTATATTTCTCTAGGATTCAAATTACATTTGTTTATCGAATAATTAAAATTGTTTTTCTTTTTTACCTACACAATGTGGTATAAATATTTTTATGTTAACTACTGTAAAGCGTTATTTATTCGTAGCATTCAAAGTAGATTGCAATCGTTGCACATTTCATACAACTGAATACATATTATTTAATATTGGCTGCAGCGAATTTGATTTATGTACACTTTATGCATTTTTTTCAATGGCTAGTCAAGGAACACATAGTTTGCACCAACCGCCAAATAAAAAAATTTGGCAGACAAATTGTTAAAAAGAAATCATTTATAGCTCATACATTAGTTTCTTTATTTTGCTTCGACAAGGGAATGTAAAACAGAGTATTTAATACTGTATAGATTTTTAGATCCTTTCTCTACTTTACAACTAGTAGATAAGGATCGAAACATAGGTATATCAGGAACAGACAACTATAGGCATTGCTTAAATTAATAGGTGTGATCTGAATATTTCAACTTTAAAGGAACATACTTTTATGTATATATGTGACCAGGTAATTTAAAAGGGACCTATTGGTCGAAAAAATCTATTTTTTTCTTTTTTGGTGATTCTTATAGTAGACAACACGCACTTTCTAATGCAACAAACCACAGCTTTCTAGCTGCATTAGTTTTCTCAGAAATTAGCTACAAATTAGACACTTTTGATAAAAATCAATCAACTTTTTAACTTCAAAGTCGTTTTTCTCCAAAACTTATTTTCTGAGCATAGGTACCTTTTAAGTTACCGGGTCACATATATGTATGAATGATCGAATAAAAATGCCACCGTTTTAACTTGAAAGCTAAAAAAAAATAATTTTTACTGGCACCTCATTGGTAAGTTTCTTCAAATCCTATTGCAAAATTTATGTAGCACCACCAAACTGGTAGAAAGTAAAACATGTAATTAAGAACGTCAGAAAATGACTCATGGCTCATAACAAATTTGTCTTGTCCATCTCATTGCAGCTACAACAAATAGTTAAAAAACAACAAAACTTCTACAGGATACATCTATACATCTACAACTACTTCTATCCACTTAAAATTGTGTCAACCAATTACTGTACTCAATCACCAAGAACCTACAGCATAATTGTTATAGAACCCAAGCCATTAACTGGCTTAGAAGTAGCTGCTGCCATTATTGTTGAACAATCATTCGCTTTTTACTTTATTTCTAAATTTCATTTCGTACCACCAAATATTCTTACTTGTA
Source organism: Muscina levida (assembly GCA_964034835.1). Lineage (NCBI taxonomy): Eukaryota > Metazoa > Arthropoda > Insecta > Diptera > Muscidae > Muscina > Muscina levida. The sequence goes on from OZ035881.1 coordinate 27,079,931, forward strand.
GTAATGTTTAATGCCATTAAAAAGTCAACAATGACTTCCCAACTCAACTGTGCAGTTAACTCGATATTGAGAGACTTAAGGGAAAAAAGTGTAAGCTAAAGCAAAAACTAGTAATAGCTCCAAACACTCAACGACACCACAACTATTATGAACTGTATCAATGACACATAAAATTGTAACAGTTTTGTTTTTGTTGTGTAGATTTTTTTGTTTTTGTTTGAGCTAAAATGTGATACAGTAAATATTTGCCATTGTTGGCATTTTTGAGCGGGAAAGCAAAGTAGTCTGGAGGTGGAATTTTTTCTAAAACAAGTTAGGAATTAGATATCACAAACTGAAGGCAACAATCTAGGACGACACATTTTTTATAAAATAAATAAAATAAGAATTGTAGAAATCATGTCCACCTTACCCTTTACGAGCTATGGTCGATCATATGAAAATAAAAACTGTCTGCTAAATTTAAAGTTCCGACAAAATCTGACATCAGAAAATTCTGTACAATATTGGTACAACTACTATAGGCCGGTCCGATGTTGAAGGTTTTTTAAGTTTTCAGCAGTGAAACAAGAAAATAGAATTTACAAAGATGTTGGAACGCAAGTCCATCCGTTGTTGGAATGCTAATTGTTATATAGAAAAAAATAATCGAAATGAATATTATATGTACTACTCAGATATCGTATCATTCATTTATGTCAAATCAAATATTATTTCCTAATTCCACTGTGCCACTCGCACAACAGCGTTCACATGTAGTATTTGTTTTGCTCACATTTGCTCTAAGTAAACCTATATACATTGTGACAGGGGAGACCAAGTGCATACGATGGTAGCTTCGTACCACAAGTACTCACATATCACTGGCATAGTAATGACTCTAATGGTTATTGGCAGTAAACAAATACAAAGAAAAAGGCTAACAACGCAAATGACGCGAACAGCGAAAAATGCAATTTACAACAGCTGCATTAATTCACAAAATGATAGAAAAAGAGAAATGTATCGTATAATGGGAAATCGAGTCAAAATTAATGTGAGAAGGTTTGTGTAGTTTTGAAAATGAGAACTGATGATAAGGCCAAATGTATGAGAATTAAGGTTATTGACAATTGCAAATGTCGAGTAAAATTACATTTTAATTAATATGTACATATATCCTGTTTGGAAAATACAACGGAAACAAAATTTGCTACAGTTTTTGAAATGTCTTCACACTCATGATTGTGTTGTATTTTCAGCTTAAGAAAAGTGTTACATTATGTCATTGACAGTGATAATTATTCGAAATTCTAGACATTTTAAAGATAGAGTTTGATTGAAATTACCGATGCGGCGTTAATTATCGACTCAGCTTTTTCGTCTTCTCTGATATGCATATGTTACATAAGCTTGCCCAATATGTCAGCATTAACATTCAGATATTTATCCTATATCCTGATTTTATATAACAAATAAACCGTAAGAAATTGCGGAAAATTTCTCACATCTTACGAGGCGAGGCTTAACCCACAGAAACAGTTTCAGAGCCGGACAACCCTAAAGGAAGCGTAGAATCAAGTGTACCAAAATCACTAATTTTGACGACTATATCGGGTGACTTTGTCAGGGAAGCGTCAAAACTTCATCTTTGCCGTAACATTTTATATATTTTTTGAATTTTTACCAATGTTTTTAATAAATTTTGGCCATTTTTTCAATATAGGGTATATTAGTGAATTTCTCAACCCAATGTCTCCACAACAGAAGGGTACTAGATCATTCCCAATTACAAGCACATGTTAAATGTTTACAGTAGAGAGCAGTGCCTGTGGTAAATTTGGTGAGTAGTACAGGTGATAAAGTCAATAGCAAATTAGTACAGTATTGCAAATGGGCTACATGGCCCCGCCCCTTCTGGTACCTTCCATACAAATACATCATTCCGCCCACTTTAGAAATCGAGTAATAATATCAATACACCCTACGGGATCGTCCCCAAATTCTGTATTTAGTAAAGCTATAACTGGATAAAGTTTTGGAAAAAAATTTAATAGCCTAGCCACGCCCCTTCTGGTACCTTCCATACAAATCTACCTTTCCGCCCACTATAGATATGGAGAAATAATATCAATAAATTAAACGCGATCGAGCCCAAATTCTGTGTTTGGTAATGTTCAAGCAGGATAAAGATTTGGAGAAAAAATCTGGAACTTTAGACACGCCCCTTCTGGTACCTCCCATACAAATGTACCACTCCGCCCACTTTAGAAATAGGGTAATAATATCAATACACTCGACACGATCGTGCCCAAATTTTGCATTTTGTTATGATATAACAGGAAAAAGTTTTGGAGAAAAAATTGGAAATCTAGCGACGCCCCTTATGGTACCTCCCATACAAATGTACCTATCCGCCCACTTTAGGGATGTACTAATAATATCAGTACACCCAAGGCAATCGTGCCCAAATTCTGTAATTAGTAAAGCTATAATATATAGGATAAAGTAATGGAGAATAAATCTGGAAGCTTAACCACACCCCTTTTCGTACCTCCCATACAAATGTACCACTCCGCCCTCTTTAGAAATCGAGTAATAATATCAATATAATAGTAAATTATTTGTTTTACTGGGGGTAAGGGTAAATGTAAGTTGGGTTGCCCGACTGAAACTTTCTAACTGGTTTTAATTACAAATCGGTTAATTTCAATAACTCAAGACTTAAACAATATCTTATATTGGGTGATGGTATTTATCAGTCAGTTCAACTGACTGAAATTTCTGTACTGGTTTATATGTCCGTTGTCGTCACCCACGATTCAGCAGCAGACAACAGAACGGGTAAAACCTGGTATAGCTGTTTCTATGTATGCCGAGATAAGGAGTTGTTACTTAAGTGCTGACGAAGTAAGAAAAAAAACAATCTTTATATCTATTGGCGACCACTATTCTCCGCTTGATTTCTTGGCTGATACTATTTTTCTTATTGACGGAAGATCCGACGTAGGTAAATTCATCTACTACCTCAAACAAACAAAAATAGTCAACATTTACGGTGGTCCCCATCGATAGGATTCTTTGTTCGTCGAAATCATTATTTTTGTTTTGTCCTCGTTGACCGCTAAACCCATTTTTACTGACTCCATTTTTATTGATGAGAAAACTGCAGTAACATGCCGCAAATTTCGGCCAATAATGCCTATTAGTAGCGTAGGCTAGTAGCACGTGGCTATTGTGGAATATGGTGCCAGATATGTTGACAGCAGCCTTTCTCATCACCTTCTCCATAACTTTATTAAACAGTGTACGGGACAAGCTATCACTATGCCTGAGACCTCTTTTCGCTTTGAACAGCTCAGAGTGATCCTTACCAATCTCAACCGAGGATTTGGTGTTTTCCAAGGCACATCTGCAAAGTCGAATTAGTTTTGCAGAAATACCAAACTCAGACATAGCTTCATATAACTTACTCCTTATCGAAAGGTCGAAGGTAGCTTTGTAATCGACAAAGATGGTGGTAGGTGTCGATTTGCATTTCATGAGTTTTTTTTCAGAATTTGTCGTAAAGCGATCCGGGTCTAAAGCCGCACCGATATGGTCAAATTAGTCTCTTTCGTGGCATTGCGACATTTATCATCGTACCAGGCATCTTCTTAAGGCGGTTTTAAGTACCCAAGTACGCTTCTCGCAGTCCGTTATATGGAGTCGGCTATATATTGCCACTGCGAGGTAATATCCCAGAAGGAAGGGTCTGCAAGACATTCTCAAGGATAGGTGCATGACCATAGTAAATCGTTGATGACACTTAGAGAACCGTCCATACAATTCGTCGACGAAATTTTTAAACAAGTGTCCGTTTTATCATGCACGACCTGATGAGCGACAATGTCGGTCAAATTTTCGTTGACGCCTATACAAAAGACCTGTCGCCCACACAATCATGCACGACCTAATGGGTGACAATGTCGGTTGAATTGTCGTTGATGACTATTTAAGCGACACGTCAAATTGTCATTGATTCCTATGTATGTCTTGAATTTTCATTCAAGCCATATTAGTAAAAGATGGATTTTTAGCTGTCTTTTTTAGCTTTTTATTAGTATGACTAATTGTTAATACTTTTAGGAAACTACTGACCAAGAGAGAAGTGAAGGATATAAACTTTTAAACGGCATTCATCTTCATTCGATATTTCAAACTATAAAATTGCTGATGTTTACTCGACCGTTTAATAAACTGAAAATTTTTTACTTCAGATTCCATTTATTTTTCCTTTGATTTTGTTGAATGTGTTTGATGCACGACAACATCAGTATTTTGTCGGTGAGCTTGTCGTTAAACGAGTGTTTTGATGACAAGTACATCAATATTTCACATTTTTCTTCCTTAGATTTTGTTGATTGTGTTTGATGCACGACAACATTAGTATTTTGTCGGTCAGCTTGTCGTCAACCGAGTGTTTTGACGACAAGTACATACATTTTTCAAATTTTGTCTTGAGGACAGCGTTGACGACAAAGTCGTGTATGATGAAACTTCCTACTGGGATTATAAGGGGTTGAAGCATTCCGTAGCAGTTGAGTTAGGTTGTTAGAGTAGGCGTTCGCAACCTCTGTGGTCCGCTGTTTACCGATGTCCAGCTTTTGTTGTGCCTGGTTACGTACGTTTTTCGCCATTCATAGCCTTGTGCGTACCTTAATTGCGGTATGGTAGTGGTCAAAGTCAATGTTCGCTTCCCTAATCACTTGTACGGCCAGAATACTCGATGCGGTCTCCCTGCCTATTTTTGCATTAAAATCGTCTAGTCTTCATCTCTTCTCTCTTCTGTCGGAGCATGGGCACATATAAGTGTTATGTGGAAAAACTTTGTTTTCACTCTTATGGTGACTATTCGTTCACACACCGGGTTGAACAGAGAGACAAAGTGTCGCAATCTCTTGCCAACCACAAATTCACATCCAAGCTCATTCTTGTCCGCATGGCCGCTATAGTAGATGTCGCACGCTTTAATGCGCGAACACCCGTATCCCGTTTATTGGATATCCTGTAAAGCGGTTACGTCAGCCTTGAATTTTTCGAGGAATTCCGCCAATTAAATGGAGGTATCTGGTCTATACAGAGTTCTAACATTGCAGGTGCATATCCTCAAATCATGGTTGCAAGACCAGTGCACCACGTCGCAAATTTTCTCCACCTGCCAAGATTTTATTACCGCCAACCATCTTGGTCAGACTCTGACCAGGGTACCGCTCACTCTGAGCCGAGGTGCCTGTGTTTTAGGTTTCGCCCCTCACTGCTCTGACGGGTGTCAAAGGCAAGGGTTGAGGCGTCACCATGTGTACGGAGCTTTGTGATTAGACTGGAAGTGTAATTGGCAATGATCACTCTGGGTTTGCCAAGTTAAACGCAGTCATAACTAATGCAATTAAACACCCCTAATTCTGTTGTCCAGACACAAAATGTCAGCATATTTCTCATTTTATGACACAAGTTCTGGTACGATAAAGAATGTCCAGTATAGTCTGGGAAAAAGATTACATGCACAACATGCAACACTATAGAGGAACAGATATACCTATTTGTTAATCTATGACGGATTTTAATGTCCACCATCGAGCCAAAACGAGATCTGTAATTCAAGTGTCGATGGACTGCCGGTAGAACTTTTAAAGCCGGCTGCGATAAGCTAGCAACTTGCATGCACCAGCTCATGAATACGATTTGGCTAAAGGAACGTATGACCGATGATAGGAACTTTAGTGTTTTGTGTGCTGAAAACATCGCCTTGTGTGTACCAAATACCACGAAATCAACCCATTACATACAACCTTGCGGGGTAACAATATCCGACGATTAGTTGGACAAAACTCTGACAGAGCTATATTTTTCCAAGCTAGATTTCAGTCATTGCGATAGTTTAGCATGCAATCTCTATAAAATCCTAATAACATGATCATGCTTAAAGTTTCAAACACGACTGGTACCATGCATGCAGCTATCATATGTCGATGATACCGATATCATTAGTCAATCACTTTTGGATATTACTGCGGCCTTTTCAAGCTTTAAAAACAGTCGTAAGAAGTGGGTCTGCTGATAAATGAAGACAAATTTAAGTTATATGTTTCAACAAACAGATGGTTTACTGGTTTGGGATGCTGCGTGAACGTCAACAACTATAACTTTCAAGTGGTAAATCCCTGGACACCATTTGCGATTATTCCATATGAACTTTGAAATCATGCAAACAATCCATTTAAAAAGAATTCCTCATTCCGTTAAACAAACCCCCCAACTCCAAATGTTTCCCAGTACAAAAACCGCATCTCTTTGAACTCGCACAGTGCAACATTTCCAGCACTTTCACTCTCAACCATCATCATCTGCTTAATGGTTGGAAAAACAATTTTAAAGAGTTTTTTTTTATGTAGTGAAAACGAAAACTTGCACACACATACGCACACACCTACACAAAACCAGTGCGTAAACCCATCTGCTTCGACAAAAACGAACAACGATGATACCAATGAATGTTATGCTAATCAACCAAATGCTTAGATTTCACCGTTCAAACAGATTTTGTAGCCGCCACAAGAGAGATAACATGAAAAAAGTTAACAGATAACAAACCGGCAACAAAGTGAATCAGCACAACCGGTAAAGGCAACATTGTGGTGGTACGGGGAAAAAAAATATCGCCAAATGGCCATTGACCATGCAACAAACGTGCGGGTTGCTTTCTTTTTTTGTTCGTACTTGCACATTCCTCATTCAGTCAATAGCGATTGCGAAAATGTGCAACATGCTGCACGTGCGGCATATACAATTCGCGTCTACCGTTATGTGAGAAGGGAAACAAATGTGAATGTGTAGAGGTGATTTGCATTGGAGTGGTTTGCAAATGTTAAAAAAAGAACGGTTGCATTTTTATCAGACGATAACATGCTTGTAAATTTTTTGAATGATACTGAAATTTTGGTATTTTCATTTATATATGCACATTTAACAAGTTCCACATGCTGTTGTATTTTTAATGCAGCAGGGCGGGACTGTAGAATTTATGCCGATATATAACATATTTCGGAAAAAATGTTTAAGGGCTACTTTTGCGGTAACAATTTTACGGCAGATTTAATTATCGTGTTTGTGTCTCAATATCAGTTAAATATTTTTCTAAATGCATCATCGTTTATGTATCTTCCAACCACCTTAATATTGGGTAGTCTGCTTTCTATTGTTTCCTTCCACTTAAACTCTACATTAATAGTATAATTTTCAAAATTTCCATAAACTAAATATAAGTTCTTAATTTAGCTAGAAATATTTTGTAGCAACATTATCCCTATCAAAGATCACAACCGAAAATATCCAATTAACTATAACTGTTGATGACATACCGGCCGCCCCTAACATTTCACTTCCTACGGACATCAAATGTACCGACATTTCATTTTGGGCATTGAATTGCGCTGCATACTTAGCCATTAATTTTATTCATTATTTGTGTTTAGAAATTGTGATTACCACTAAACCGCTTTTCATATTTTCCATTGTATCACACTCCACAAAGATGCCACCACACAAAACAGCACACACACACACACACACCATCTCCCAATCCTCACAAACCCATCCACATATATATTCATATCTTGTCATTGCTATACAGAAGAATGCAATGAGTATAAATCCATTGAAATAAATTGAATTAGTATCTTTCAGTAGCGTCTCTTAGTGGCTGTATCAGTAGTCAAATCTGCATGAGCCTTCTTAATAAGGATGAGTAATGTAAATTAATTAAGCTAATTTCGCCTTGTTGTCTTTAATCGTACTTGAACAATAGCAGCAACAGCAGCAATTGCAGACATTTGTGTCTGACAATGTGTGAGGATGCTTTGAAGCTGACGCTATCATTGAGGTATTTAAGCGGTAAAGTAATTTTTGATTTTCATCTTTGAGTTAGAGAATTTGAAAGATTTTATGCTGGTAATGAACTGTTTCATCGAAAGGTGATCTTAATTAACGCGATAAGGTAATGGAGCGGTGGCATATTTGATTTTATAGTGTAGTCAATTGAGTGGACAGCAGGTAGAATGGGGTTGCCATCACAATAACACAGTGCAATAGTGAAAAATTATAAGAACTTGGCAGTACAGGGTCGATTCTACAATCGAAGGGTAATAAAAACCTATAATCTTATGCGAAATTGGTGGCCAATTTTTTTTATGGACCTCAAAAGATTCTCAAAATCGGTGAGCACCTCGATAAAGGCCAACAGCTAACGCTACGTGATAGCGCTAAACTATCCTAAACGTTTTAAGTAATTAAAGGGTGGTTAAATTGTAAGGGCCAATGTTAAATGTAAAGCACACCTAAACGTCAAGTTCTTTTCTGCATTTCATTTGACATTTCTCAATTTTTTTTATGGACCTCAAAAGATTCTCAAAATCGGTGAGCCCCTCGAAAAAGGGTTCCATTAGTTTTTGACCAACTGCTAACGCTACGTGATAGCGCTAAACTAACCTACACATTTTAAGTATTTAAAGGGTGGTTAAATTGTAAGGGCCTATATTGAGTGTGAACCACACCTAAACGTCAAGTTCTTTTCAACATTTTATTTGACACTTCCCAATTTCAGACTAACTCAATTTGAACCATGGAAGATATACAATCGAGCAACGCGTTAAAGTTTTTCGGGCATATTTTAAAAATGGGCGTCCAAATAAAAATGCATATAGTGCTCTTCGTGATTTTTTCGGTCATTTTTATCGTGCGTACAATCGAAAAATCGTGCAAAAATTTGAGCAATCGGATCTGTAGGAAATGTGAAAACACCAGTGCATGCGCGTACAGCTCGCACTGCAGAAAATATTGCTGCTGTTCGCGATAGTGTGGCTGAAGAGCCGTCCACCTCAACTCGTCGTCGTGCCCAACAATTGCACCTCTCACGCTCTTCGTTGATGAACAATATGCATAAAGACTTGCGGCGGCCATTTGGCCGATATTTTGTTTCATACCAGAGATAAGCACCGGAAGACCGCAACCGCAAGTACACCGCATCCGAACTCAGTATTTTTCATACGCAAGTGTTTAAAATGTCGAACGAAAACTGATTCTTGTGTTTACTTATTTTGTTGCAATAGTTTAGCATCGTATCAAAAAGAAAACAAAAACAAATATATGACTCGAGCGTTTCTGGAGGAGAAGAGAGTCATCCGAGGAGGGGGTGGTCCGAGGAAAAGGTTGTTCGAATCTATAATTGTACCAAGATTTTTCTGACTTCCGAACCAAGAGCATCTTCCACTCACATTTTAGCATTACATCCACCAGAACAATTTTAAGGTCATGGTCAGGGCAGATGTCATATATTTCCGCCAGGCGCTCATAGAATACATCTTTTATGTTCTCGGCTTTGTCTTTCGTCGAGGTGTGTACATAAGTCAGTGTGGGTCAAACCACCAGGCCAGATGACGGAGTCTTTTGCCGAATATGAATCCAATTTCAAATTCGCGACTCTCTGCATGGCAGCTGTAAAAGACTGCACAGTTCTTTGGTCTTGTATCCTTATCCCGTCTATTTCATTTCCTTTATGGCGGTGTTGTCAGCCTTATATTGGTCAAGAGTATCCACCGAGCTTCATGTCTTTTAGCATTCGGATATTCCAGGTATATGACCTTAAATCTGGGTCTTTATAGTAATTGCGAGGGTCGTCTATATTTGGGGGGTTATTCTAATTTCTTTGTATTTCTAAAAACGTTTTTTGTTTATGCATCGGGTCGGTTTTTAGTTCCTAAGAGCTGCCAACGCCACTAAGAAAGCCCTTGTGTTGAGCTTCAGAAACTTTTGCGTTCTACGTCATCAAGTAACTTATATTACTGTGTCTTCTCACAATTTACTACTACTAGACGGATGTTTATTGGCATTGGCCGGAGAACACGTGATCTACCAGACGCTGTAAGCCGATTGGGAACATCCGCAGAAAGTTTAAAATTATTCACAAGTGAAAAACAATTAGAAATTCTCCCATCTCCCGGATAACTACTTAAGGGTAAATTATTAAATATTAGATTGTATCTCCAACTCTGATCATTGACTTGCTAAAGCTCCTAATTAACCAATTTTAAACTCGTTTAAGTAAAGTGTTTCAACTTTAAAACATGTTATGCAAATATTACCTTCCACATCTGTCAAAATACTCCCTAATGATTTGACTTACTTACATATTATCTACAATCGTACATGTACACTCTTTAACATTTGATCCACAAGTAAATTATTGAATACAACAATTAAATTTAAATTAATAATAAAACAGAACAATCTTAGATTATGTATCCGGTAAACATATAACATTAAACAAATCTTTCTTATGTGTTTTGCAAACACCCAGTGAGACGCACACACACACACACACACATACATACTAGGGGTATAACCAATTTTTTGGCATAGTACCATGAGGTCAACCATGTCCTAGTAACCACGAAAATCATAATCTTTTGTAATTTTTCTGGAAAAAGTTCACGCACCAATTGGTTTTTCTAAACAGGTGTATACAAAATTATTTAAAAATTTTAATTTTTTTTTTAATTTTCATTAACTTCGTTAAATGGGGATTTAGATATCCTTGGCTCATTGGTCAATTATCAACAGGCTGCCACCTGTGATAAATGTTGCAAGTGTTAGTAAACAAATTAATTATTAGCATAAGGAGAGATTATTCGTTACACATTTTTATTTTTTCGTTAAAAAAGATTAATGATACGTTTTGGTTTGCGGAAAAATCTCTTACCATCTCTAAATATTAATGAAATTTCATACTTAAGCTATTTTTTCTTTTAAATAAACATATTATTAATTTTCCTTAACCAAAAAGAAAATTAAAAATTTTCAAAACTTCATCGCGGTTGGTGCGTGAACTTTTTTGACCTTAGCGAAAAAATAAATATACGTCCCCTTATAGTTTTTTATGCTCTATTGGACTGTGCTATGCCAATTTTGATATTATAAAAAATTGTTAAAAAGTTATATCCCTAATACATACATAATGTTTAACAAATACTAAAATATATTTTACTAAATATAAATAATCCATCTTACTAGTACCGGGTCGGGCATGCTATAATGTGTAGGTATATAAATATTAGCACAAATACATGACAAACAGGGAACTGGACATGCAGGTAGAGAGCACAGTGGGAGGAAATATATGTGGTTGGATACATTATTCAAAGTTATTAAAATTAAAAAAAAAGTATTAAAATTATGTCATATTTGTATCTGTTGTTAACTTTTATGGAGCAGTGTAAGAAACGTGTAGTTATTTCTCCGTTGAAACGAAAACTTAGTTAAATCCTCACTTGCGTGTTGTTTGTATTTGCTTACTAATTTTTGATGACTGAGGAGGCTGCAGTAATATTTGTGCTGATTTCAGCCACTTAAAGAGAAATTGAATAACAGGAGAAAGAAGAAAAGAGGGGACAGATAGAGAAAGCAGAACCCAGTACAGATATTTCACTCAGGTAAACTGACTGATAAATACCGTCACCCAATATGTGATACTGCTTGTGCAGCGTAAACGATTGTAGATAGGGCTTTCGGTCATAATACCAGCAGTCTGGAGGCATGTAGCAAAACCGTAATAATTTTAATAATTTGTACGGGAGGTACCATTAGGGGCAGCACAACTTGTCCGTTGATTTTCGTAAGTCAACATTCAATACACGTTTACCTCGCCAAATTTTACTAAATTCAGTGTACATACAAAAAAGATCAATTTAAATTTCATTTATTTGTAGGGGTAGTGCAAGAGAGGTGTATCAAATAGTTAGGATTTCCACAGTTGTGCCTCCTATTACAAGACAAATTAACTGACCAAATTTCAGGCCCATTTGGAAGGTATGGGAGAATTACTAAGTTTCGAAAAATTGTTAATTTTATATGGAACTAGTTGACCCGGCAAACGTCGTTGGCTTGTCAACCGTGAGAAGAAAGCGGAATGTGCAGTTCGACCGCCTTTCAACAATATGGAAGCAATACCAGAGGATTCAACAGCTAAATCAATTGCTATCTTGACCGAATTGTTGCCAGAATCAAAGAAATTACGAATGTCTTGCCTGTCCCACCGGGATCCTCGAGAAAGTAAATGCCTCCCGTCACATCGTCAACAACTTTTATCAGCGAATCGAAACACGTTCGCTTGCTTGGCATATAGGGGCGGCACATTTGTTCGGACTCTTTCTGTCAGCTCAACTCGATCAAAGTCTTGATCTTGTTGAAATTCGCGATTGAATGCATCATGCATCGAACGATTTGGCGCTGGTATTCCCAATTTCGACAGTAGACTGCCGCACATTAGCACGCACATGTTTTTGATCAGAAGATTATTTCATTTCTCTGTGCAAATGTGGTCCGCCATCTCGTCCTTTTATTTGTTCCACAATGCGCTCGGGTTCGGCAGATGCAATTTGCAATTTGATTCGCTGGAGCAGAAACAGTTGTTGGAGAGATTCTCTACAGATTGAAACTAATAAAATTGAGACGCTCCGTTTCGGCCTTGACGTTCATGTCAACGCAGTACTGTTGAAATAATCGGCGATATCTTAACAGATGACTGTTAACATCGTGTGAGCTCAACATTTTATTCGTCTCTTCTTCTGAAATACGAATTCGAACTTAAACGGATAATGAAAAAGAACTGATGACTTGTTAACAAACCTTTCGTTCATTTTCTATTTTTCCAACCAAAAAGCCACAACGGAACAATTACACACAAAATGAAATACAAAAATTCAATTCGCTGTACAAAATGTTTCCGAAAAAATCCGAATTTTTCGAGTTTTCCTGAATTTTGCGAGTTTTCCACCGAGAATTTTTCTATTTTTCCATTTGGAAAGTCATTTCGGAATAATTATCCGAAATTTTTCACTGTTACATCGTCCAAAATTATCAAATCATACGATAATATGCAAAATTTCGTAAAAAAAAGTAAATTTTTTTTAATTTTTCCGGAATTGCCAACAAAATTTTTCTTTTTTTCCATTCGCAAGGCCATTCGTAACAACTGCAAACAAAATTCCATACAAAAAAGCAATTTTCGATTTTTCCAATTACCCGACTTTTCCGGAGCATTTTCCCAAAATTTTCTTTCACATAAACCTCTACATGACAATTACGAACAACTGAAAAAAAAAAAATTCAGCTAAATCGGTCCAGCCGTTCTCAATTGATGAATTACTATACATTTTTGCCACCATTTTTATATATATAGATATTCATTCCTGAGTAAAATTTTTATAAGCGTACAGTTTACGCAGAATTTTACTGTATTCAGTGTTCTTACAAACCAGTAAGTAAGTTTCAGTCAAGAAATCCGACTTACATATACCCTCACCCTTTGTAAAACATAAAATTTTCTAGTATATTGATAATATTACTAGATTTCTTAAGTGGGCGGAATGGTACGTATGTATGGAAGGTACCAGAAGGGGCGTGGCTAGCCTGCCAATTTTTTGCCCAAAACTTTATCCTAACATAACCCATGCAAAGTTTCAAAACAATTGGTTAAGTCATTCGATAGTTATCGTGCGTACGACCCGGACAGACGGACAGACAGACATATATGGCTCAAACGACTTAAAAAGTCATGTATGAATTGGTTGAAATAAATTTTGGGTCTAAAGAGACTCCTTCTATGTTTTACACGTTTGGGATGTATTAAATGATATATACCCTAAAAAAAGATATGTAACAAAAACTATGAGGGTCAATTCGGTCATTTGTATGGGAGTTACCAGAAAGGGTGTGGCAAAGGTTTCAGTTTTCTTCAAGTTTGTCTACTATTACAAGATAATTAAACTGACCAATTTCAAATATCCTTCAGTGGTCCTTTTTAAAGTTAAGAAAGAAATATTAATTTTCCAAAAAAATGTAATTTTGTATATGATGTTCCAGAATGGGTGTGACTTTTCTGCCCATTTACAGTCCCATTACTTCGTTTAGGAAAATATTAATACTCGTAAATTTTTATACCGAATTTGGTCTTAAGATTCTTGGGTTCTAAATCGTCTCCTTTAATGCCGTTTACTTTTTCTAATTGATATATACCAACATCCCTAAGGGTGATGGTATAAAAAATTGAGAACCCCAATCGTCATCTTGACTCAGTGAAGCTTAGAATGCACCCCATGAAATATATTACATCGCCTACTCGAACTGAGGAGAGACACACTACATCTGTATAACATTCCCTTAGCCTCCCATGCCCTAGAGCGAGGCAGCTGCAAAGAAGATATACAATCGTCTCGGACTCCTCCTCATTCTCACACATACGGCAGTAGTCTGGTATGGATGTATCACATATGCCTGTCAGGTGTTTAATATTGCAATTGCCTGTGCTTAGATCACTCATGCACCAACCAACCAACCTTGTACGACGATCGGGATCTGCAGTATTCGGGTCACAGCGGTCTATCAGTTATACAATCGGTTCTCGAGATCCAATGTCTGGTGGCTATTTTCCACATCCAATCCTTCACTAAGCCAAAAAGGTAACAAATGGGTGGGTGAACATATTCCAGAGAGTTTTGATTATATATAGTACAGTATCATCCGGATAAGAGGTCTGCTGATTCATTACCAGAAATCTCGCAATGTCCAGGCACCCAACAATGACTGATATTCAGAGACTTAAGTCCATCCAATTTTTCTCTACAGTTGCTCACCAACTTTGATTTATGCAATGTGTGCTATAATTGATCAGTTTTGTTCCAGCCTGGCTATTCAAACAGTTGGTTACCAGTCTGCTAGTAACAATTCCACCTCCTAAGCCGATAGTACATATAAATTTATCCATATGCCAAACAAGTACATCGAATTATAGAATGATAACTCCTCCAATCCACATCACTTTTGCCCAAACTTGTGCATTTACAATAAGAATACCTTTTGTTGTCAACTTATACAATTATGCAAAATTAATTTCACCTTATAACCTTTCCCTCCACAGTGTCTAAGGTATGGCCAATAATTGTGTGTGTGTGGGTATGAAAATAATAAATCTTCAACTGCTCATTAAGCAAATTATAGTGTACAATTTATTTCAATTATAATTTCTCGTTTCTCTCCGTTTTTTTGTGTGTGTGGGTGTGGGTGTGTGTGTACTGAATAAAAATTTAATACCATTCCCTGGATTATCGTTGTGTATTTTTTGCGTTCTGTGTTGTGCTTTAGTTTCTTTCATATATTTGTGTGTTTTATTTTCGCATGAAAATTATACCGAATAAACTCCCTGAGGGGTGTTATGTTACACTCTGTTGCCGCCGCCACCGACGATGGCCGACGACATTTACGTAGAGGACAATAATGTTTTGTTGAAATTGTTATTAATATTTAATTATACCTCAGCAGTTTGGTCAACAATTGCAAAGAATGAGAAGGTTGGAAAGTAGACGTATCACATTCAGCAGCAATGGTGAAAATTATTGTGTGTGTGTGTGTGTGCGTTTGTGTTTTATTGAATCTGAAGAAAATTCTTAAGAAATCATTAAGTTTTTAAGTGAGCGCTTTTATGTGATTATGGGTTTGGTGTTGATTATTAACTGAATTATAGAATTTAAGGCCACAATTTTTGTGATTAATTGAATTTCCTTTAGGCAAAAACGTTAAATGTAAATGGGAGTTATTACTGAGGTGTTATTTTTAATTGGTTGTTAATAATTAATAACAGAAGTCGACAGTACTCATTGGACTTTGGGGCAATTCAAAAAAATTATTCGTGAAATCTAGTTTATATGGAAATTTTTTGTCGCATATATCTTTTAATGTATTACAAATTGAATTGAAATGTGTGATTAAAATGTGGAAAAATGGGTTGGGTCTATAATTTATTTTATCTATATTTTTTTATAGGCGACCCCGCCATTATTATCGACATCAACTGTTGAGAAGCGATAAGAAATTTATCTTTCATACATTCTTTATCTATTTTACATTTAGACTTTAAAACTGTTTGGTTGATTCTGACGTTAGTGGACAATACATCGTTTAATACAATTTAAGACCGAATAAATTAAATAACAAAGTTTAAAATCCAAATGCTTTAGTATCTTAATTGAAAAATGACAAAATCTTAAGTAATGCTATAAAGGAATAGTTTGAAAATATATATAAAATTAATATAAATATTTATTAATACTTCCTAAATTATAGTGTTCATGAACATCATCACATTTTTGCCAAATAAATAACCATTAAACCTTTAACTCTTCATTGGGAAATAACCTAATTTTATAAACATTTTTGTAACTACTTCAACTTTTTTGACCATCCCATAATGAGTACTTGTTTCATATACCATTATAACTTGTGCGGCAGCAACTACGTCATGAATATATAGTTATAATGGCAAAGGTGTGGCAATTGCAAGCTGCACAAAGAAACCCCTATGTTGCAGTCCTCCCAAATGTCCATAAAATATTCTTGACACGTTTGAAGAGCTACACCATTTTAATCGCATGTTACGCGTAATTGCACTTTTTCCTTTTTTTCCCCCTTTACCCTCGAAATTATGCCATTTCGTGCAGCCATCTCCAGTGTTGGTTGCCTTCCCTTCAATAGGCTAACATCATAATTATTGACAGGCATAGCATCGACAATATCATTAGCTTCGGCTACAAGAATATAATCATTTGCATCACGTGAATATCATTATCATCGTAGTCGTACCAAATTCTTAGAATATGTATTTTTGTTGCTTCAGATATTGCTGTAAGTGCAGCATTCTAGGGATATTTGTATGTACTTTTTTTCAGGTTCGTTGTAAGCGTAATTTTTTTCTTTCATTTCTAAAGTTGCTTTCTTTTTGCTGGTTTTTACATAAGGTACAATTAATTTTATTACAGTTTTGTGTTCACAAATTTTTTTTATGTGCTCTACCAAAAGGTCAATGAGAAATATAATGAATTGTGGTGAATTTTTTAAGTTTTCTAAGTTTAAATTCAATAGCGAAATATAAAAAAGACTCAAAAGACAAGGATTCTGGTGACATGATAAAATCGCAGCCATTAGACGAAACCGGCTATGATGCTGGTTAAGGTCTATTAAGGCTATAATTAGAGAGAGGCTGAAGTCAAATGAACTGTTTGCCGTCTGAAAAAATTCGAGTCGAGAAAATATCTACGAAAGGGCATATTCTCTAACAATCGATTAATTTTGGATTAACTCAGGGAGAATTTCGACAATGATGGTGGTCTTGGTTATAATATCATCATATAGAAGTTGAGCACAAAGAAGAGATAGATGAAAAATATCGAAAACAGTACCAAGTTCATTCCGTGTTATATTGCTTGGTTTTCGAACAAACAAGGCAAGTAGCTCAAGGTAGTTTATCTCGTTGACAATACTACTTTTAGCTTAGAAAAGGAAATATATAATTGGATGCTGTACAGCGACAGGATCACATCACTTGACATGTTGTACCCCTTGATACCATGGTCGTAAAGCACGCATTTTTAAAACTTAATTTTGAAGAATATACAGGATGCTTGGGAGGATTATTTTTAGAAGAAAACAAGTGAAAAAGTTTCAGTGGGGTAAACCGATTTACCTTAGTAAAAACATAAAATTTGTTTAACAAAATACAGAATTTGGGCTCTATCGCGTTGGGTGTATTGATATTATTACTTGATTTCTAAAGTGGGCGGAATGGAACATTTGTATAGGAGGTACCAGAAGGGGAGTGTCTGGACTTTAAATTTTTCCGCCGAAAGATTATCCTGCTGTAGGTTTACTAAATAGATTCGGTCACGATAGTTTCGGGTGTATTGATATTATTACTTGATTTATAAGGTTGGCGGAATGGTACATTTGTATGGGATGTACCAGAAGGGGCGTGTCTAGACTTCCAGATTTTTTCTCCAAAACGTTATCCTATTATAACTTTACTAAATTCAGAATTTGGGCACGATCGCGTTGGGTGTATTGATATTATTACTCCATCTCTAAAGTGGGCGGGAAGGTACATTTGTATCGGAGGTACCAGAAGGGGCTAGGCTAGACTTCAAATTTTTTTCCAAAACATTATCCTGAGAGCAAGGCCGTAGCCAGGGGGTGGCCATAAAGGCATTACTTTAAACTAAATGTATAAAATTACAATGTATAAAATTACAATGTTTTATGTTGTTGAATAGTTTTCCAAACACAACTAACATTCTCGTATCAGTCTTTTTCCTAGAAAAAGAAGCAAAAAACTACTCAATTTGGGTTGAAATTCTACTTATATTTAAATTTTTTTGAATTATATTAATTGAATTCAGTTTTAGAGGTTCTAGTAGAAAATTGTAAGATAATACTATATAAATATATGTATTTAAACTCGATATAATTGAGCAATTCCATGGAAAGCGATCTTATAAAAAAATATTTTTCTTCCTAATTTGTCAGTCATCTATTTAATTTTTTCTTAAGAAGTTGATGAGACACCATCATGATCATATTATCTACTACGGGGAAAAAAATAAAAAAAAAAATCTGAATTTTTTCTTTAAAATAGTTTAATTTTTTTTTTAAATTAAAAGAAAATATCAACTCGTACTATTTTATTATGTATCTCAATCCAGATCTAATCTCCAAACGGCCGATTCTGAATTTAAAATTCTTTCTCTGCGCACTTTAAGGTACATTAGGGTGTTCCTTAAATGGTATTTTTGAGAATTTCGTTAAGAAAAAGATAGTAGTAGCGGAGTTGGCATGGAATTCCACCTCACGTTTTTTATTTATGAAATTTCGAATATATTGTGAGAAATTTCGCATCGATTGTTTGGTATTAAAGTGTCACATCAGTTTATCGCCGCTAAATATATTTGTGTTGTAGACAGTTGAACAAGTCATATGCCGTTAAATAGGTAAAGTGAACCCTTTAAAAGTATAAGATTGGACATACCATATCTCTTATAGATATCGATATATTTGATGCAATGGAGCATTGGGCGGTAATGGTTCTGGTGTCATTAGAAAGTAAACACAGTGTGTATTCGGATGAAACCAGAGATCAAAATCTAGATTCATTAGTTTTTGCTACATTTAATGCCAAAAAAGGGGTTTTAAAGACTGAATGGATAGAGGTATTGAAATTATGCCCATATACTTTTTTTGTAGATTTTTACTTCATATATGCTAAATTGTTAATTGTTACCTAATAATGCAATTTAAAATTTTTGTATTTTTTTTTTAAATACCCCACTTTTACATCAAAAATCTCAACATATATAGGTGATATGGTAAGTCTACACATATGCTTTTATAGGTCTTCTCTTAATGCCAAACAATCGATGCGAAATTTCGCGGGAGGTGGATCCAACTCCATCTCCGCTATTACTATCTTTTTTAACGAAATTCAATTATTTCAATCGGTTTTGGCCCCCTCCGAAATTAAATCCTAGCTACGGCCCTGCCTGTGAGCTATACTATAGTACCAAGTACAGAATTTGGGTACGATCCCGTTGGGTGTAATGATATTAATACTCGATTTCTAAAGTGGGCGGAATGATATATTTGAATGGGAGGTACCAGAAGGGGCGGGGCCATGTAACCCATTTGCCATATCGTAAGTAGTTTTAGGGAAATATTAACTCATGCAAAATTTTAAAACATTTGGTTGCGACTTTCCAAAGTTTTCGTGCGTACCAGCCGGACAGCCAGACAGACATACGGACAGACGGACATGGCTCAAACGACTTAAAAAGTCATGAATCGAATTTGGTTCAAAGAAACCTAGGGTCTAAAGTGACTCCTTCTATGTGTTACACTTTTGGGTCGTATCAAATGATATATACCCTCATCCCTAAGGGTGATGGTATACAAATCCTCTTAATGAAACACATTTTACTTCACAGAATAGGTAATTGTTAATTCTTCGTAATATATTTTAAAAACAAATATATATATATGTAACCTTAAGACACGAGTGGAAATTGAGTGGGTCAATTTGTATGAAAAAAAAAATCATCCAACCATCCAATTCAAAGAAAATTTGCCCTAGATACCATTGGTCTAAAAACATAATCAAGCACCGGTTTTTAAAGAGGAACTTTTCGAATTGGAAAAAAAATCCACAGTAAGCCAGACAACTGCCCCGGAATCGTTCCTAGAAGGTTTAAATGTATGAACGACCCCAATCATTTTACCCTCCTAACATTTTTGACCAACATACCCTCCCCCCAACTTTACCCCCTAAGGGACCACCGCTCTATCTGCCCCAAAGTCGTCCCTAGAGGGGTGTAATGTATGAGCGTCCCCCAATATTTTTGCATCCCCAACAGTTTCTCGGAACATATCTTCCGTCTATCTTCCACCTTTAAGGTGGTCCCCATAATTTTTATACCCTTCACCATGCGCATGAACGGAGTGAAGGGTATATTCATTTTGTTCTTCCATTTGTAACGCCCATAAGGAGGCGTGGTAGGTATAACAATATATATATATAAATGATCAGCATCGAAATCTAAGTCGATTTAAGGGTGACCGTCTGTCCGTCTGTCCGTCTGTCCGTCTGTCCGTCTGTCTGTCTGTCCCCGCGATTACTGCCGCAGTTTATGTTATATCGAGCTGAAATTTGGAATGCAAGCTTCTATCATCAAAGCGGAGGTTAAGTTCTAAGATGAGCCCGATCGGTCAAAAACTACTCCCACCTCCCATACAAACTCCCCATTTTTGGGGTCTATCCCTGCGGTTACAGCCGTAGTTTAAGGGAAATCAAGCTGAAATTTTGTATGCAATCTACCCAACACTAGGCGCAGGTTGAGTTCTAAGATGAGCCCGATCGGTCAAAAACTACTCCCACCTCCCATACAAACTCCCCCTTTTTGGGGCCTATCCCTGCGGTTACAGCCGTAGTTTAAGAGAAATCAAGCTGAAATTTTGTACGCAAGCTTCCCAACACTAGGCGGAGGTTGAGTTCTAAGATGAGCCCGATCGGTCAAAAACTGCTCCCACCTCCCATACAAACTCCCCTTTTTGGGGTCTCTCCCTACGATTGCAGCTGTAGTTTAAGGGCAATCAAGATGAAATTTTGTATACAAGCTTCCCAATACTAGGCGGAGGTTGAGTAGTAAGATGAGACCGATCGGTCAAAAACTGCTCCCACCTCCCATACAAACTCCCCTTTTTTGGGGTCTCTCCCTACGATTGCAGCTGTAGTTTAAGGGCAATCAAGATGAAATTTTGTATACAAGCTTCCCAACACTAGGCGGAGGTTGAGTAGTAAGATGAGACCGATCGGTCAAAAACTGCTCCCACCTCCCATACAAACTCCCCTTTTTTGGGGTCTCTCCCTACGATTGCAGCTGTAGTTTAAGGGCAACCAAGCTGGAATTTTGTATGTGAGCTTCCCTACACTAAGCTGAAGTTTAGTGGTAAGATGAGACCGATCGGTAAAAACCTACTCCCACCTCCCATACAGAATCCCTCTTTTTGGGGGTGTCCGTATGTCAGTCCCCGCGATTATAGCAGCAATTTAAGAGCAATCAAGCTGAAATATTGTACGCAAGTTTTGCGGCCCTAAATGGAGGTTGAGTTCTAAGATGAGCCCGATCGGTCAAAAACTACTCCCACCTCCCATACAAACTCCCCTTTTTGGGGTCTGTCCCTGCGATTACAGCCGTAGTTTAAGGACAATAGAGCTGAAATTTTGTATGTGAGCTTCCCTACAATAAGCGGAGGTTAAGTGGTAAGATGAGACCGGTCGGTCAAAAATTACTCTCACCTCCCATACAAAATCCCTCTTTTAGGGGGTTTTCGTATGTCAGTCCCCGCGATTACAATAGTAATTTAAGAGAAATCAAGCCGAAATATTGTATGCAAACTTTGCTGTCCTAAATGGAGGTTGAGTTCTAAGATGAGCCCAATAGGTCAAAAACTACTCCCACCTCCCATACAAACTCCCCCTGTTTGGGGTCTATCCCTACGATTACAGCTGCAGTGTAAGAGCAATCAAGCTACAATTTTGTATGCGAGCTTTCCTACACTAAGCGAAGGTTGAGTAGTAAGATGAAACCGATCGGTCAAAAATTACTCCCACCTCCCATACACAAACCCTCTTTTTGGGGGTGTCCGTATGTCAGTCCCGCGATTACAGTAGTAATTTAAGAGCAATCGAGCTGAAATATTGTATGAAAGCTTTTCTGCTCTAAGCGGAGGTTGAGTATTAAAATGAGTATCAAAAACTACTCTCACCTCCCATACAAACCCTCCCTTTTTTGGGTTTGTCCCTGCGATTGCAGCCGTATTTTAAGAGGTAAATACATAGCTAACATTTTGTACGCAAGATTCAATATCTAAGCGGAGGCTACTTTTTAAGACATGATCGGATTTAAACTACTCCCACATCCCACACAACTTCCCATTTTTGGGGAGTTACAAAATTCATAAAATCGAATAAAATCTATACAAAATTACTGACAAAATGGATGTGTGAAGCTAAAAGTAACGTCCACTTCTCACCAACTCTCCTGTTTTATGGTACAAAGTGTAATAAAATATAGTTGTAGTGCAAATAACCAGTTTTACCACCATTTTTACAAATGGTGAAGGGTATCTGAGCTTCGGCATAGCCGAAGATAACCGCCTTACTAGTTTTTTTTATTTTTATATTTTTTTATGAAATTAGGTCCTGTTTTCATCCATGGTGCCTCCTAGAGGGGTAAAATCTATGAACCACCCTCACTACTATTTCGCTCCTAATATTTTTCCCGAAAAATACCTATTCCCGCTCTTCACCTCCTAGGGGTGCTCCCATACAAAATTTAATACCTTTTTGCTTTTTCCTTTAATTTAAGAAATTTTGTATTTGATAGATCTTATTAATATTTGTTGAACCCATGACTGTGGTTGTAATTTTTAACAACCGCAACCAAAATATAGTCAATCCTATAAAAATGTATATGCAATGGGATGGTTTCTCCCTTACCTATAAATTATCGCCGTTTCTAATAATTTATAAATTTTAAAAATGTGTAGAATATTATGGGAAATCCTGAGCCTGTCTTACAGGATTCCTATACTGCACCGAGTATGCCCCTTGCCCACCTAACAGCAGATAAATCGAATCAAATAATAATTCTATATCAAGGAGTATCACAAACAAACACAAACAAAAACAAATCGAACCCAATTCCAATTGGGTCTTCTCCATGCCATCGAATTGTATGTATGTCTGTTCACTCAGAATTTTAGTTGTCGATTTCATTGTAATTTTGCATAATTTATATGTAAAGTTATGTTTCGTGTTAGCGACTAAAACATGTTGAGCACACTTACAAACTTGTAAAGCTTGTTAGATCGTTTTTCTTTGTTGTTGCTGTTGTTGTTGTTGTTGCTGCTGCTGCTGATGTTTCGTTTGATGCCTTGGCTAACATGGTAATATTAAATGAACGTTGTTGGGAAATTGTTCAAGTGGTAAAGAGAGAAAATAAGAATGGTAAATTAAAATATTGTTAAATAATTGTTGGGCCACATATTTGAGATTTGATGAAAAAAAAACATGTTTTAAATTGAAGTAGAATTAATCAGCAATAATTGCGAAAATGTTACATTTGTCATAATGTTTAAAACAAGAAAAAATTTATATATTATGTAGAGCACTATTAAATAATGGCAAAATTAAAAATTAGATAACAATTTTTTAAATATTAAAATAGAGACCACCGACTGATAATGACAAAATAAAAAGTTGTATTTAAACTTTGTGAATATACTCTAAATTCAGATATTGTTTTAGGAGTATGTATTTTATTAATAGAAATGAGTTTCTTTATAATCAAAGTAATTACTCCTTTGACAGATCTCCAACTGTTTAATTTCTTCAAGTTCAAAAATATATTTACTTAAAATATCTTCGGTATCATTACACACAAACATGGCTTCGCATTCATCCTGTAAAACATTCCAAATTCACACTTTAATCTTCAAATATCCCTTAATATTTTGACAATACCAAATCCATTTAAAATCTCTGTGACTTCAACACGATTTGTGCAATGAAATTTGCTTAATCTCGACTGATGTTATAATACCCACGATGATGATATTCCTTCGTTATTCAAATTTAAAATATTCATACAGTACAATGTATAGGCAGACGGCAAGAAAAACATGTTAACCTTAATTTTACGCCTCATTACCCATATTTATGAATTTCATTATGTATTCACAGTGAATGATATTCGTAGCATTGATTTCATCAACAGCAACATAAGAGAGACGGCGAGTGCGAGTCTAGCATATCATCAACAAGAACAACAACGGCAACATCATCATCAAATCATTACTTTACCAACAATGGAAAATGATGATATTTATGAGTGAGTGTGTGTAAGAGTGATACGGGAATTCTTCTGTGTTTCCCATTTGTATGGTGTATGTCTGTGTTTATCCATGGTTTTTTTATATTTCTTTATAACTCCCACTCTCGCACATTCACTTCAATGAAATAATAAAAATTATCATACAAATGTGTTTTACTTATTATTATCATATTCGAAGACGTGTAATACTTAACAAATATTGTTTTCTTTGTATGTCAATTGGATTTTGTGTACGTGTGTTGTTCTGCAACGTGTAGATTGATATGAATTGTGATTATGTGTTGGTATTTTGGGTATTTGTGTCTGCTACATGTATACATTTATTAATAATAAGTGTTTATTTAAGTCTGATATGATTTTATAAGAGTCAGAACGAGGTTGTCAGTGGAAATTTGGGAAGATTTCAAAGGATTAACTATAAAAAATATCAAAGTTATCTGATCTAAATGATCCCTCTACATAATGAAAGCCATAGATGGGTATGTTAAGATTCTGGAACGACAGATCCTCCTAGGTATAACTTTTTTATAGCCTGATGAAGTTTTCAGCTGGAACATAATGTTTCTCATTGTTATAGCGACTTTTCGGTAGAAAAAGATGTCTTCGAAGGAATCTAAGCAGGATTTATTTTGCT
This sequence comes from Muscina levida, assembly GCA_964034835.1. Lineage (NCBI taxonomy): Eukaryota > Metazoa > Arthropoda > Insecta > Diptera > Muscidae > Muscina > Muscina levida. The sequence continues at coordinate 27,104,906 of OZ035881.1, forward strand.
GATCATTTTAACCGTGTCCTTTTCATCCTTATTTCAACATATGTTAGAAAAGAACTTTAAAGTGGAGTTTTAAACATTCAAATGATCTCAAAAATGTATTAGGGCTGTACTTTCATAGTACAACACATGATTTTGGGACTTAATTCTGAGAACTGCACGTGAAAGTAGCCCAAAAATTAAGAAGTTTTGCATCATTCGTTTTGTCAAATTATATCATACGTCACGGAGTACAAAAGTTTGATTGTAACTGCTACAAAATAAACCCAGTTCAAAAACATATGATAAATGGAAAATTGAAACGGTTGGTTATGTAGTGAAACATAATTGTAATCCCTAATTTTTTAAATATGTTTCAGCTAAATCGGACTAGTGGTTCTCGAATTATGTCAAACAAAAGAGCCTAAAACGTGACAAAATCCCCTATACGATACTAACTAACTTCAAATCGATATTAAATTATTATGGCATGTAAATTGACAAAACGAATGATGCACAGCTTCTTCTTTTGGGGCTACTTTCACGTGCATTTTTCAGAATTGAGTTCCAAATCAATGAGCTGAAAAATAGTGTACTGTGTTATATGCTGCACAAACAAAAGTATTATATGCGGTTTTATCTGTAGTGCTTCTACTTCCATTCATGGCACATAGTTCAAAAATGTTCTCAGTAACATTTCCATCGGAACTGTTGGTCTCCCTTTTCTTTGCCGTCCATCGATTTCATTGCCGAAAACTTTTCGACCTGGTTCATTTTCACCCATGAGTATATGATGGGTTCGGAGTATTTTCCTCTCAAATACTGTCAGAACCGATTCAACCGCTTGGATTCTCCACCTTACATTAAGACAGTTATGAATAGTAACTAATTTAGTTGGATTTTGTTTGTGAAGAGAGGGCTCTGACAATAAAACCGAAGTCTGTAGTAAAATCTTTGTTAATATGATTCTTATCCAGATTTCTATGCTGTTATTTTATTTATTGATGGCGGAGTCTGGGTAGATAAATTAATCTACTTCTTCGAAACAGCGTCCCAAACGAGTAGATTTCTTGTTGGTTGATACTAATAACTTCGTTTTGTCCTCGTTCTCCATCCTACCCATTTTACCAGATTCCTTCTGTATACTTGAGAAAACTGTAGGCACATCCTGGAGGATTCGGCCGATGATGTGTATTATCGTTAGCGTTTGCAAATAGTATATGACATTTCCATTTCCATCGTTAGGTTGAAGAACTTTGTCTTTGCCCTTGCCAGCCCTGACAGCGCATAGAGCTGTCAATGGCAGCCTTATATTCGACAAAAGGATGATATCGCGACTTAAAGTCGTAAAAGTCCACTTTTTGCCTATATGTATTTTTTGATGTAGAACGAAAGATAAATTGAAAACACATCTGGCTTAAAATAAAGAACCACCAAAAATATATGCGTTTTCATACACATAATTGCATTAAAAGTTTTGAAAAAGTAAGTTGTTAAAGGAAAAAGTGAAGTTTTTTTTGTTCCTCTTGTAAAATTTTGATTTTTGGACTTACACCCATTGCGACTTTAGTTCGCGATATGTGTGAATCTGTTTTTCTTGGGTCTTTTCCAGATATTGATTTACCAGCCATAAAGGCATCACACTGATAAGGCCCTATCAAGTTCGATAACACTTCCACATAACACACTCAATATGGCTGCAATGGGGATTACTTTGGCTAAAAGTTCTTAATACACCACACGAAGTGTTCCTGTACCTTCCACCCCTGGACTTGTTCGTCAAGGCGGTTAATGCCCGAGTGCCTATCACACTGAGGGAAGCTGGCGATTGGCATAGATCCACACATGGTAATGCGATTATTCAACGGATTTTGGAATATTTAATCTGCCACCTTTTACTGATCTTTTGGCGAAACTTGTGTCTTTCCGTAAAGTAGACGTTGAAATTCCATAAAGATTAGAATGGAATGACTGCGGGATTCTTTACAGTTGTGGTTTACAGCGAGTACATGTCACCGGTACTGGTCATTCAGAAAGACTCGGAGGCTTGTATGGGATTTGGAATCGATAACCATCTGTGTAGATAGCCAGGCTGCAATAAAACCGATCAATTCTACATTATGTAAATCAAAGTTGATGAGCAACTGTTTGGAGAAGTTGTATGGACTAACGCTTCTGTGGCGTCACAGGACATCGCGAGATCCCTGGGATTAATTCAGCGGACTAAGTGGCTAGAAGAGGCTGTACTCCTTTTTGATATAGTGGAGGATTGGATGTAGAAAACAGCCAAAACAGAACAGCCTGCTACATCACGGTCGCCCGAATATAGTAGATACTGATCGCAGTACATAGTTTTATCCTATGCCGAACTGATTTGTGACTGGTCTGTGGAGTTCTAACATGCCACTGCAATAGCAGGCACCTGACAGGCAAATGGGATAGATACATGTCCAACTATTGCCGGTTTTGTGAACATACATTGTAACATCTTTCTGATACTGCCCGTAGGTGAAGCTGAAATAATTTGTAAAAGATGGAACAGAGGATCTAGAATCTCCCTCCTAAGACAGAGTAAGTAATTTAATAGGTTTTATGCTGTGCTTTTCATGGTTATGAGGCCAAGATGATTGGCTAAGGTCCTTTTTTATAACGGATTTCTCACGATTCTCTCTTCAATTTCTATCTATCCTCGACTTCATTATGAAAGTAATTTCAGTAATATATTTAGATTTCATTCATCGGGCATGCACTCATTAGGCCAAGCCGTTTTTAGGGGCTGGTGCATGCTTATTATTAGCTCATCACCCAGAGATTTGAAAAGCCCTGCAGGAAATCCAACGGCATTGACTGCCTTATTATTTTTCTGCCACGATATCGCTCTTCTTACCTCGGTTAAGTTTGGTCTGGACAATCTAATCTAATACCTTCCAGAACCATCAATTGGTGGAAGTGCTCTCTCCATGTATGCAACACACGCTACGTATCTGCAACCATATTACCATCCTTGACCCTATAGGAGTGGAGCCTAGTTTCGTAACTTTTTTTTATTTTCTGGTAAAATTTTCGGACTTCCGTTTTATCCCTTGTCGCTTCTAAAGGGTTTTTCAATAAGATGTGTTATTTTGGCATTCAAAGAAAAATGTCGTTTTTGAGCTAAATGATCGGATGTTTATTTCATAATAAAGAGGAAGGTATGCCGTTTATAATGAAAAACAACATCAGCCAAATGGCCACCACGAGCACGCTTATAGGACCATATCCTTTTCATGAAATTATTCATAACCAAATCGCAAAGTGGCTTTCCAATGTCCTCGATAGCCTCACGAATTTTATCTTGGAGGTCTTGAATCGACGGTGGGCTGTTGGCGTAGACGTTATCTTTCACGTGGCCCCAAAGAAAGAAGTCGCAAGGTGTTAAATCACAAGATCTCGGTGGCCAACTGCGATCACCTTTTCGAGAGATAACACGGTCCGAAAACTTTTCTCGTAAAATATCAATGGTTTCGTTGCTTGTGTGGCACGTAGCACCGTCTTGTTGAAAGCAAACGTTGTCCAGATCAATACCATCCAATTCCGACAATAAAAAATCATTAATCATCTCTCGATAGCGCAATCCATTCACAGTAACTGTTGATCCAACCTCATTTTCGAAAAGTAAGGTAAGGCATGTCTAGTAAGGGCTTCACAAACAGTGACGTTCGCATTCGTCGATAAACGTAGGTGCCGTTAGTTGTGAATCTAAAAAAATAGAAAGCGTGTTAATTCACAACAACGAGCGAAGCTATCCCATACCTCATACACGGGGTGTAAAGGGAAATTAAGTATGTAAGGTCCAATGACCCCGCTTGACCATAAACCGCACCAAACAGTCACACGCTGAAGATGGAGAGGCTTCTCAACAATATCTCTGGGGGTTTACGAGCCCCAGATGCGACAATTTAGGTTGTTGACGTAGCCACCGAGGTGGAAATGGGCCTTATAGTCAAGATGATTTTTCGATGGAATTCCGGATCATTTTCATGCATTTCAAGGACCCAATCAGCAAAGACACGACGTTGTTGATGATCGGACGGCTTGAGTTCTTGTGTTAACTGAACTTTATAAGCGTTAAGACCCAAGTCTTTATGCAAAATACGGGCTACAGCAACTCTTTGGGCTACAGCAGCAATATTCTCAGTTGTTCTTGAGCGTCGTGCACGGTTTTTATTGTTCACATCACTAACTTGTCCCAACAGCTCGAATTTGTCCAACAATTTCTGTATTGCGGTCCGACAAGGTGCTTCACGACGACCAAAAAATGCTTTAGTTTTGCGAACTGTGACTGCAAGATTTTGACCATTTTTGTAGTGATTTTTATTAATTAAATGCGTTGTTGAAGCGTCTATCGACCCATTTTTAGTAGTGGCGTAGTTTCTACCTGTCAAATTTCAAAGAATAAAACATTCAAAAGTGACAGCTACCGAAATAGCGGGCCATTCACAATAACACCCCTCACTGGAAAACCGTATATATGTTCGTTCTTCCCATCATTCATCTAAGGTTTTGTTTTTTTTTTTTGCAATAAAAGCTAGTTCTGCTAAGTGATTTTCTTCCTGTGCTGATCCCAAATGGCCCGGGCTACAATCACCAGGATTTATCTGAGCGCCGTTATTCATATTTAAGCACTGCTGTCATAGAATGCGCAGTATGCGGTTAATGTGTATAGGGAACATCATAAATAGAACATTGTGTCTCAGTAGTTGGCAAAACTGGTTTGAGTAGGCAGTGGCTATCTCTGGGGTTTGCAGTTTTCTCTCTACTCAATCTTGTACGCATCTTAGCCGCAACCAGGTAATGATCCGAATCAATGTTGGCACCACGAATCACGCGCACGTTCATGACAGTAGATGTTTCTCTTATCTTTGGTGTTTTGATTGGGGGATAGCCAATTTGTCTTGTATATATCTTTATGCACTACCATATTCCTTTCTCCTACGAAGCTAACCATCCTAAACCTGTTGTCGGACGTGTCTTGTATGTAGGCTGAATTTACGGGTCGAAGGACTAAAACATTTTCTTTTCCTGTTTTTGCATTAAAATCTCCCAGGACAATTTTTATGTTATGCCCAAGGCAGCGGTCGTTTGTTTCCCCTAGGTACTTGTAGAATATATCCAAAATCTTATCGTCTTTATCTTCTGTCGGAATATTTCGCCCTGATGCGTATTGTGGTTATTTGATCACTAACAGGATTAAACCGCGAAACAAAAGTCTCTGGTCCATTACAAATCCACATCTAAACTCGTGCTTTTTGGAATGGCACCAGTAGTAAATGTCCCAATATTTAATGATTATCACATTTACCAACTGCCGGCTTGTCCCTCGTTCTATCCAATATTTACGTATTATTCATGACATCATCGTTGTTTGTCTTTATTTAAATATTATTGTATATTATAGTGTACAAACAAAATTTTCCAAATTTGTATTCTTCACATTGAATTGCATTTTCTAGTAAATATTTATAGATATTCCGTACGTATAATCCTCGGTATCCCAATGTCGTGTGCAGTTTGCTTTAAAGAAAAACATGGAGCGATTAAATTTGTCTTAGTTTTCTAACATTTTCATACAAGTTTGGAAATTATAGTCACGTACTATATTACAATTGATGAAATGGTTACAAACGAGTGTGAAATTATGAAATTACATGGTGGTTGGATGATGGGGTGATTAAAGCTAATGGCTATGTGAGATTTTTTGATTTTCATAAATAAGGATTAAGGAAAGTTTATATGTGGATATTGTGGGATTAAAATTAATTATTATATGAAGCTCAATGAAATCTTTAATGTTTTCACTGCAATGCAAGCATTTGATTTAGATAATGCAAAATGTATGATAGTCTCACTTGTTATTCAGAAAATATGAAACTACGGGCCAATGACGTCATCGGTCCAAATAAGCACACAATATTAATTTTTGTTGGACGCTTTGCTTACCGAACCAGAACCACGTGTATCAATATTTTTTTCAAAATGTTGTTGTGGGACTGTAAACAGGCCGAATACTCCAAGACTTTTGGTTACCACCTACACAAGTTCCCCTATTTTAAGAAAATGTATTTATCTTCATAACTTTAGAACGGAAATTCAAAGAATACTTTAATTTGTCAGTTATATTACCTTGTAAGATTAAATTCAAGCTTATTTTTTATAAAGGTTTCCATTCCATTTGGTGTCGTTGGGGATGTAAAGTGAATCTTACATCTCAAGCCGACTCACAACCTCCTTCGTGGTGGCACCTGGACAACGTTGTTCATGATATTTTTATACAATAAATATCAGCAGATAGTGAGCGACGAACCCTGATGGTTGGGCCACCCGCCTTCAGGTCATTTACCGGCTACGAAAATACGAAAAAGAAAAAGTAACAAACGGAACACCAAATGTTGACGACCCCCGCAAACGTTATAAGGAGCATGATTTACAGATATGCACCTGGAATGTCCGAACTCTATACAAAGATGGTGCCTCTATCCAACTGGCGTATGTCCTCCACAAATACAAGGCTAACATCACCGCCGTACAGGGAATGAGATGGACGGGACAGGGATGCACACGACGAAAGAAATGTGACATCTTTTACATGGCGGCTGTAAAAGACACGAATTTGGATTTGAAAGACACGAATTTGGATTTGGTTTCATTGACTTCGTCACCTGATCTCGCGGCTTAAGCCTGTAAGAGATCTGATTTGTGTACACGCTCCGACGGAAGACAAAGACGATGACCTTAAAGATGCGTTCTATGAGAGCCAGGAGGAGATATGTGACCGCTGTCCTACAAACGACTTTTAAAATTGTTATAGGATATTGTAATGCTAAAATAGGAAGGGAAGATGCTCTTGGTTCTGCAGTCAGATAATTCAGTCTACCTTCGATAACGGATTCAGACTCGTAAGTTTCGTGTCAGCAAGAAACATGGTTGGGAGTGGAACCAGATTTCCGCATAAAGATATCCACAAGGCATCCTGGATGTCTTCCGATCAAAACACAAGAAACCATATTGATGGAAGGCATGTCTCAAGCGTTATGGACGTGCGTGTGATGCACGGTGCAAATATTGACTCGGATCACAACCTAGTTACAGGCAAGCTACGCGCGCGATTAAGCAGTGCTAAAAACGCCTGTAACTATACGCAAAAGGAAGCTAGACAACACAATGCTGCATACCACCGAAATAGCCAATGCCTACTCCAACCAAACCTCTCAATTACTTCGCACGAACCCCCCTAATTCTGATGTTACCGATACCCAATGGCAGCATATTGCGAATTCTATGACCACAGCCGCAACGACCGTACTGAGTAATGAAAAACCACGCTCAGACACGCCATGGTACGATGATGAATGTCGCGAAATGTCTGAGGAAATGGATGCTACCTACAAGGTAAAACTGCAGCCAATGGCAATGCGTGCAGTGACGGAGCGTTATAATGAGAAGAGGAGGGAGATTAAATGCCTGTTCAGGAGAAAAAAGCGTCTGTGGAAGAAAAGAGGGAGGCAGGATATCGACAACAATAGGGATGCTGGTGAAGCCCACCCGTAAGGACAGAGACGGAAATCTGTTCACGGACACTCAGAGTGTGCTGCAAATATGGAGGGAACACTTTCGATCTCGTCTCGTTCCCGAATGCAGCATAAGTGATGAAACCACACCAATCATAGACGACTGAGTAGATTGTCCACCAACGAGCCAATACGAGATCAGCACGGCGATCGCAAGGCTTAAAAATAATAAAGCTGTGGGATGCGATGGACTACCGGCAGAGCTTTTTAAAGCCGGCGGCAATGAGCTGGAAACATGCATGCACCAGCTCATATACACGATTTGGCTCAAGGAATGCATGCCCGATAATTTGAATCAAAGTGTTCTATGTCCTATGCTTAACAAGGGCAATCCAAATATATGTACCAACTATCGCGAGGTTAGCCTTTTACCCATCGCATACCAGGTCCTGTCTAGTGTGTTATGTAAAAGACTGAAGCCCATTCTTGCCAACCTGATTTGATCTTATCAGTGTGGCTTTAGACCTGCTAAATCAACGACCGACCAGATATTAACACTACGACAAATCTTGGAGAAGACCCAAGAAATGCAGACTGATACCTACCTGTTCATCGACTACAAAGCTGCATTCGACAGTCTGATATGACTGAAATTGTTTGGTATCCCCGCAAAGCTAATACGGCTTTGCTGGATGACACTGACTGACACGAAGCCTTCAGTGAAAATTGCGATCTCTTTAACACCGTATTGGAGATGATCTTGCGAAAGGCTGCAGTAAACAGGAATGGTACCATCTTCAACAAAAGTCACATGCTGTTCTCATATGCCGATGATATTATCATTAGGCGTGGATTGCCGGATGTTACTGCGGCTTTCTCGAGCATTGAAAAGCAGTCGGCTGAAATAGGTCTAGTGAACGTTAACAATTATAATTTTGAAGTGGTAAATGATTTTGTCTACCTCGGCTCCGCCATAAACAAAAATAATAAGGTCAGGCTGGAAATCAAAAGACGCAAAGCGTTTTAATGATAAATATCCAACTCTACCAGACCGTGATCCTACCTGTCTTGCTATATAGCGCAGAATCCTGGGTAATGATGCAGGTGGATCAATCTCTTTTGGGAGATTTTGAGAGAAAAATGCTTCGCAAAATATTTGGACCCATCATTGTTTACGCTGAGTACAGTCGTCAAATGAATCATGAGCTGCATGAGCAGTATAATGACATCTACGTAGTCATGCGCGCTGAAATATACCAAATGCGCTGGCTTGGACACGTTGTACGAATGGCCAAAACTTCGATGGATAGACCAAGTGAAAGAGCTGTTATCTAAGCTTGGTGAATGTGCATGCGGCTACTGTAACTAGATATGTAGGAATCATGCTAGGATGTCTCACCACTAAGCCAAACCGAGGTAAGAAAAGCAATACGCGGCTGAAAACTAATCAAGCACACAGTGCCATCGGCCTTAAGGCAAAGCTTTTCAAATCCGGTGGCGAGTAGCTGATAACGATCACGCACCGGCTCCTGCGCACGGTTTGGATTAAATAGTGCATGCCCGACGATTGGAATTTAAGGGTATTATGTCCTGTGCTGAAAAAAGGTGATCCAAGTGTGTGCTCCAACAACCACGGGATCAGCCTTTTACCCATAGTATATAAGGTCCTGTCGAGTGTGCTATGTGAGCAACTTAAGCCAGTGTTATCCAACCTGATCGGGCCTTATCAGTGTGGCTTTAGAACTGGTAAATCAACAACTGACCACACATTCACACTAAGGCAAATCCTGGAAAAGAACCAAGAGAAATTGCTCGAAGCTATGGCTGAGTACGGTATTCCAGCGAAGTTGATACGCCCTTGCGGAATGGCGCTGACTGACACAATGTCTTCAGTGAAGATTGGCAAGAACCTTGCGGAACCATTATATATCAGACGAGGCCTAAAACAAGGCGACGGCCTATCGTCTACCTCTTTAACATAGTGATGGAGATGATAATAAAGAACGCTGTAGAAACGCAACAAAAGTCACATCCTACTTGCGTACGCTGACGACGTAGACATAATCGGTCAAAAACTGCGGGATGTGATTGCAGCCTTCTGAGGTATATAGAAGGAATCAGCGAAAATGGGTCTAACGGTGAACAAGGACTAAACGAAGTTGTTTGTTTCAACGAACAAAGAATCTACTCGTTTCGGAATCTGCGTGAACGTTGAAAACGTTTGAGGTCTACCTAGGCTCCGCCATCAACAAAGCAAATAATGTCAGCCTAGAAATCCGGAGAAGAATCCTGCTTGCTAATAAATGCTACTACGGACTAAGCAAGTGACAGAGCCCTCTCTCGACGAACAAAAATCCAGCTATAGCAGGTACCTGTTCTACCTGTATTGCTGTTTGGCGCAGAATCCTGGTTAATGTCACCATTGGATAAATCGGTTCTGGCAGCATTCAAGAGGAAAATATTTCATAAAATATATGGGTCCATCATCGTTACCGGAGAATATTGAAGTCGTAAGAACCATGAGCTGTACAAGCTATATACCGACATTGACGTAGTCAAACGCATTAAGATGCAGCATTATACGCATTGATAAAAGCTCGAAAATTGGAGAATGAACTCGATAGATGGCGCAGAAGAGGGCGACCAAAACTCCGATGGAATGACCAGGATACTGAGAACCTTGCAAAAGTTGGTGTGACGAATAGGAGAAAAACCGCAGAAGATCGTAGCGCATATAATGCTTTTTTACGTGCGCCATATAATCACAATATAGGATTCCTGAAGTAAGTAATTTTTAAAGGAACTTTTCTTTATAATAATGCGGGATATAATGCTTTTTTACGTGCGCCATATAATCACAATATAGGATTGCTGAAGTAAGTAATTTTTAAAGGAACTTTTCTTTATAATAATGCGGGATTCACCCTTCCCACTAATCCGATCATGCCCATCTTTGATAGATTACACACATTTGTAAGTAAAAGACACTGAGACAATGAAAATATGGGCCATTGGATAGAGGTATGCCACCGAAGATGTGGAGAGCATTTGGCCGATATTTTATTCCACGTATCATAGATCTTTCTATCATAATAAAAAATGTTTAAATAATTCTCTGAAAACTATTAACATCGTTCGTTTTGTTTGAACCAACCCTTATAATATTTTCAACATATTTATTTAGTTCAACTGTTAATTGACTTAAACATTTTTTATCCAATGTAACAAATCTTTATTTTTTTCGTTCTACTAAAACATTAGGCATTATATTCTACATTTCACATCCAATATAATATAATTCCTGCTCATTAATAAATATGTGGCTTTAACTAGCACAGTGACCCTCCACCCGTTCGTGATTTCTTTGTCGCTCATAGAAATCACAAAACATGCGTTTTGTTATAATCTTACAGAACATAAAATATTCATAGAAATGGAAATGTATCCACGACCAAAGCATTCGATATCTCCTTGCCACAATTTCCTATAGAAATGTCAACAAGTTTCAACTTTTGTCTTGTCATTCTCATCAACACGAAGCGTGCCACAAACCAAACCACGGATTCCACACTCACAATCGTATTACAAATAAAAACACATTGTGCCATTTGGACAAGGAGTGAGCGAATATGTACTTTATAATATGGGGGTGTGTAATCGTGTGTGTAGTGACAATTACACACTCTGAGACATCCTCAACTCACGCACAATTGACATTTGTGTTGATATTTATGCAGATTGTGAAAGTAAGATGAGTTGCACTGTTGTATGTTTCGTTCTGCGTGTGTGCAACATTGGCGGCATCAGCTGCTGTAGCTTCAATTGTTGCCCGGCATGCGTAACGTATCAATAATTTTGTACTGTCAATAACCAAACAAAAACAACACGATGTCAATTCAACACATATCTTGGCGTGTTAGTGCGTGTGTTTATGTTAACAATGTTGCGGATGAAGCTGTAAATGGAGTTGTTGATTATATGTTGTTATTTGTTGCTGTTGTCGGTCGTCTACGGTGCTGTTGCTGGGTTTGTAGTTACTCGTATTATAAAATGCCAATATTGGTTTTTCTTTTTTTTTCTCCATTTTATTGGTTGCCCTCTTCCGCTATAATATCTGAGTCTGAGTATTAAGGATTGTATTGTCATTTGCGAGAGGTGAGAGGTTTAGCAAAAGTTTGGCCATTAGTCATTGAATATAGATTTTGACGTAACAAGTAGTTATTATTTGACAAAGCCGGACATTTTTCTGCTGAAGAAATAAACCATCAAGTTTTCACTTACTGATTTCAGAATCCAGATATGGTCATGATGGAAAAAGTTGTCCCGATATAGAATTCAATCTCCACGGAGGCTGACTGTACATCCTGAACAAAAAATTCTCCATATTAGCACGAGTTATATTCATTGCCCGCTTCGTTTAAGAATGTGCCCGCGTGCCCATCATCGCTGTACAGCTCATAAAGCTCGTGGTTCATTCGACGGCAATACTCGCCGTTAACGATGATGGATGGAGATTTTTTCTCTCGAAGACTCCCAGAATAGAGTGATCTGCTTGTGTCCTTACCCAGGATTCGCCGCTGTAGAGCAAGACAGGTAGGATCAGAGTTTGGTTGAGCTGGATGTTTGTTCTTCTTAGCGCATAGTAGCAGCGGTTTGCGATCAATACTTTTGATTTCCAGGCTGACGTTATAATTTTTGTTTATAGCGGAGCCAAGGTAGACAAAATCGGCTACCACTTCAATGTTGTAGTTGTCAACGTTCAAGTAGTGTCCCAGACGAGTCGAGATTTTATTCGTTGAATCAAATAACTTGGTTTTGTTCTCATTTGTCATCAGACCTACTTCCGCCGACTGCTTTTCAATGATATCTATATCATCGGCATACGCGAGCAGCATGTGACTTTTGTTGAAGATGGCACCATTACTGTTTCCTGCAGCCTTCCGCATGATCATCTCTATTACGATGTTAAAGAGATCGCAAGGCAGACAATCGCCTTGTCTAAAGCCTAGCTTGGTAAAAAATGGCCCGTCAGGTTTTTGTCAATTTTCACTGAAGACTTCGTGCCAGTCAGTGTCATTTCGTAAAGTCGTATTAGGTTCGTAGGGATACCAAACTCAGCCATAGCATCTAACAATTTCTGTCGTATCGGACTGTCGAATGCAGCTTTGTAGTCGATGAACAGAAGGTAGTTGTCGATCTGCATTTCTTGGGTCTTCTCCAGGATTTGTCGTATTTTTAATATCTGGTCGGTCGTGGATTTATCAGATCTAAAGCCGCACTGATAAGGTCCAACCAGGTTCACCAGTATGGGCTTAAGTCTTTAACATAACACACTAGACAGGACCTTGTATGCGATGGGTAAAAGGCTAATAGTTGGAACACATATTTGAATCGCCTTTCTTAAGCACAGGCCATGGAACACTCAGATTCCAATTACCGGGCATGAATTCGTTGAGCCCAATCGGGTTTATGAGCTGGTGCATGCATGTTGTCAAGTCATCGCCGACAGCTTAAGAAAGATCTGACGGTAGTTCATCGGATCCCGCAGCTTTATTATTTTTAAGCCTTGCGATCACCAGGCTGATCTCGTTTTGGCTCGGTGGTGGACAATCTACTCCGTCATCTATGATTTGTGTGATTTTTCATTTAAGCTGCCTTCGGGAACGAGTAGAGACCGAACGAGTTCCCTCCATATTTGCAGTATACTCTGAGTGTCCGTAACCAGATTTCCGTCTCTTTCCTTACAGGTGGGGATCCCTGTTCCACGACCTTTGCTTTTAACCTTTTTGGTAGAACTATCGGGCTTCACCTCTACCCTGTAGTTTTCGATATCCTGTCTCTCTCTTTTTTTTCCACAGGCGCTTTTTTCGCCTGAACAGGCGTTTCATCTCCCTCCTCTTCTCATTATAACGCTCCGTCACCGCACGCGTCGGCATTGGTTGCAGCTTTCCCTTGTATGCAGCATTTATTTCCTCAGACATTTCGCGATATTCATCATCGTACCAGGGCTTGTCTGAACGTGGTTTTTCAAAACCCAGTATGGTCGTTGCAGCAGTGGCCATAGATTCGCAATATGCTGCCACTGTGTGTCGGGAACATCAGAACTAGAGGCGTTTGTTTGAAGTAATTGAAAGAGTTGGTTGGAGTAGGCATTGGCTATATCGGTGGTTTGTAGCTCTGTGATGTCTAGCAATCTTTGTGTTTGGTTACGAGTGTTTTTAGCACCACTTAATCGTGTGCGTACCTAGGTTGCAACTAGGTGGTGATCCGGGTCAGTATTTGCACCGCGCATCACACGCCCGTCCGTAACGCTTGAGGCATGTCTTCCATCAATTACCCCGTGATCAATCTGATTTCTTGTATTTTGATCGGGAGATATCCAGGGTGCCTTGTGGATATCTTTATATTGGAACCCGGTTCCACTCACAGCCATGTTTCTTGCCGACGCGAAACGAACCAGTCTGAATCCGTTATCGGAGGTGTTGTTGTGTAGACTGAATTTTCCTATTGCTATTGATTAATCGGCACCTGCTGTGGTTTGACCGGTATTGTGTTGTTAACCACCCGTGTACGGGACAAACAATCACCTTTCAGACAGAATTTATCTGAATCTCTTTAGATTGTCCCGTAGATTTTCTCGATCCTTTTTCCTGACATCTACTTCGTGAATATGAACTAACCAGCTCCTCTGTTGTTCTGTGAAATTCTCCAAACTGCTACTCTTGGATTTTAATCCATGGGGCAACTCAAAATCCTGCTCTGATGGACAGACGAATGTATCATACCCTTCACAGCGTTAACAAGAACAATATCATATTACATATGCTTACAATTTGTTGCTATGACAATATAACCTTCTAGTATTATCTATGATAAAAGTATCACTTGCCCTCGAATTTATTAGGCAATCGTTATCCTTGGTCAAGAAACACATGAAGTAGTGACTCTGCCTTAACCCCTCGCACCTGTTCAATTGTCAGTGTATTAAATCGCTGTACATTTCCCTCCACTCCAATGAAACACATATACTATATGAATGTGTATGTGTAAATATCGTTGATGGTGTGACGCGTCATCGTGTATCTCTCATCGTAATCGGGGTTTATTTGGTTTTGGTATTTTGTTGAAAATTTTGTTGGAAATTAAACCACAACATTTAATGACAACCTAATTATGCGTACAAACGATTTATAAATATTTTATACGTGTAAGTCAATTTGTTGTTGTTTATCATTTGCCACACTATGTGGCATTGCATGACATGCCACATACTCACCAATGCGACCGCCACCATCACCACCACCAATAGCGTTGCCATCACCGCCATCCAGCCACCGTCAATATCCGCCATAATATCTGGCCGCTGATGTAGCGATGATGTTGTTGCAATTGGCAAAGAAAGAGGATCAAAAAGGACCCTGTGTCTGTCTGTCTGTCAATTGTGTTGAGGCCAAGTGCGAAAATGCGTGGTCGAGGACGTTGATGTTGTTGTTGATGTTGTTGTTGCTGTGTTATTGCCGCTGCTGCTGCCGCTGCCATTGTTGTCGATAGCGAGGTTTTGATTTTTCGGTATAAATGACTGATTAAAATTATGTGGTTCAATTTATAGACGCATTATGCGTGTGTATGTGTGTATATGTTCATGTGTGAGTTTATGTTTGAGCTTGTAGACCTGTAAGTAGATAAATATTGTTGTGTGGTCCGTTTGGTTTTAATACGGATATAATGGAATTTATTGTGGGTATTATCATCAAAGGGGTGATATATCGCTAGAGAAAGGGGGAATTGGAGTTGGAGTAGCAGCACAAACCAAGAGACATAGTATGCCCATGTTTGAGGGACAGCTCAGTGTAGCTTGTGGCCAGCAATTCAATGGCGTGAAACAGATTGATATGCGCCAGAGGTTTGGGTTAATAAGTTGCTGGTAATTAAATTTGTATTATCATAGTGATAAATTTATTAATGTGTGCGTATTGAAATATTGTCACAAATTTTGTTGGGCTTCGGCATATATGTGTGTGAGTGTGAGTGCACACATGCTGTGACTTTTCATTATAGGCGAAGGTAATGTGTGATTTTTATGAATGCCGCTGATGGTGTCATATAGATATTAAAGGCTATGCGTGATAACTTATTACATGAAGGCAGGTGCATAGATCAAGTTAATTTGAGATGCCATAAGGATTCAATTCAATTAGAAACTAATACATAAGTAATGAAAATTTGAAAAGAAATCTTTAGGACAAAAAATTTTACAATAGTCGGGACTAACTGTCACACTAATGAAGTGTTTTTGACTTTATTTTTCAGTAAAAAAAAAACTCAATTTCCCTTTACACCCCATGAATGACATATGAGATAGCTTCTCGCGTTGTTGTGAATTAACACGCTTTCAATTCTTAGTTTCACAACTAACGGCACCTACTTGTTTATCGACGAATACGAACGTCACTGTTTGAGAAGCTTATATTTGACATGCCGATTGACTCGACACTATACTGTGACAACGGGACGAACCCGGGATCTCCCGCATGGTACTCGCGTGTTCTAGCCCCTATGCCAAGACCGGTCCCCTCTAACTATGGTTGGCAGACGGTCTTGATTTTTCTTGATTTACAAGTATTTTAAATGCTCGTCAAGAATCAAGAAATAATATGTTTTGTCAAGATTTTTACAAGCCGACCAAAAAATAATGTAAATATGTTCAAAGTTTTATTTTCTTTGCACAAGTTTTGTAAAAATCAAAGTGTATTTGTTCGAAAAGGGACCGGCCGTGGCATAGTGGTTAGAACACGCGACTACCATGCGGGAGATCGCAGGTTCAAACCTGGCTCCAGTCATCTTAAAAGAAAAAAATAAATAAAATTTTCTTTCATTGTCGGCTCCCCTCGAATGTTGTTGACAGCAACTTCGCAGTATTAAGCGTCGATTCAATCGTCGTGTCTAGAAAAAGCGTCTCAAACAGTGACGTTCGCATTCGTCGATAAACAAGTGGTGCCGTTAGTTGTGAATCTAAAAATAGAAAGCGTGTTAATTCACAACAACGCGAGAAGCAATCCCATACCTCATTCATGGGGTGCAAAGGGAAATTAAGTAAGTTGTTTGTTCGAAAATATATCAACACATCCTTTAGTCAACACTAATAACACCAGTTTACAAATCATAACTTTTTGTCAGCTACAGAGTTCTAAAAAAAATGTTCTATAGATTTCGGCATAATAAACGAATATGAGATTTACAATTTTTTCCTCTGATTAGTTGTCCAGATATGAATTTCTGAATCTTTTTACGCAATTTTTATAAGATGCGTCAGATTATTGGAGAATAATTAGTAAACGCATTCAACGATTTGAACAAGAGTGGTCTCCAGTTAAAGGTAATAAGCTCCCCTAAAACCATCCTATACAAGGTTTTGACATCGGTTGGATAGTTTTGATGGTAGGGGAGTTTAAAGTTTAAAAACGATTTTTTCTTTGCAAAAATCACGGTTTTAAATTGATATAAAAAATTTATAAAAATATTAATTGGAAAAATATCTAATTTCATAAATTGACCATAAAAGTCCGACTTTTCCGAGCAAAACACGCCATTGTTTATAAAATTGGGGGACAAGTGGGAGAGTTACATGTTTTTTAAGAGGACAAATGGTCAATTTTTAACTTTAAGCATTACAGGGTAGGCGTAAAGCGGGTTGCATGAAAATCATACTTCAAAAAAAAGCTTGAATTAAATTCCTAGCTGATCCCTTTTAGAAAATATCGATATTTTTAATTTCTGCGGACTGGACCAAAAGTCTTTTTACTTTTTAAGCGATTACAGTACCAAACAGGACAAATGAGAAAAAAATTGTTTTTTTTATAAAATTACACAAATAGGGGTTTAATTATCAATTATGTATAATTTTTGATTATTTTTGTTTTTTGGAAAATATCAATATTTTTAATTTTTTTAAATTTATTATTCAATTAGCAATTTTTCTCATTTTGTGCTTCAAAGTTTTAAATTTACCAATTTTACTATATCACAAAATAAAAAAAGTCTACATCAGTATTTCCAATAACTTTTTTATATCCTCACCATTAGGTATGAGGTGACAGTAGACAAAATCTTAGAATATAGTACCTTTGACTCCGGAATGAATATGGACTATATCAGCTGACCCCATATGATAACTCCTATACAAAATAACCTATTTTTTGGATAATTACTTTTTTTTTTCATTACTTCCAAACCCACAACTGTAGGATGCTTAAATTTGGCCAGTTTACTTACTTACTTAGCTGGTACTTCTAGGCAATCCCAGTGGATTATATACCGCACGTAGAAAAATATTATAAGCGCCTCGATCTTCATTCTTCATCGTACCAGGATTCGTCTGAGCGCCGCTTTTCATATCCTAGCACGGTTGTTGCGGCGGTTGCCATGGAATGCGCAATATGCTGCCACTGTGTATCGGGAACGTCAGAAGTAGAGGCGTTGTGTCGTAAAAGTTGGGAGAGCTGGTTGAAGTAGGCAGTAGCTATCTCTGGGGTTTGCAGCTTCGCGATGTCCAACTTTCTTTGTGTTTGGTTACGTGCGTTTTTCGATCTGCTCAATCTTGTGTACACCTTGGCTGCAACCAGGTAATGATCCGAGCCAATATTAGCTCCGCGGATCACACGCACATCCATGACACTAGATGCATGCCTGCCATCAATTACCACATGATCAATTTGATTTTTGGTGTTTTGATCGGGGGATAGCCAAGTTGCCTTGTGGATATCTTTGTGCTGGAATCTGGTTCCACTCACTACCATGTTCCTTCCCGCTGCGAAGCTAACCAGCCTAAACCCGTTATCTGACGTGTCGGTATGTAGGCTGAATTTACCGATCGATGGACCAAGAACATCTCCCCTTCCTATTTTTGCATTAAAGTCTCCCAGAACAATTTTAATGTCGTGGCCAGGGCAGCGGTCGTATGTTTCCTCTAGGCGCTCGTAAAATGCATCATTAATCTCATCGTCTTTATCTTCCGTCGGGGCGTGTACACAAATCAGCGTGATGTTAAAATATTTCGCCCGGATGCGAATGGTGGCTATTCGGTCACTTACAGGGTTAAAACGCGAAACCAGGTGTCGAAGTCTCTTGCCGACTATGAAACCACATCCAAATTCGTGTCTTTCTGCATGGCAGCTGTAAAAGATGTAACAGTTCTTTCGTCGTGTGCATCCCTGTTCCGTCCATCTCATTTCCTGTATGGCGGTGATGTCAGCCTTGTATTTGTCGAGGACATCCGCCAGTTGGATAGAGGCACAATCTCTGTAAAGAGTTCAGACAATCCAGGTGCATATCCTTAAATCATGGTGCTTATATCGTTTGCGGGGGTCGTGAACATTTGGGGGGGTTCTTGTTTACTTATCTTGAGATTATTTGCAACACCCCCATAGTTCTACATGCCTATTTTTATGGTAGGTACACTGAATTTAGTGACGTTTTGCGCAAGGTAAAAACTTATTCAACGTTGACTTAAGAATAAAAATCGGCCTCTTTCGCTGCCCCTACCGATAGCTCCTATACAAAATTTATATATTTCCAATTATTTATTAATGAAACTTCTCAAGACGTTAAAAATAGTTTACTTTTAATTTTTTGCATTCATAGGTGAAACTTAAGAAATGGGGTGATTTACCCAACCCATTAGACATTATAAATTCTTTAGAAGTTGTGCGTAAAATTCTCTTTCCGTACCCCCTATAAAAAAACCCATATGTCCAGAGATAAAATTAAAATTTCTACATTTGTTGGCAAATTCATTAAAAATTTTTACACTTTAACCCTTTCTACGGTGTAACTACGTGTCAGTAAAAATGGCCATACGACCTAGAGTCCTATCTCCAACCGTTTACACTCTACAAGCTGGAAAATTTTTATACATTAGTAATTTCATTTAAAACTCGTTAAGTTTTAATAACTCGAGACTTAAATAATGTCATGCATAAGGTAAGGGTATTTATCTGTACTTGATTTGTTTAATGTTTTGTATACTTTTTATACAGAAATTATATTTCTATAAGAAAATAAATTAAATTGAAATATTAACAACTTTTAACGTATGAGTATTTTTATTTGTCAAAATTTTTGTTCAAAATCAAGATATTTTTTGGTGAATGTCAAGAATTTTACAATTTATATCTGGCAAGCCTACCTCTAAAATTCAATAGTACATAATAATATCACATATTTAAAGCGTATGAGTAACATTTGTTTGACATACATTATTAATGATCATACGCATTCGTAATCCCCAACTTATTACTTAAACAAATACAACTTTGCAACGTGTGTATTGTTAATTTCCGCTTGTCTATGTCTAATGTTTACATTGACCGTCAAACTCAAAAGCGAAATTAAAAAAACCAGAAAAAAAGCAATCTCATGGCAACGTTCACCGTCTAAACTTTTAAGCCGCTGCCCCACCGCTAAAACCACCAACCAAATTAAAAACTTTCAGTCTGCAAAATCATCAAGAGAAACATTTCAGTTTCCGCCACACAGCGTAAAATGACGGACTAACTAATCAAGGTAATGATATCAAAACTCGACAGAGTTTCATTTTTTATTAAAATATTTTGGCCAAACTCTGCGCTGCTCTATATATGTTTATTTTGCCAGTGCTTTGCATTGTGCACAGGGGGACACACGGGGAGCACACATTAACCATTAGAGAGTAAAACATTTATTTCAATGGCTGAGATGGAAAAAAACTACAGAATTTTTTTAGTTCCTCTTTTTCATGGCACCGGAGAGAGAGCAAATCATATGAACTCAAAATGAGCTGCACTGCACTATACTAAATTAAATTATAAAAAGTGAAAAAGGCGAAAAAGAAAAATGTCGAGTCGATAGAGAAAAAATAACTTCGCGTAATGGAAAAAACAGCCATAACGACTTATGTAAATAGAATTTAGTTAAACACATAAAGAATTTGTTGCTACTCTCTCGCTGTTTACATAAGGCAATTGCAAGAGCATTACCAACGGGTATAAGCAAATAATGAAATTTACCAAAGAAGGTGAAAGACCACAAAGGAAGGCGGCTTCAAAATAACTTTAAGTTTCTTGATAAGGTTAATAACCCTGCATTGCATATTGCATTGAAAAGAAATTTGGCAAAGTATTCGAAAATTGTGTTACATCAGAGGGAAAAATCAATTATAATAATTAGTCTTATGCAAATTCAGGCAAAATAATTAAGAGACATTGAAGTGGACTGATCCAGACGTGCATTGATTTTAGGTGAATTAATAACAATTTAAACATTGGCTTATCGTAAAAAGATAGTAGTTGGTTTTTGCATACCTTTTACCTAAACATGAGGCAGAGAAAATGTGCTATAAATTCAATTCTAAATTTTATAGATTACCATTAAAAGCACTTGTTTAAAGATCTTTATATGCACTTGAGCGAAGATATTTAATTATCATTCCTACTTAAAGTAGGGGATGGTATAAGAGCTTGTATTAAAAAAGTGATTCCTTGAGACTGTTTCTCAGTTTTTGCTGCTTTAGTTGGAAGCACTAGGATCGGGCGATGTCGGGGATATCACCGACAAATACAAGGAGTTTGGGTCAACGGAGTTTGGGTCTCCCTGCTCTGCGCCGTCCTTCAGGTTCGCCTTAAAACACCTTTCTCGCTGGAGCATTTACATCCATCCTGGCAACATGTCCCAGCCATCGAAGTCGTTGGATTCTGACTCTTTTAGCTACGTCGTTGTCGTGGTAAAGCTCATACAGCTCATGGTTTATCCGATGGCGAAACTCGCCTTCGACACAGATAGGTCCATATATTTTTCGGAGTACTTTTCTCTCGAATAATCCCAGGTTTTGTATGTTCGTTGTAGTAAGCACCCATGATTCGGCAACATACAACAGAACAGGTAAGATAAGCACCTGGTATAGCTGTTTCTTACTATTCCGAGAGAAGGTGGTGTTACTAAAGTGCTACCGAAGTCCGTAGAAACATCTATTGGCTAGCCCTATTCTCCGTTTAATTTTTTGGCTGACATTATTCATCTTGTTGACGGAAGATCCGAGGTAGGTAAATTCGTCGACTACCTCAAAACAGTAATTGTCAACGTTCACGGTGCGTCCCCACCGAGAGGACTCTTTGTTCGTCGAGACCATTATTTTTGTTTTGTCCTCGTTGACCGCTAAGCCCATTTTTCCTGACTCCTTTTTTAGTGATGAGAAAACTGCAGTAACATGCCGCAGATTTCGGCCAATGATGTATATATCATCGGCATAGGCTAGTGGCATGTGGCTCTTGTGGAATATGGTGCCAGACATGTTGACACCAGCCTTTCTCATCACCTTCTCCATAACTATATTAAATAGAGTACAGGACAGGCTATCGCCCTGCCTTTACCAAACGCAAGGGAAGCTAGACATCACAATGCTGCATACGACCGAAATAGTCAATGCCTACTCCAACCAACTCTCTCAAATACTTCAAACAAACCCCCCTAGTTCGGATGTTTGAAACACCACGCTCAGACAAGCTCTGGTACGATGATGAATGTCGTGAAATGTCTAAGGAAATGGATGCTACATACAAGGCAAAACAGTAGCCAATGACAACGCGTGCGGTGACGGAGCGTATTAATGAGAAGAAAATGGAGATGATACTTCTGTTTAGGCGGAAAAATCGTTTGTGGAAGAAAAGAGAAAGCCAGGATATCGAAAACTACAGGGATAGAGGTAAAACCCGAAAATTATACCAAAACGTCAAAAGCAAAAGTTTTCGAACAGGCATCCCCACCTCTAATGACAGATGCGTAAATCACGGACACCCAGATTGTGCTGCAAATATGGAGGGAACACTTTCGTTCTCTACACCTTCCCGAAGGCAGCATAAGTGAAAAAATCACACAAATCATAGATGACGGAGTAGATTGTCCACCACCGATTGTCAGCACGGCGATCACAAGGCTTTAAAAGTGTTCTATGTCCTGTGTCATATGTCTGTTAAGAAAGGCAATGCAAGTTTGTGTACCAACTTTCGCGGGATCAGCTTCACCCCAGGTTTTGTATGTGCGTTGTGGTAAGCACCAATTGTCAATTGATCTGGAGATAGCCATGTTGCCTTATGAATATTTTTATGGTAAAATTTAGTGCTGCTATCTACCATATTTCAATAAGAAATCAATAAGTCTGATGCATTGCTCGACGTTGCGGTGTGCAGACTGAATTTTTCGATGGTAGGCTCAAATGCGGTCTCCCTGCCTATCTTAGCATTAAAATCGCCTAGTACAATTTTGATGCCATGGCTCGGCCTACGATCATAGACATGTTATAGGCTCTCGTAGAATTCATCTTTGTTCTCATCGCTTTTCTCTCCCTGTCGGAGCATGGGCGCATATGAGTGTTATCTAAAAAACATTTTCTTGACTCTTATGATGGCTATTCGTAATCGGGATTTTATTACAGCCGCCCATTCTGGGTCACGCGCTGACCAGGGTACCGCTTACTCTGAGCCAAAGTGCATGGGTTTTAAGTTTCGCCCCTCACAGTTAGCCGTGTTCTGAAGGGTGTCAAAGGCACGTTTCCAGGCGCCACCACGTGGAGGTACTTCGTCGCAGTAATACCACGAATACGGAGATCTGTGAGTAAACTTGAAGTAGACCAAATTAAACCGATCAGAAGCTTTACCTTGCATCACAATTCAGACGCCCCAAAACTGATTGATGAAAAATTATTTACTGTCGTTATACTTTTTAATTTTAGTGCTATTACTTATAGCCTCATGGTGATTAAGGTAAATGGCCATGGACCATCACTTTTATAACTATAATAAATTAAACAATAAAAACTAAAACCTATCTATGATTAAGGCAATAGATTATATGCAGACAAAATACATAACAACCTAAGTAATTGCCGAAGAATTATGCCAATTAACTGACAAAATAAATTGAGCAAAACATAGAAATTCCTGTTCTAAATTGAAATAACCCGAATGGCATAACAAAAAACTAGACTCAAATTGTGACTGGTATCATAAAAAAAACACATATAAAAATATCATTATTTGCCATCCAAGTAAATAGCTGGGTTTGTAACCTATAAAAAAACATAACACAACTAAAAAAAAGGCAAGAAACCACGTTTTGACTGTCGGTTTATACAGTTCTGTTAACAAGATTGTTTAACACACAATTTCCTAAATGACTTTATACCCCCTTTTTTTGTTACCCATATCCATCGTTTCTTGTTGTCCCAACAATGAAAACAAATGGTGCAAACCAAAACTGTGTTAACAAATCCTTTAGATGCTTAAGGATATATGAACATACAGATACGAAAAAACACACATACCAAACCTTTTCAATTGTAACCATATGTAAGAGTGTGCAGATAACCTTAAGCAAAAAGGTAGTGAAATGAAGCGTTGCCACAAAAATCCCTACTGTAAAAAACACTGCCACCCCAACAAGGGATAACAAGCCAAAAAAGGATAAAGTAGAAACTGACAGAAAAAAAAATCTTCATAAAAAATGGGAAACAGATCTTTTACCACTTAAACGCGTGACTTCCTTTAACACTGTTACACACATTCTTTTATTGTTTCAAATGTGTGAGATTTTTTTTTCTTTGTCGTCTCGGAGACACTCCACTGGTTTCTGTTACTGTTGATGAAGTTGTTGGTGTTGGTGCCTAAAGCTACTGACAACACATCTTTACTTTTGTTTTGTATCATTGTGTCAGTCTGTTTGTTTTCCTTCTCCTTCGTCTAACGAAGATAATTGAGTCAATTGCTAACACATACATGTGGCAGGAAATCATATGGGCAAATAGTTACATATATGTATGTGGACGGACGGACGTAAGAACACCAATACATGTGCGAGCAATTTGTAAGATTTTCACTTTATTTTATGTCACATATAAAACTCTATCATCCAGTTCATTCAAACGTCTGCTATTCAATTATTTCAGGAGTTTGATGAACCTTAAGATTTAAAGTAAAGATAATGAAGAAATGTTATGTCTTAATTAGCGTTTCACTAATAGGTTTGTCGCGGGGTTTGATCGATGAAGTATTCATTTGTGACACACACAACAATTTTAAATTCTTGCATTAAAGCCTATGTATGTGGAATTAAAGAATATGCTGTTGAAAATCTGAAAATCTGCAGAAATGAAACTAAGTGCGAGAAATTATGAAAGGTGTGCTAGAGAAAAGGAGAACGGAGTGCCCATAAAATACTTTAATGAGAAAACCATAATTAGAAAATAAAATCGTTAATGAACAATGTTTTATAAAAAATAGGTTTTTGTGTATTAAGGACTCATATCCTGTGACATCAAAGAAACATTTTTTTGTGGACAAATTTCTTTCTCAGAAATTTTTTCAAAACTTTTACTTAAGTGGGACAAATGCAATGTATACTGGTACAAAACGAGTGCCTTATATGTTCTAATCTAAAAATTGATATGCTGAAGTTGCGGTATTCGTACAACGCTTTATTTTAGATAATAATTTTCAAAACATTATCTGACCCTATTACGCAATATTAACTATTAACTATTAACTATTAACTATTAACCATTAACTATTAACTATTAACTATTAACTATTAACTATTAACTATTAACTATTAACTATTAACTATTAACTATTAACTATTAACTATTAACTATTAACTATTAACTATTAACTATTAACTATTAACTATTAACTATTAACTATTAACTATTAACTATTAACTATTAACTATTAACTATTAACTATTAACTATTAACTATTAACTATTAACTATTAACTATTAACTATTAACTATTAACTATTAACTATTAACTATTAACTATTAACTATTAACTATTAACTATTAACTATTAACTATTAACTATTAACTATTAACTATTAACTATTAACTATTAACTATTAACTATTAACTATTAACTATTAACTATTAACTATTAACTATTAACTATTAACTATTAACTATTAACTATTAACTATTAACTATTAACTATTAACTATTAACTATTAACTATTAACTATTAACTATTAACTATTAACTATTAACTATTAACTATTAACTATTAACTATTAACTATTAACTATTAACTATTAACTATTAACTATTAACTATTAACTATTAACTATTAACTATTAACTATTAACTATTAACTATTAACTATTAACTATTAACTATTAACTATTAACTATTAACTATTAACTATTAACTATTAACTATTAACTATTAACTATTAACTATTAACTATTAACTATTAACTATTAACTATTAACTATTAACTATTAACTATTAACTATTAACTATTAACTATTAACTATTAACTATTAACTATTAACTATTAACTATTAACTATTAACTATTAACTATTAACTATTAACTATTAACTATTAACTATTAACTATTAACTATTAACTATTAACTATTAACTATTAACTATTAACTATTAACTATTAACTATTAACTATTAACTATTAACTATTAACTATTAACTATTAACTATTAACTATTAACTATTAACTATTAACTATTAACTATTAACTATTAACTATTAACTATTAACTATTAACTATTAACTATTAACTATTAACTATTAACTATTAACTATTAACTATTAACTATTAACTATTAACTATTAACTATTAACTATTAACTATTAACTATTAACTATTAACTATTAACTATTAACTATTAACTATTAACTATTAACTATTAACTATTAACTATTAACTATTAACTATTAACTATTAACTATTAACTATTATGAAATATGACAATCTTTTCTGTCGGACATGTATATTAATGTTAAAGAATGTTATGTTATGCTATGTAATGTTATAATATAAAGAATGTTATGACCACATTCTTAACATATTTTATTACTTGCATGAATCCTCCACTAAATACTACTAAACCCCATTCAGCAAACTATCAACTACTGCAATTTAACGTAACAAATTAACTTAATCCTTAAATTTTTTTTACCCAATTAAACTCTCCAATTATAAAGGACTTTTAAGATAGAGAGAAAAGCAAACCCCACAACAAATCACTATCATCGCTATAAACTACTTTGCTTTACAAATTGTAAGCTAATTACTCAGGACGCAGGCAACTAAAAGCAAAAAAAAAACTACTGCTCTTTTATAAAGTGTTAAAGCGAACACTCATTTGCAACGATAAACTTGAAAAGTTTCCTCTTGCATTTGTATAGTTTTTTCTCTCAGAAAACTTTTGAATAACTCTTCCTGCAGTTGAATGGAAGAGTTTATGAAAAGATTTCAATCTGCGTTATAATGATTTATAAATGGCACATAAGTAATGGTAGTCCAGTTAAGTGTAAATCGTTAATGTGTCTTACAAGAGGATAACGATAAGTGTAAGGCAGCTTAAGGACGTTAAACAAATCAATATAATACTACAAAAAGACAACAGAAAATAATGTTATTTGCTTTGAATAATAACGATAAGCAATTTAATGGTTTGTGTGTTTGTTCGTTCTGATTGCCAGAATATTGTTGTTCGTCTTTGGTCAATCTCAAGAGCAGTTTTTATATCCTCATATACACATATGTTCTAAATCGCCACGTCCCTTCTGGTGCCTCCCATACAAATGTAAAAGTCCGCCCTCTTTAAAAGTCGAATAATAATATCAATACATACAACGCAATCGTGACCAAATTCTGTATTTTTTAATCTATATTAGGTCCAGCCACACCCCTCCTTCCATACAAATGTACCATTGCATCAACTTTACAAATCGAGTCATAATATCAACACATCCAATGCAATGTTTCCCAAACTTTGTATTTTGTTAAGCTACTAGTGGGCCCGGCAATGCTTCGCTATTGCATATTAACATATAGGTCTACAAAGTACTTTAAAACGGTACTTAAGCTCGACAATAATATGTTGAGTTTATTAACTTATGTAACTAATTTCAAGTAACTCCTTAACATGGAAGTTAACTTATTAAGTTTTAAATTCTAAATATGATAGGCTCTATGACGATAGTAAAAAGTTCATCATCAAAGTCATATCTATAGTTTTGACATGTAGATTTAGTTTTGTCTGTATGTAGGGAGAAAACACTTCTTTCACAAATCAGAAACAGAAATGTCTCTGAAGATCAAAATTAAATTTTTATATTTATATGTAGTAGCGGGTACCGTCTGTATACTAACTATGTCTTTGGGCGTAAAAATCACTTTTGTTATGTCTTCTCCTCCTATTGATCGCAAATGAAAATTTCGTTTGAAGTTTCATGCCTTTATTCATAAAAACCTCCATGTCTTCTTCTCATACGGACCAAGAATATACCCGAATACTCTCTATATACTGATCTCGTATTTCCATTTTTTGAGATAATTCGGTCACGAACGTTTGGCTTAACAAAGTGATGATCTCACGCGCTGCAAAACATATTACGCCGTCGTGTTGAAACCATTTCTCCTACAAATAATGGGCAATTACATGATAAATAAAAAAAAATCAATTGATCGTCCACTTGCTCTAGTTCGATTTTATATGAATGTAGACCAAGATCTTTCCTCAGCATTTGCAGAGACCGAGTTGCTGAGAACGGCGTCGGTTCGATAAATTCGAGTCCCTTGTCATACTTAAGTCTACAGCGTCGATGGCTCCTATTTGTTGACGAACATAAGTTTGGCGAACATAACGCGCATTTTATCTAGTTTTACGCAGGTTTGTGCTCATTTAAAAACAAAAAAATCTCCATCTGAAATCTTCCTGCTTCCCAGCGGGAGCTAGGAATTGATTTAAGACACAAATTTTATTGGTGAAATTATCTAACAATTCATCGTAGATTCCGATTTTGGTTACGATTTTTGCGAATAAAAAAATTGGCCCACCTTACTATTCATATCTCTGGGTGAACTGCAATATACTGTGGAATTTTGACAGTTATAACTACTTATTTTAAAAGGGGTGTAGTACAGCCTATTTCCACCCTTAATGTAATTCATACTGCAAAAAATTGGCCCACCTTACTATTCATATCTCTATGCGAACTGCAATATACTGTGGAATTTTGACAGTTATAACTACTTATTTTAAAAGGGTGCAGCACAGCCCACTTCCACCCTTACTGTAATTCATACTGCAACAATAACATGTGTAACAAATGACATCTTCATACCTCTGATAGTTCATGAGATATAGACTTTCAAGTTGTATGGGCGGTGCCACGCCCCTTTATCCAATCACAACTAAGTACAGCCAGAGACCAACAACATGTCATCAATACGACTTTCTTAAATTATCTTATAAATCAGTCTATTATAAAAGCCGTCAGAGAGATTTTTGAAAAAGGGGCGAGGCACCGCCTTCTTCCTATCTGGCAGTAATTAATACTGCTCCAACAACATATATACCAAATCTCTTCATACCTCTGATAGTTCATGAGATATAGCCCTTTTTATTTTCAAGTTGTATGGGCGGTGCCTCGCCCCTTTATCCAATCACAACCAAATATAGCCAGGGACTTTCTACAGGTCAACAGAGCCACTTGGTAAAATTTTCGTATCAATCTGTCTATTGGAAAAGCCTGCAGAGCGATTTTTGAAAAGGGGGCGTAGCACCCCCCACATCTACCCTGGCTGTAATTAATACTGCTCCAACAACATATACACCAAATCTCATCTTCATACCTCTGATAGTTCATGAGATATAGCCCTTTTGATTTTTAAGTTGTATGGGCGGTGCCACGCCCCTTTATCCAATCACAACCTATTATAGCCAGGGACTATCAACAGGTCAACAGTACCACTTGGTAATATTTTCGTATCAATCGGTCTATTAGAAAAGCCGTTAGAGCGATTTTTGAAAAGGGGGCGTGGCACCGCCCACTTCCACCTTGGCTGGAATTAATACTGCTTCACCAACATATATACAAAATCTCATCGTCATACCTTTGATAGTTCATGAGATACAGCCCTTTTGATTTTCAAGTTGTATGGGCGGTGCCACGCCCCTTTGTCCAATTGGACCGAATTGTAAATCTAAACCATCCGGGGCGCCACCCAAACGCATACAAAAAAATTTATGCAAATCGGTCCAGCCGTTTAGGAGGAGTTCAGTCACAACACACGTACGGTAGAATTTTATATACATTTTGATTGTCACTCCATAACTCGAGAATGGCTAGACCGATTTTGGATTTCAAAATCAACTAACCATCATCACTCCTCCCTGTACCTTCCCTAAAAATTTTATGGCAATCGGTCGAGCCGTTCTCGAGTTATGGAGTGACAATCAAAATATACACTTCTTTTTATATATATAGATAACAGGATAAACTTACTTTGTTAGCTAGCATTTCTTTGCAATCCTATTGGATTATATACCGCACGTAGAACAAAGTTATAAGCGCCTCGATCTTCTGCGCTTCTTCTCCAGTTAGTCATTCCAAGTTCTCAGTAACCTGGTCTTTTTTGGACCCCCTTTTCTGCGCCGTCCATCAAGTTCATTGGCGAAGACTTTTCAAGCTGGAGCATTTTCGTCCTTGCATACAACATGACCTAGTCAACGTAACCGCTTCAACTTAATGCTTCTAACCACATCAAGGTCAGTGTACAGCTCGGAAACTGCCAGAACCGATTCACCCGCTTGTTCGTCGAGAGAGAACTCTGTCATTGAATCGCTTGCTTAGTCCGTAGTAGCATTTATGTGCAAGCATCTCCGGATTTCTAGGCTGTCATTATTGGCTTTGTTGATGGCGGAGCCTACGTAGACAAAATTTTATACCACCTCCAAATTACAGTTGACAACGTTCACGCAGTTTCCCAAATGAGTAGATTCGTTGTTCGTTGAAACAAATAACATCGTTTTGTCCTCGTTCACCATTAAACCCATTTTCGCTGATTCCTTGTGTACAATTGAGAAGGCTGCAGTGACATCCCGCAGTTTTCGACCGATGATATTTACGTCATCAGCGTACGAGAGTAGCATGTGGCTTTTGTTCTCTAATGAAGCTTTCCACTATTATAACCATCAATATGTTCAAAAGGTCACACGATAGGCCGTCGCCTTGTTTTTGGCCCCGTGTGGTATAGTCTTCTTTATTGAAGACTTCGTGTCAGTCAGCTTCATCCGCAAAGGCGTAACAGATTCGCTGGAATACCAAACTCAGCCATGGCTTCGATTAATTTCTGCCGTATCGGACTTTCGCACTGTGGCATTTCGGCGGAAAAATAGGGATTTTTAACTTTCCAATATTAAAATTTTAATGATATGGTTTTGTAAAGAAGTATTTGGATAAGAAAAATTCAGCAAGGTTTTTTATGAAAAGTGAAATTTTGTAGTTAAAAAAACTAACAGAAATCAACCGAAATTTATTCAATGAAATTAGATAAAAATTTTTGTCCAAATAAAAAACTTTTTGTGTGTGTACGTTAATAGCTATGGCTTTTGTTTTATTTTTTAGTGAAAATAAAGCACTTACACTTTTATAAAAAAAAAATATTATTGAAACTGGAAAAGTAAACTAATTATTATAATTTATCAAAAATTTTACTAAAAAATATAAACTTTTCACTTTTTGATAGAAAAAAACTTTGCTTTGTGCTTTGCCTTGTTTAGCCCTCTAACTATAAAAAAAATGAAAGATTCGAGTCTGCACTTTCAATTAAGAAAAAAAAATAACCGCCAAATACCGTACCTTTTAGTAACATCGATTTTAATGCATGCATTTGTGCGATATTTCTGGCGTATATGAAGGCTAATATCTTTCGCATAGGATTTTTTAACTTATATGAAATTTTCATATGATTCTAGACAGGGAAGAAAAACACCTAAAATATACAACTTTCCATGGGCGTAAAATCTAAAGTAGGCGTGGCATCCTCAATATGTTTAATTTTTTTTTCATAAGGAGAACTCAAATAATAAGTGTCCCGAATTTCGAGTCCATAGGTCCAAAAAATCAAATTTTGGCAAGTGCAGTTATATGGGAGGTGGGTGTGGCAGTAGGCGGTTTTCCAAGATTTTCTCAAAATTTCTTAATTTAGCCCAGAGTAGTGTTTCTGCAAAATGTCATTGCTGTACGACCACTCCTTCTATGTGTTTTCCAAGTAATATATGGGGCGGTGCCATTGTGAGTCGTAGGCAGCTTTATAGTCGACGAAAAGTTAGTACGTGTCGAAACTTGCATCTCAAGCCAACCCACAGCTGTTTCGTGATATTGTTATCATGAATAGCTGCATATAGTGAGCGCCTTTAGGTCACATAATGGCTACTGAAAATATAGACTCGAATCACTTCGCAGTTGCCGCCAAGATAAGTATCACCGAGCATTAATTAATGTCGTACGACCGTACTTGCGTATGAAACACATCTATCAGACGATTTCTGGTACGATGTAGAATGTAAAGTATTGTCGGGTGGAATAAGGATGCTGCATCCTGGGTGACACTGTAACCGATGGTAATACGTGGTGTGGGAAAACGATATAAGAAGAAGAGTAGAAAGACGAAACGCCTGTTCAGGCGGAATGCCAGCATATCGAGAGTATAGGGATAGAGTTAAGGCCCGAAAGTTCTGCCAAAAGGTAAAAAGCAGAAGATTTGGTATAGGGGATCCCGAACTGTAAGGACGGAGACCGAAACCTGGTCTCGGACACGCAGAGTGCCTTGCAAATGTGTAGGGAATATTTTCGTATTCTGTCTTTACCAAAAGTATCACAAGTGTCGAATTAAATGTTATCATCGGTGATGGAGTGAATTGTCAACCACAAAGCAAAAAAGATATCTATATGGCAATAACACATCTTCGGATGCAGATGGACTGCCAGTAGAGATGGCTAGCTGAGATGGGTTGGTTGCATGCATGCATCTTCTGGAAGGTATCGGTAGGAAATTACTTCCAAAAACTTGCGAGCACAGTAGTCGTACAAACCGCAATCTATATAATGCCATTGCTAGTGGGGACATGTTATGCGAATGGACGAAAATACTCCAGCTCGAAAAGTCTTCACCATGGATGGCGCGGGAGGTGGTGCCCAAAACTTCGGAAATCACCAATTACACCAATCTTGGTGTAAAGAACGAACCACGGAGTACAAAAGATAAGTATCTGTTGTTCCTGCCATTTAAATAGAAAAAGTTATCAGAAATGCTGCTTTATACTCTAATAATATGATATGATTGGTCGAGAACTGCAACATGTTACTGCAGCCTTCTCAAAATTTAAGAAGTAGTTGCAAAAGTATTGTTAAGTTATGGTTTTAATGTCAGTGACTTCTTTCGTCGATTACACTTCAACTGTTATCTATTTTGTCCTGATTGTGCATTAAGGCACAACGTACTGCATCTTTCTCAATAATTAAGAAGTAGTTGCAAAAGTATTGTTAAGTTATGGTTTTAATTTCAGTAACTTCTCTCGTCGGGTACAACTTCAACTGTTATCTATTTTGTCCTGATTGTGCATTAAGGCACAACGTTCAACATTTCATTTATCGTTGATATCGACATCATAAGAATCATATGTTGCATTAGAGGAAACATTACTTATTTTATCATATAGTAACTTGATGCATCAGAAATAAATTTTATATTACTATGTTTCACAATTATTTATTATCAGATCGTGGCATGATGATTACAATAGATTACAGATCCTTGTCATAGTAATCTATATTTCTTTGGTCGATGGCCTTCTCGATGTTATCAACAGCTACATACAAATTTCTCAAAAAACTGACTTTCAGACTCGTCGTTAATGGTGGCGTATGATTATCATAAGTAATATTCTACGTAAATCATACACCACGGAGTACAACTGTTTTATTGTAACTGCTACGAAATAAACCTAGTTTAAAATCATTTGATGAAAGAAAAAGTGAAACTGTTGCCTATGTAGGGAAACGTTATATGAACAGATTAAAATAATTGTAATTATTAATTTTTTTAATTAGTTTCAGCTTATTCGGACTAGTGGTTCCGAGTTATGTCAAACAAAAAGGTTAAACGTGACAAATTCCCCTATACGATACTTACTAACTTCAAATCGATATAAAATTATTACGAATTTTTCTTTCCCCAGAATTTAGTCCCAAATCAATGAGCTGAAAAATGTTTTATTGTGTTATTTCATCCTATAGTTACTTGAGGCTCCAGTAAAAAATATAATGTTACTACGTTTCTCAATTTTTTTTTATTCGACCGTGGCATGATGATTACAACATTCGGTTATCGAGCCTTGTCTCAGTCATGTATATTTTATTAATCTACGATCTTCTCGATGTCATCAACAGCTACTTAAAAACTTCTCAAAAAACTGACTTTCAGATACGTCGTTAAAATTTCCATTGTGTGTAAACCAATCAAATTTTAATAACTCTTCCATATCTCATTACACGGATATACAGGGAAAATAAGTAAGTAAGTAAGTAAATAATCATAACTAATCACGTCACATTGTTGTGAGCAGCTATCAACTATAACTATGTCCGTTTATATGCTGTGTAGAACATATTTTTCGAACGTTCATAATTTCCACAATTTTACCAAGATACTCATTAACAATTTGTTTGTTCTATAACAACGACCATTGTATGTCTATCATGGCTGCCTCGTCAACTCCTCTTAGGAGTTCCTTAAATCGACATAAATCAAACGCCCTCAAATCGTTTACAAATAAAGTATTTAAATTGACAAAATACAAAAACAATTTGTGCTACACAAACTATTGTGATTTATTGCAGCATGTGACAATCTTACGGTCCAATGAAATTTTATTATTGTTTTATACTTTTTAACTTCTAAATTTTCCTGCAATTTTGGGCCTACCAACAGTCAACAATAGGACATGGCACAAACAATAAACTATTGCCTGCCTAACAAGATGAAGCATAAAACTTGTAAAATGTTGATTGAAAATGTTTGACTTATCAATGCAATGTCAAAGGAAAGACAAACAAGTAAACACATAGCCACATTCACACACACACACACATACATGTATGTTATACTGTAGGCAATATATTAAACCATATCGAAACAGATTCCCTTAGATGCTATTGGTAAAAGTAAACAATGTAAACTGGCATAGCCTCACAGATTTAGGCACAACATAAACACCGCCCGCCACGGAGAGAGATAAAGGGGTGTACGCCTTTGACAAAATTACATGCACATCACAGCATATCAGCTTGAAAACCGAAAAATACGCCTTGACCTTTGGTTTGGCATACTAACAGAGACTACATAAACAAATAAATTGACTTGCCTTTGATGATTATATGTACGTACGGTGCCGATGCGGATGATGATGATGATGACGGTGATCTGTGTACAACTAAGTGTCGAGCACAGCTAGTAATGCAATATCGGTCCTGCCAGCTTGTCGAATAAAGAAACGCCAAGGGTTGTCTACTTGTAAACCACAATATCATCATCATGAGGTTTTTCCTTTCTGTGTAAAATGAAGTTACTTTAATAAGCTCTCTAAGAGTTAACAACATGGTCAAAACATTAGTTATTGTACTCATATCGTATTACATGTAAGCATACGTGTGCTTGCATGGAAGAGTATTAAGTACAGACATTGCTAGCAAGACGAGGGTACGTCGCAGGAAGTTTAGCTTTAGGAAATTAGTTTTTATGATTCAGTAAGAACTTTTTTTAAAAATTTAAAATAAAATACCTAAATTAAATGTGGATGTGGAAAACTTTAATACGATTACAAACAATAGTTTTCGACATTACTGTTTATGGCAATTTTATTTACATGTTGGCTAGATTGCCAATAAAAACAATATTTTATATGAACTACAAAAAGTAAAGTCATGTTAACACCAATACTTAAGAGTGCCAAAAAGATCAAGAAATCTTAAAGTGAATCGTATTACGAATAATAACACAGATCACAAGGACACTTTTGTGATATTTATAATGACACTAAGGACTTTTGGGGTCAACTTTTCCCCGATTTAAAGCGGTGAAAAAAGACTTTAATATTGTCATCAGAGTGATAATATTGTCATATCGTTATGATATCATCAGCAGGAGTCACAGTCAGCAAACATAGTACTTTGTCTCAAGGATCATTTACAAAAAAGGAAAAAGCTTAAAAAATACATTAAACAGTCACGCTTTATAATAAGACTTACATACAGTTGGTATTCCGGAATGAACCATAGTCATTGCTTTTGTTAACAATGTGTGAAGACAAATCACGCAAATATCTGAAAGTATATATTTTCGGAACGACACTCGTATTTAGTAAAATAAAAACACATAAATACACAAAGAGACAAACAAACATTTTCTAACATATCTAATAATACCCTAAGTTATCTTACAAAGGTTTAATTTTAGTACGATGGATTTCGTAATATTTAGCAAAGGAGACAGATATGAACTATTCTTTATAAACTGACGTACCAAATGTACAATCTATTGACTTTTGCAAAATGGGCTTTAAAGGACTATTGTTTTCTTTTACCAATTTTGTACCAACCAAAATAATCCTTAAGCGCGACATATAACTTTAGAAAAAATACTTATCATATATCGTCGAACGTTACCTATCAAGTCAGGATTACTTACTTTATTATATAAGTGGCCCATTAAAACTCACGAACGTGGTTCATAAATTTGAGGCCTGAAGTATTAAAGAATTCCACACGCTTCAGTAATCTGCGTGTGTTCTCCAGTTAGTCCTACCAGATGGTGGCACGTCGTCTAACACTTGGTCCTTCCAACGAAGTTTGGGTCTCCCTGCTCTGCGTCGTCCTTTAGGTTCGCCTTCAATCACATTTCTCGCTGGAGCATGTACATTAGGGTGGACCTTGTGTCGATATTTTGGTAGATGAGGGCTCTATTCCGTGCCTTTTTGAAAAAAAATGACAATGCCGAAAAAAAAAA
The DNA here is from genome assembly GCA_964034835.1 of Muscina levida. Taxonomy (NCBI): domain Eukaryota; kingdom Metazoa; phylum Arthropoda; class Insecta; order Diptera; family Muscidae; genus Muscina; species Muscina levida. The sequence goes on from OZ035881.1 coordinate 27,141,327, forward strand.
TTAAAAAAAAAAAAATTAGGGGTTGCGCACGAGCCGAGAAAAAGGTCCACTTTGCCAAAATTAGGGGGGAAATTGCCATAGGTTATCAGAGGTCACCCGTAGGGGGGAAGAATGTATGGCCGACCCCCATTAACTTTTTACCGCCAACATTTTCCCCCAAGACACCCACCCCCTATCTCCTCCCCTTAGGGGGGTCACCATACAAAAATGGAGGTTGCTCAGTATTTTCGAAAAACACCATAGGTCATCAGGGGTCACCCCTAGGGGGGCAAAATATATGACCGACCCCCATTAACTTTTCATCCCCAACATCTTTTCCGAACAAACTTACCCTCTATCTCCACTCCTTGAGGGACTCCCCATACAAAAATAAAAGAAGCTGTAATTGAGTAGTACTACTAAGCACTTTTAATATAATACGAGTATAGTCAAATTAACATATTTTTGTTCGCTGATGGGTATTTCTTGCGGTAAGAATCGATAACATGTAGTAAATACTGTTTCTCTTCTTCGCCTTGACACAGTATTCTATTATAATCTTGTATCATTTTTACTCCTCTTTCGGCAGTGTCGTTCACAACGCGCAAGTTATTTACAATTCTACGACCTTCTTGATAGTCTGCGCGAGATTTCCAGGTTGCTGGATTTGCAAGAATGAAATCTTGCGATATTCCAAATCGTACAAATAAATTTTTGGTATTATGAGAGACGAAGTTGCTCAAGTCTTTAGCCAAGAATTCCTCATTCACATCTTTGAATTTCACCTCGATTTTTTTAACGCTGGTGCTTTTGATTACGACGCGAGGAGCTGGGGGAACCGGGTCGTCTTCTTCATCTTCTTCACCTTCGTCATTCTCATTTTCTAGCAATGCTTGGGCCATTTTGGCCTTCACCTCATTTGAAACCTTGTCATCGAAAAAGGCAAGGGCTATGTGCTCATCGGCGAGATACCATAGGTGACCGATAAATTTCTTTATCATTACCCGAGATAAATCCTGGTCAACGGACTTGTACTCGACGATGTCCTTCAAAAACTTCCAATCTTGATTCGGCGCCTCAGCTGCTCGAGAAGAACCAAACCATGCCTTGACGTAAAGTCGCACCACAAAAATACAAACGTGTCGAATACCATTCAATTCACATACAGATAAGTGAAAAGTTCTCCGAAACAAAAACATCTTGAGGCTGTAAATGGCTTTTGCCATCCATCGAGCATGGGAAACGGGTCCTGGAGGTCGGAAATGGTAATTCTCAAGTTTTTCACCCAGAAACAAAAGAATTAATTGTAGCATTTCTTTGTAGTCATCGCGAGGGTGTTTCTCCTTCAATTGATCTAAGCAAAACTCCTTTATGCCGACTTGCATTGCCACAGGAATTTTTCTGACGACTTGATCGTCTATCAAGCCAGAATGGAATGGTTTAACCTTTACAGCGTCCCATTCCTGTTTGAAACGGTCAAAGCAAGGAACGCCTGGTGCACTGGTCTTTCCCATTTTTGTCTCAAAAACTTCCCTTAGCACCAGTTCGTATACGTGGTGTCTGCAAGGTAAATATAAGATTTCTCTCTCCAACAGCCGCTCAAAAGCAACTGCGGCTCCGGAGAATGGGCCACTGTTCGTTGATGTCGTGTCGAAAGAAAGTCCTTGTATTCGATGTGTCATATGCCAACAGTTGATAAACGGCATGTGCTATTCTCCGGCCTTTTCCTTTCCCATCTTCTACTTTGGGAACTCCAAGAAGTTGTTCTTTTTCTCCGTACGAGACAATTACCAGTAGACGGTCCACCTTCTTTGTACCCACAAAATCCAAAAGCATTTTGCCATCCCAATGGACTACGAAGGATTTAGCTGCGACAAGCTGGAGATGAATGAAACGCGTTGAAGAATAAGAATTCTGAATGAGAGCAAATAAATCTATGCGATCTTACTTCTGGATTGTCTTTCACATAACTCAGCATGTTCTCTCGATTTGAACGCCGACATCTCCGAAGCGACGTACGGTTTATTGTGTATTGTTGAGGATCGCGTCCAAATGCTTCTGCCGCCGCTATCATAATGCCGACCGCGTCTCGGTCAGTCACTTTGCACTTGTCCAAAGCTGATAGGACTCGTTCAGTAAAACATTGTTTGTAACCTCTTCTGTCACCAACATTTGATGGGCCAGCTTCTGCCGGGAAGTTTTCGTCCTGTCTCCCATTATCATCGCTTGAATCACTGCTTGAAAATTTAACCACTGCAATTGAAAGAATTTCATTTGAATATAAACATTGGACGAACACACAAAGCGCGAAATAGCTTACCGCCTTTAGCGAACTGATCTCTACTAGATTCCGTTGCACGTTTGCGTCGCAACTCTTCTTGTTCTTCGCGCTCAGCTTTTCTTTTCCTCGTTCGAGTATCAGTAGCGTCCACACCTCCCATAGCTCCTGGCCGGCCATCTTCTCTTTGCTTTAGCAGAAACTCAATGTCTTCGGTATTTGTCATTTTCTCAAGGGCGTTGGCGTGTGCGATGTCGAAAAGATTATTCAAGCTATCAGAAAACTTATTCTCTTTTTCTCTAGTGGACGTAGTCTTTAAAAAAATCTCGATATTGTGCAACTGTAAATACATAGATTTTCAGTATTTTTGTATGGGGAGTCCCTCAAGGAGTGGAGATAGAGGGTAAGTTTGTTCGGAAAAGATGTTGGGGATGAAAAGTTAATGGGGGTCGGTCATATATTTTGCCCCCCCTAGGGGTGACCCCTGATGACCTATGGTGTTTTTCGAAAATACTGAGCAACCTCCATTTTTGTATGGTGACCCCCCTAAGGGGAGGAGATAGGGGGTGGGTGTCTTGGGGGAAAATGTTGGAGGTAAAAAGTTAATGGGGGTCGGCCATACATTCTTTCCCCCTACGGGTGACCCCTGATGACCTATGGCAATTTCCCCCCTAATTTTGGCAAAGTGGACCTTTTTCTCGGCTCGTGCGCAACCCCTAATTTTTTTTTTTTAATTTTTTTTTTCGGCATTGTCATTTTTTTTCAAAAAGGCACGGAATAGAGCCCTCATCTACCAAAATATCGCAAAAAATTCATTTCAAGGTCCACCTTAATGTACATCCATCCTGGCAACATGTCCCAGCCATTGAGGTCGTTGGATTCTGATTTTTTTTAGCTACGTCGATGTCGTGGTAAAGCAACATACAACTCATGGTTCATCCGATGGCGAAACTCGCGACAAGATAGGTCCATATATTTTTGGAGTACTTTTCTCTCGAATGCTCCCAGGGTTTGTACATCCGTTGTCGTAAGCACCCAAGATTCGGAAGAATACAACAGAACGGGAAAAACTAACACCTGGTACAGCTGTTTCTTCGTATTTCGAGATAAGCTGATGTTACAAAAGTACTGCCGAAGTCCACACAGACATCTATTGGCGATCACTATTCTCCGCTTGATTTCTTGGCTGACATTAATTTTCTTGATGACAGAAGACCTGAGGTAGGCAAACTCATCTACTACCTCAAAACAATAATTTTCAACGTTGACGGTACCTCCTCCTCGAGAGGATTTCTTGTTCGTCGATATCATTATTTTTGCTTTGTCATCGTTCACAGCTAAAGCCATTTTTGATGACTCCTTTTCTAGCGATAAGAAAACTGCAGTAACATCCCGCAGATTTCGTCCAATGATGTCTATATCATCGGCATAGGCTAGTGGCATGTGGCTCATGTGGAATATGGTGCCAGACATGTTGTCACCAGCATTTCTCATCACCTTCTCCATAACTATATAAAATCGTGTACAGGACAAGCTATCACCCTGCCTGAGACCTCTTTCTGTGTTGAATGGTTCAGACTGATCCTTACCAATCTTAACCAAGGATTTGGTGGTTTCTAAGGTACATCTGCATAGTCGAATTACCTTTGCAGGAATACCAAACTCAGACATGTCCCCATAAAGCCTATTCCTTATCGGAGAGTCGAAGGCAGCTTTGTAGTCGACAAAGAGGTGGTAGGTGTCAATTTGCTTTCCATGAGTTTTTTCCAGTATTTGTCGTAAGGTGAATATTAAATCCATCGTAGATTTACCAGGTCTAAAGCTGATATGGTCCAATTAGTTTTTCTACAATTGGCTTTAGACGTTTACACAACATGCTTGAAAGGCTTATTCCACGGTAGTTCTTACATTCACTACGATCTTCTTTCTTGTATATGGGACATAACAGACTGAGGCTCCAATTCCCGGGTATGCTCACCTCTTGCCAGATGTTCTCCATGAGCTGATGCATGCTCCTACTCAGCTCCTCCCCACCAGTCTTAAACAGTTCGGCAGGGAGACCATTGGCTCCAGCAGCTTTGTTGTTTTTAAGCCGGGAGATTGCCACACGTATCTTACTCTGGACAATAAATACCATCGTCATGGATTGGATCGAGGTCTTCTGGAGTGGTGTCTGCATCCAGTAAATTTTTAAAATAATCTCCCCATATCTTCAGAACGTTATCCGGCTCCGTTACTAGCTATGTGCCGTCTCTATGTGCCGTTCACGAACTGCTCGCGTTGCCATTGGCTGCAGTTTCGCCATTTGCAGCATCCGTCTCTCTCGTGGCATTGTGACATTCATTATCATACCATACATCTTCTTGAGACGGCTTGGGTACCCATGTACGCTTCTCGCAGTCCGTTCTATGGAGTCGGTTATATATTGCCACTGCTAGATAATATTATCAGGGGTTGGAGCATTCCGCAAAGTTGAGTTAGGTGGTTGGAGTAGACGTCCGCTACCTCTGTGGGCCGCAGTTTACCGATGTGCCAACCACAAATCCACATCCAAACTCGTGCTTGTCCGCATGGCCACTATAGTAGATGTCGTACGTCTTCATGCGCGAGCACCGGTGTCCCGTCCACCGGAGCCGACGTGCCTGGGATTTAGGTTTCGCCCCTCACAGTTAGCCGTGCTCTGAAGGGTGTTAAAGGCATATTTCCAGGCGTCATGGAGGTACTCCGTCCGCAGTAGTACCACGAATACGAAGCTTCGTGCGTAGACTTGAAGTGCAATTGGCAAGGATCACTCTGGGTTTGCCAAGTTAAACCGATCAGAAGCTTTACCTTGAATCACACCCCGACGCTCAAGTCTGGATTATTTGCCTTAAGGACTCTCTATGACATAGTTGTCATAATTTCGCATAAGACTGAATGGATTGGGTATCATTCGTAGAACAGATTGGCTATGGACAGAGCCCAGCACTGATACACTGGATCTCTTTATAGATACACACTTCGCTGGCTGTTTAGATGCAGATAATGCGGTCGGTAGTATTAACCCAACCATGTCGACCAACTATTATATAGTGGATTAAGAAATATTTTTGAGCCCTACAAATCGCCTGGTTCGGATGCTACAGACGTCTGTGCATGATATAACTCCGAATTTGGTAGACATCTTCAGGGCTTGTAACAAGCTATGTTGTGTTCCGTTCATGCCTTCCGAAGGACTCTAGACCAATAGGACTCTCATCCTTTATGGTTAAGGTTTCGAAAATATTGATTTATGTGTGTATAAAGATGTGAACACCTCCCAACATACATACTTCGCAGGAAGATCAGTTGAGAGCACCCTCCATGACGTGGTTGGTTTAAATTCAGGTGACTTCACTTAAGCTGCCTTCCTGGATAAAGAAGGGGCTTTCAATAATTTGATGTCATGTGCAAAAAGGATCTCTTTGGAGACTGGTGGACTGTATCCTCAGAACTTGGTGAAAGCTGCGTGAAAAAGAAAACTACTTGAGAAACACCACAGGGAAGAGACATGTCCCCTCTTCTTGGGGTCCTTGTGCTAAACGGAGTACTCAAATTATTTAATTTGGATTGTACGAAAAATGTGGCATATGCGGACGATGTCATCATCATGATATATGGGAAATTTCTACCAACCATTTGTTCCTTTATCCAAACTGCCCTTAGAAAGCGATGGGTCAAGACCTGTGGTCTGGGTCTGAACCCTCTAAAAACGGAATTGGTTATCACTCTCTTTACTAGTAGATAGAAGGTACATGACTTGAGGTCACCGAGACTGAATTAAGTGTAACTGAAGGTCTCAATGGAAGCCATGTACATAGTGTTGTCCTACATCAGAAGCTAAGTTGGTCAAGTAATATCGAGTGAAGAGGTGTAAAGAGGTGTGTTAATAGTTGGGGACCCAGCCCGAAGGTCCCAATTATCACCTATGGATGTCTGGTTTGGTGGGAGGGCCCAGATAAGAGTAGTTTATTAAAAATTATTATTGGCAGGGTTCAAAGGATGATGCAATGGGATAAATGAATGCCCGCCATCCTATCAGACTGAGGGAAGCTGTCGATTGGCAGCAAACCATGCATAGTCATGCGAAGATTCTCCTCCTTCTTTTCATCTGCCTCCTGATACCGATTTTTTTAAAAAATGTGTGGATTTTCTTATGGTAAAGAATGAAATTCCGGAAAGACCAATTCTACATTGTATAAATCAAAGTTGGTGGGGAAGTGGAAGGAGAACTTCCATGGAAAAAAGTATCTGGATGTCAACCTCTGTTGGGTACCAGGACATTGCGAAATTCATAGTAATGAATCAGCAGTACTGTTGGCCAGAGAATGCAGTACTATATTTGATAATGGCGCTTTGGAAGACGTTAACCGGCCCATTTGTTGCCTTTTTGGCTAAGTGGAAGACTGAATGTGAAAAACAGTCAGCAGACGATGGATATCCAGAACCGACTGTGTTACTGTTGATCGCTTTGACCCGAATAAAGCAGACCCCGATCGATGCCTTTTCTTGCCTTTTTGACTTAGTGGAGGACTGGATGTGAAAAGCAGTCAGCAGACGATAGATGTCCAGAACTGTCCAGACTGTATAACCGTTGATCGCTGAGATCCGAATACAGCAGATCAAAATCGGCGTACATGGTTGGCCTGTGCAGAAGTGACCTGAGACAGACCTGTACAAATCTAACAGGCCATTGCAATATCAGGCACCTGGCAGCAAATGGGGTGAATCCATATCGGACTACTGCCTTGTGTGTGAGTACGAGGAGCAGTCCAAGACGATGGAACATCTTATTTGTATCTGCTCCGCTGTAGGCCGTAGGAGGCTAAGATACTTATAGAAAAGAAGAAGACATATAGAAGACCTTGAGTCTCTCTTTTCAGTCGGAGTAGACAATTTAATATGTTTCATACAGAGCCTTCCATGGATAACAGGGCCAAGACTACGATTGGGGTTCCCACAAATTTCTCTAATTTCTCTATCCCCCTTCTATTCTAGATTCATGAGGCTGCCAACGCCACTAAGAGAGCAGTTGAGTTAAGCTTCAGTAACTTTTGCTACCTACTCTCTTTTACGCGTCAGTGGTTACTCAACATTGCACCTTCTCATATTTCTTATATTATTTAATTGACGTTGTGAGCTGCTTGATGCCTTCCACAGAGAGATTATGATCATTTCCAAGAGAATAAAAATCAGTTACCTCAAATTAGAAATTCCCGCATAACCTTTTTCATAGGACCCTTACATCTAGAATTTTGGCATGGCCATAGCGCTTCTGCTTCCATACCCTTGTAGCGTCTAAACGCATTGAGGTGTTCGCTACGAACTTATTCGCCTCAATGTCTATTGGTTACCTGTTTAGGATCATGAACACTGCTTTAATTGCAGTAGTTTTAAGTATCCCTGTTGTCATGATTGGCACTAGTCTCATAACGTGCTCGAATTTCAGTCGATGGTTAGCCTTATCCATAGCTGGAAACCGATCTGCCGATCCGTAAAATAAGATTGGATTAATAACACAGCCGCATAACCAGTTTATGTTTTTGGGCCCATTTTCCCAGTTGTTTTTTTTTCTGTCAGACCCATTGCCTTGTGCAGCAGTATAGAGGCGTTACCGCACTGCTGGTCCTGACCTGAGTGTTTAGATTTTAATTTAGTTTTCTACCCAATATAAGTCATACGTAGTTGGACATATGCAAATGAAACATTTGGCAAATATTAGGCGCACACAGTCCAGTCTGTCAAAGTTTTCAGAAAAACTTACAAGTCCAATATTTGGGTTTGGCCACATTTTCCCTTGCGAAGAAACATTACCAGGCGAAGAAATTCATTATTTTTCCTATTGACAATGATGTTCAGTACATAATTTCTAATCACACCCTTAATCGACACCCTTTGCAACTCATGTTTGTTTACATTGTACCAGTTTGAAAACCTCACATCTAAACTTAGGCCTGCTGATATGAAGGCGTTTGTGTAGAAATGATGATGTTGATGTTGATGCTACTTCTAATGCTACTACACTGCTATACTCTCCCATGCTGGTGCCGATGATGGTGATGGTTTTAGCAACAACAACAACGACAACAAAAAGAATAACCAAAGAGGTATTGAAGCATAAGCAAAAGGTTTTATTGCCTTTTGTTAAACTTTCTGTTTTTCCAGTTGAGGTTACTTTTGTTGTTGTACTCGGTTGGTTGTACGGTTGGTTGGTTGATCTACTCTCTTTCTCTTTCACACTTTCTTGGTTTCTGTAGAACAGATGTGTACATAGCTGTGGTTATATGTGTTTGTGTGGCCAAAATAAATACCAGCACAAACGCACACGATCTCCTTTTGCTATAACGTGGTACACATGAGATAAACAAAGTATACTTGCATGTGTACACATACGTGTGAGTGTGTGTGAATGCGTGTGATGTTGGAGTCTTTGGTAGCATTGTTTATGTACTTAAGCTTTGATTTTCGGTTTAAATTGGTTACATGGTCACAAATCACAATAAACAAGATGACAATTAAAATGTAAAAAGATTTCATGTTTTTGGGATCTTTTGTCAGTGTAATGAATATTTGATGTGTAACATTTATGGCACCACTAAAATGAGATGAGATAATTATAATAGTGAACATGTATTTAGTAGTTAATTAAAATAACTTTATGAATTTGTTTAGGAAGTAACTAGTGACCACCTGTACATTGACATTGACCACTATGCCGAGGTAGATTCTGAAAAACTAAGGCACTGTACACGATCTTGAACAAGTTACCTCCAGACATAGAGCCGAAAAAGCAGTGGCAAACACCGCAAAGTGTTCAGACGTCACAAAGGTAGGGAAGCACAAGGACAATGGTTACGCCAAAATTTCAAATAAATCAATGTGAGATAACCTACAGATACACAATATCAGAATCTATTTTCAGTCGGGGTATTATGAGATATATCTCGGAAAGAACCTTCTATGATAATACCCTATTCTATTGGGAAGGTCAGATTAGGCTGGGTTAAGGACACGTGTTATCTGCTTAGAACCATCTCAGTGATCTTTAGATTCATTTTGATTGTCCAATAATGTAGGAGTAGGGAAAAGGAAAATAAAACAGTGAGTACAGAAAAAGAAAGTCGTATCAACAACAAATGGAGGAAAATAAGATAGTGGAGATCCCATTACAAGAAGTACGTAAGTCAATCATCTTGTCCCAGTTAACCATGGAAGGCACCTCATGAAACCTATAAAGTTGATTACTCCAACTAAGGATAGAGTCTGTAAATCCACTATATGACCTTACCCCAATTAACCTAAGCTCCTACGGGCTAGAGCGGGAAAGCTACAAAAAGATGTTCCATTGTTTCGGACTTCTCTTCCTCATCCTCACGCACACATCAGTAAACCGGTACGGAACCATCCTGCAAGAAAGACTTAGCTGCAGGCCCTGTGCCTTGTTCCATCTTCGATCCGTCAGTGAAAACAGCAATAGAAACACCACAAGGAACACCGCAGTCATCTCGTTCCGAGCTTTCCAGAATTAACGGCCCCTTTACGGAAACCCAAACGTGTCATCGAAAAATCAGTAAGAGGTGGCAGATGAAAAGATTTTGCATTGTTCAAAAGCTGTGGAATATTCCCATGACCATATGTGGACTGATGGTAATCGCCAGCTCCCTCCGTATGATAGTTCCTCGGGCTGCAATATCCTTGACGTACAAGTTCAGGAGTGGAGGGCACAGGAACACATTAAAAGCTTCTTGCGGTTTACTCCTTCTAGCCCAAGTAGTCCCAATATAGACATCCTTTGGACTATGGCGAGCATTTTCAAAAAATTACTCTTATCCAGGTCCTCCCACAAAACAAGACATCCATAAGATATTACACAATCGGAACATTTTCGGGTTTATTGTCTGGGCTGTCTCATCAGTGATAAGTATAAAACTGGTCATTGCTAATGATCAGGGCCAACAAAAGTATGCAATGCATACTTGCATATGCAAATGCATATTAAGGACTTACAGGCATGTTTTGGGGGTTTATGCATATAAAAGCATATTTTGGGGTTTTTAGGTTCAGTTTATTATTTTTTTCCATTTTTCATACATATTTTTCGCACTATAGGTAACACTTGTTTATTTTTTTAAAGAAGCAATATTAATTAATTATTAAATTCTACAAAGGCTGTATATTTGTAAGTATATGTTTCCGGTTTTAACTTATCGGAATGTTATTTTTGTGTTTATACCAAGGTTCCATTCCGTCGTCATGAATTTCAGTGAGCTCTATCTTGTGTTGCGTTGCCACCTGTTTCATCCATGTCTCATGGGGTAGTTTGCTGAAACCATCAAGATACTATTAGGAAAGTTGTGGAAAATTGTAACAGTGAGGAGGCTGAGGCAGTGCGTACTTCCAATGAGAAACAGTCGTTTAACTTTTCAAATATGACAAGCGGCATTTTAGATAGCAGATAGAATTGAAAACTTTACGTTAAAACAATGGGCGGTGGCACTTTTTAAGTCAACACAAAGTTGGACCTTAGAAACCTAAGTATCCAAATAAAACTTTCTCACATATAAAGCACGTAGCCAAGTTTATCCTTCTTAAAATCTCAAAAAACAAATTTAATAGCGGAAATCATGAATATGTGAGAAAAATTAGTGTGAAGGCGTATACATAATATTTATTATACATTAAAAGATTAAGTACAACATTGAATTCAGTACGACTGAAAATTATAGAGTTGTTAGTCAACAAATCTCATGTAATTTTTTTACAGTACAGTAATTAAATAATAATTTGAATTTTATAAGTGTATTAACGATTTAATTTTCAACTATTTTTGATGGAATTTATTTTAATGAAATTTATTCAGTGAAAAAAAAATTATTGTGCATTTTTTATCAGTTTTAAAGGCATTTTTTTAGTGTTTTTCGTGCTTATCTGATGCGCATATTTTTATTTTTCCTGGCATATTTGTGTTGGCCCTGCTAATGATATTGAATGACCACCCTGACGCATGTACTTACATATGTAGTGAGTTTGCATATGGTACTCACTACGAATATATTTATATATGTACAACGTATGAGTAATATTAATTTTAAGCTGATTTTATATTAATCATACGCACATCAATTTGTTTCCTTTATTAATTCCGCTTGGGAACATAGGGCTTCTACAAGGTTATTCCAATTACTTCTATTGTTGCACATAGTTTTAATTTCATCGAAAGTGAGGTCTTGTTGTCTTAATTCATATAATAAAGTCCTGCGCCAAGTGTTTTTTGGTCGCTCAGGGCGTCGGCTTCCTTGAGGGTTCCATTCCAGTGCTGGTTCCGTAGAGTATGGCCTATCCATCTCCACTTCCTTCTTGTTATTTGGCATCTTATGCTTTCCTCGTTGGTCGTACTCCATAGGTCCGCATTTGAAATTGTTTTTGGCCAGAACACTCGGCATATTATGCGAAGGTATTTGTTGTAAATGGGTGTATTTTTTGGACTATTGCGGTTGTCATTTGACATGTTTCGCTGCCATATAGTAAAGTCGATTTCACTCATGCGTTAAATATTGTAATTTTGGTATTTTGTGTTATTTGGGAAGATCTCCATAGTTTGTTCAAGCGCCCAAATGCTGACCTAGCTTTGTTAAGTCTATTCGAAACATCTTTATCTATTCCTACATCTGCTGACATTATGCAACCAAGGTAGCAAAATGAGTCGACATATTGGATGGGTTGATCGTCAAGTTTAATTTCGCTTGTGGTCGTATTGTTATCGCGCATTGCATACGTTTTTCCCATATTTAATTCCAGTCCCACTTCTTTTGCCAGTTGTAATTTGTCCTGCATGTCAGATTGTTTATGAGACAAAAGGCAAATATCGTCAGCGAAGTCCAAGTCTTCAAGGTGGCGATCAAAATCCCACACTATTCCTTTTTTTTCTGACTCAGTTTTTTCATAATCTCATCTAGTACAACGGCGAACAGGATAGGCGATAAAGAGCAACCTTGTTTAACGCCGGTGTTGGTCTAAAATTCCTCACTGGCCTTACCTTTGTGACGAACATGTAATTTCGTGTTTGTGTACATCGCTTTTATCAAGTTTATTAATTTTGTCGGTACACCTTTCGCTCCTTATGAGGTCCATATCGCTGCCCTACATAATGAGTCAAACGACTTTTTAAAATCGACAAATACCATATATAGGGGTGTTCTCCATTCTATCGATTGTTCTATTATTATTCGCAGTGTATTGGCCTGGTCTACACAGCTACGATGTGGGCGGAAACCTGCTTGTTCGTCTCGGAGTGTTTTCTCTAGTGGCACCAACCTATTGTTAATTATAGTGGCTACAAATTTTTAGATCGTGTTGAGAAGGGTGATACCCTTCACATACTCAATACAGTGGATTAACGGCTTAATAACATGGTGCAACAGCCAACCTGGAATCCAAGAAATTTCAAGACACGATTAAGGCATTAGGTCAGTATTGTAAAACCCCCAAAGGGTTCGGCGTTCTCTTCATTTCTGCTGAAGAATGAAGATCAACTCATCAATGGTTCCTGAGTTATAGTTAAAAAACTAAACAAAAAAACATCAAGATAAGCATAAAATATAAAAAGTAATATACAAATGTTTTGCCTGAAAACAAGCGTTGATAGAAGCTACCCTTCTCATGCAGCTTCCGCCAAGTTCCGAGTTGACGACAAGGTTTCCTAGCATGCATTACGTCTAGTTCAAATGACGTAACATTATTGTAAAGCTAAATTGCGCTCCGTAAAGCGAACCACGTCATGTAAAGTGCATGCTGAGAGCCGCTCAATGCGTGAGATTTTAAAAACATTTTTACATACATGTCAATCAATCCCTTCAATACTTTAAGTTAAAAGGATGAGAGGCTAATTGGTCTGTAGTCCTTAGGGCTGGCATGAACAGACTTACCCACCTTGGGTATAACCTCCATAAAATTCTCTGGAACTAAATATAGCTGAATACAAGTATTTAAGACGTCCCCCAAAACCGGAGTTATATCATACACAGCTGCCTGCTGCATTCGTAGTATTATACCTGGTGATTTGCTATTCTCTAGGGAAGGGGCCATCCACATTTTCAAGACCGGGTCAAAATAACGAAAATGTTCAGGCTATGGAATCTTTCTGCATCTTGGGTGTAATTTGACTATATTTATGTCCATTGTTTTACTTGTCACTTCCTTCGCATAATAAGACTTTTGTGCCGCATACAACCAAGGTAAACTTTTAACAGTCTTTCCTCGGCATGTGTACTAATCATAAAAGTCCAACTAAAATCATTACACAACATATACATAGAGGTTTTACCTCTATGTGGAAGTCAATTAGAGTATAATTACAAAATAGTTACAACCCATGACCACACTCACCTCCATACAGCACCAACGACTAAGAATAAAAGGAAACGGAAAACATTTTCGTCGATATAAGTGAAGACGACTCATACGCAATTACACTCCCACACCTACGCTGGCATAAGTAAATACACATGAACCTTTATTGTTTCACATAATGCGAACATTATGACTGGCCTCGTAAGTGTGTAAAGTGCGAGTAAATGTATACGTGTAACCAATATGTTTGTGTGTGTTTAAATGGGTGTTTAAGTGTTTATGTTGTGCATTGCCGTTGAATGATGTGTAAATGTATTACAACACACACCCACCCATACACACGCACAATGATATAGTAGTGTGTCCTGTTACTTAAATGTTTGTGAGTGTGTGTGTTTGCAATACTTCGAGAAAGTGGGTGTGAATCCCTAAGACATTTAACGTCTCATTAAAGCGACAAATTACCTTTTTCCAGGATCATTATTACAGTCATCATCCTTGCAACCTTTTGCCCAGCACACCACAATACAAACGATTACGTTTCGATGAACTAGCGACATCACCAACACAATTACCCCCGGTTTTTGTTTTTTGTTGTCTATTACTATTATTAGTGATTATCTCATTTAGTGTTTTTGTTGTTATCGCCTGTATTGTTGTTACAATGTTTCAAAATTAGGTCTTTAATAGATTTTCATTGTTATCGCTGCTGTCTCTCTGGTTAACTCGCCGCACATACCATGACTGCCAAGCAAATCGACTTAATTAGTGGTTTCTATTATAAGAAACAATTAAGTCATTGCTAATCACATGTTTGGAGGTCATAAAAAACAAATCGAAAAAAAAAGTATGCAGTCATAGTAAATTGAAACGTAAGATGACAATGAATAAAACTTAAATGTCGTTGATTAGAGGGTACGTATGAGTGATTTTTAATTGATTTGCTAAAATAGAATGAATTGCTTCATACGTTATGGAGTTTAAGGATGGATTTTGAAATCATAGCGAAATGGTTGGAACTGATGCGTTTCGGCAAAAGTTAATATGTCGAATTTTTCAAATTTTAAGGCCGATTTAAAGTTTTGAGACATTATTAAGACATAAGCACATAATTTAAAAAAAAATAATTTATACAGATCACAAATACATTTGCTGATAATTAATAGAGGAAATATAACTAAATCTTGATTTCCTAAGGACTATCATTACAGCCTTTGGGCAACACAGATAACAAATACGAAGATAAGAGGTTCCTTGCTTTTTTTATGCACTATAGAAAAAAAATTACAAAATTTAGCATAACTCATTCATTTTTCAACCGATTCTTATAAACTTACCTATTTTAGAAAGCTACTTTAATATTGCATAATACAAAAATAAAAAATATACATTGCGCTGCTCCATAATCAACTGAGAGCGTTGAGAAATTGAGAATTCGCAATTTTTTTTGAGGTTGTTTTGCTTAAGCAGCCGCCGTTTCACTATTTTTTAACCGATTTTCAAATTTATTTTTTTTAAAAAAAGGTGAAAGTCATAGCTTTACAACAGATGTAAGATTTTGAAGATCGGTTTACAAAGAGAAGACTTATGAATTTTGGAACTTGTAATTTAAGGAATATTGCCATTTCACTTAATTTGCTATAAAAACATTACTTAACGAAGTGACCGAGAAAAACTAAAAGTATCGCTTTACTCTATGGACTCTAGTCTTACAGAAATGCTACATGAGAACCCCTGTATATTTTGTGTGTAGCACAGTGTAATCTAAAAGACTCTTCTTTAGATTTTTCATCATAAATCACGGGTTGGTGCATTCCACACCAGATTACAATGGATAAAATTTTTGCATAGTTCTTCTTCTATACTCTCATTAGCAGATCTTACCCCGCCCCTTTCGGTATCTTCCATAGAAATTATAAAAAATAATAATGTGTATGTTATAATGCTTTTGGTAAACCCCCAAAGGGTTGGCGGTTTTATGCCAAACTTTTTATACCATCACCCTTAGGGATGAGGGTATATATCATTTGATACGAAAACCAGTACAGAAATTTCAGTCAGGTAAACTGACTGATAAATACCATCACCCAATATTGTTGAAGTCTTGAGTTATTGAAATGAATAGATTTTTAATTAAAATAAAATTACTTATGTATATTTTTTCCCCTGCTTGTGGTGCAAAATCGTCCAAAACTTTACTTATTTGTGTAGGGGGTATAGGTGCCGGTTTGGAATTTATGTGAGAAATATTAATTTTTCAAAAAAATTTAATTTTGATAGGGGGTACCACAATAGGTGAACCGATACAGTCCTTATTCATTCCTAACTCAAATTTTCATACGTACAACTTACGAATAATTTGACTGAATTCAGTGCACTTACAAAAAAAGATATGTATGTAAGACTATAGGGGTGAGTTCGGTCCTTTGTGTGGGAGGTACCAGAAGGGGTGCGTCAAATAGTTAGGTTTTCTGAAGTTTCGCCTCCTATCACAATATAAATTAATCGACTAATTTTCATTACCCCTCAAATGTCCGTTTGGAAGTTATGGGAGAATTATTAATTTTCCAAAAAGAGGTAATTTTGTATGGGAGGTATCAGAAGGGGTGACCCGATATAGTCCATATTCACTCCTGATTCATATTTTAATAAGCGTACAAATTACTCATAATTTGACTGAATTCAGTGTACTTAGAAAAAAGATATGTTTGTAATACTATGGGGGTGAGTTCTGTCATTTGTATGGGAGGTACCAGAAGGGGTGTGTCAAATAGTTAGGTTTTCTAGGGTTTTGCTTCTTATAATAACATTAATTACTCGACCAATTTTCATTACCCCCCAAGAGTCCGTTTGGAAGTTATAGGAGAAATATTAATTTTCCAAAAATAGGTAATTTTGTATGGGAGGTACCAGAAGGCGTAAACCGATATAGTCCATATTCATACCTGAGTCTAATATTTATATGCAAACATCATACGCAAAATTTGAGTGATCTAAGTTTACTTGCAAAAAAGATATGTATGTAAAACTATAAGGGTCAATTCGGTCATTTGTATGGGAGGTACCAGAATGGGTGGGGCACAGGTTTCGGTTTTCTTAGGGTTAGTCTACTTTTGCAAGATAAATAAACTGACCAAATTCAAACATCCTCCGGTTGTCCGTTTGGAAGTTATGGAAGAAATATTAATTTTCCAAAAATAGGTAATTTTGCATGGGAGGTACCAGAAGGGGTGGGGCTATTCAGCCCATTTACAATCCCATAAGTTCGTTATGAAAAATATTGATACTTGTAAATTTTCATACCGATCCGTTAAGGTTTACTCGAGTTATCCTGCTGACCAGCCATCCAGCCAGCCAGCCAGCCAGCCAGCCAGCCAGCCAGCCAGCCAGCCAGCCAGCCAGCCAGCCAGCCAGCCAGCCAACCAGCCAGACAGACGGACATAGCTCATTCTTCTTAAAAAGTTCTGAAACGAATTTGGTCTTAAGATACTTGGGGTCTAACTCGTCTCCTTTAATGCGTTACACTTTTTATACCATCACCCTTAGGGATGAGGGTATATATCATTTGATACGAAAAAAAGTGTAACGTATTTAAGGAGACGAGTTAGACCCCAAGTATCTTAAGACCAAATTCGTTTCAGAACTTTTTAAGAAGAATGAGCTATGTCCGTCTGTCTGGCTGGCTGGCTGGATGGCTGGTCAGCAGGATAACTCGAGTAAACCTTAACGGATCGGTATGAAAATTTACCAGTATCAATATTTTTCAAAACGAACCTATGGGATTGTAAATGGGCTGAATAGCCCCACCCCTTCTGGTACCTCCCATACAAAATTACCTATTTTTGGAAAATTAATATTTCTTCCATAACTTCCAAACGGACAACCGGAGGATGTTTGAATTTGGTCAGTTTTTTTATCTTGCAAAAGTAGACAAACCCTAAGAAAACCTAAACCTTTGCCCCACCCATTCTGGTACCTCCCATACAAATGACCGAATTGACCCTTATAGTTTACATACATATCTTTTTTGCAAGTAAACTGAGATCACTCAAATTTTGCGTATGATGTTTGCTTATAATTATTAGACTCAGGTATGAATATGGACTATATCGGTTCACGCATTCTGGTACCTCCCATACAAAATGACCTATTTTTGGAAATTATATATTTCTCCAATAACTTCAAAACAGTCACTTGGGGATATATGAACATTGGTCGATAAATTAATGTTGTGATAGAAGGCGAAACCTCAGAGAGCCTAACTATTTGACACACCCCTTCTGGTACCTCCCATACAAATGACCGAATTGACCCTTATAGTTTTACATACATATCTTTTTTTGTAAGTAAACTGAGATCACTCAAATTTTGTGTATGATGTTTGCTTATGAAAATTAGACTCAGGTATGAATATGGACTATATCAGATCACGTCTTCTGGTACCTCCTATACAAAATTACCTTCCATAACTTCCAAACGGACAACCGGAGGATGTTTGAATTTGGTCAGTTTTTTTATCTTGCAAAAGTAGACAAACCCTAAGAAAACCTAAACCTTTGCCCCACCCATTCTGGTACCTCCCATACAAATGACCGAATTGACCCTTATAGTTTACATACATATCTTTTTTGCAAGTAAACTGTGTATGATGTTTGCTTATGAAAATTAGACTCAGGTATGAATATGGACTATATCAGATCACGTCTTCTGGTACCTCCTATACAAAATTACCTATTTTTGGGAAATTAATATTTCTCCTATAACTTCCAAACGGACTCTTGGGGGGTAATGAAAATTGGTCGATTAATTTATGTTATTATAGGAGGCAAAACCCTAGAAAACCTAACTATTTGACACACCCCTTCTGGTACCTCCCATACAAATGACCGAACTCACCCCCATAGTATTACAAACATATCTTTTTTCTAAGTACACTGAATTCAGTCAAATTATGAGTAATTTGTACGCTTATGAAAATATGAATCAGGAGTGAATATGGACTATATCGGGTCACCCCTTCTGGTACCTCCCATACAAAATTACCTATTTATATTGTGATAGGAGGCGAAACCTCAGAAAACCTAACTATTTGACACACCTCTTCTGGTACCTCCCAGACAAAGGACCGAACTCACCCCATAGTCTTACATACATATCTTTTTTTGTAAGTGCACTGAATTCAGTCAAATTATTCGTAAGTTGTACGTATGAAAATTTGAGTTAGGAATGAATAAGGACTGTTTCGGTTCACCCCTTGTGGTACCCCCTATCAATATTAATTTTTTTTGAAATATTAATATTTCTCACATAAATTCCAAACCGGCACCTATACCCCCTACAAAAACAAGTAAAGCTTTGGACGATTGTGGTGCAACCACAAGCAGGGGAAAAATTATACATAAGTAATTTTATTTTAATTAAAAATCTATTCATTTCAATAACTCAAGACTTCAACAATATCTTATATTGGGTGATGGTATTTATCAGTCAGTTTACCTGACTGAAATTTCTGTACTGGTTTTTAGCATTATTTTAGCAACAAATTGTACCTTTGCATGCCTTCTTGTAGGCCTGCAAAGGCAGTCAGAAACCCTTCCCTTTAAATGCAGTCTTCATTTCAAACTAACATAGGGCGCCATAGGCAGGCAAGGCCAGCACATTCCATTTCTCATTGAAGGCGTTTCAGTAGGCATTCCTAATAAGTCCTGCTTGGATTCCTAAACACAAGGGCCTTCTATGAGGCATTGCTCCTGAAAACCAGCTTGCAGGCCTGAAACAGAGCATTAATAGAAGAACTGCAATAAAAATAAAAACATATGCGAATTATTTCCATATTAAACGATTTCATACTTTTTATTAATTTTAAGCACAATATTTTTGTTACAATTTATTTATAGTAACTTTTTTTAAACTTCATCAGCAAGAATCAAACTCGCGACCTCAGTACCCATAGTTGGACATGCTACCTACTCAGCTATCACATGATAAAGTTGTTGTACGACAAATAGCACACATGTGCTTCTCATAAACAACAGCATCTGTTTTACCTTCTTTTTAGAGGCCTGTCAACAGGCCTAATCGGCGAAGTGACGAGTGCACGACTATGAGCGTCAATTTTGCCTTCTACTAATAGGCCTGTCAACAGTGTGCATGGGTATGAAATTTTTTGTTAGGCTTAGTGAAGGACTAATTACACTGTGAGACAAATGGTAGGGGCCAGTGATCGGGAAGGGTTCAAACTATCGGGGAATGTTATATCGGTAAAAAAGAAGTTATACGTGCCCCGGCGTTTCGCTGGGTCACGTCTAGGAATCGAGATATATCGATTTGAAGTTAGTAACTATCATATAGGGGAAATTGTCACCTTTGGTGGTCTTTTTTTGACATAACTCCAGAACCACTAGTCCGATTTTGCTCAAACAAATTTAAAAAAATTAATTGCAATTACAATTTCTTTAATCTGTTCATATAACGTTTCCCTACATAAGCAATAGTTTCACTTGTCCATTCATCAAATGATTTTGAACTGGCTTTATTTTGTAGCAGTTACAATTAAACTGTTGTACTCCATGGCGTATGATTTACGTGGAATATTACTTATGATAACCATACGCCACTGTATAACAATATAACATTATAGCCTGAAACGTAACAAATTCCCCTATATGATTGTTTATAACTTCAAATCAATATACCTCGATTCCTAGACGTGACCCAGCGAAAGGCCTGGCCACGTATAACTTGTTTTTGACCGATACAACATTTCCCGTTGGTTTCATCCCATCCCGATTTTGACTGTCGCATACATATGTAAATCACTAAAATTTACAATTAAGTACCAAAAGTAATATACAAATACAGAAATTTTCTACTAGTATACCGATTTAATCCATTCGATCACGAAATATTTGAAATAAATTTGGCCAAACGATTGTTCGGTGAAATTTGTATCAAATATTATGTATAGAGTTTTAAAATTATTTCATAATAGATCTTTACAAAAAAGTAGAATTTAAAAACCAAATGACCCACATTCGTATCGTGACTAAAGTTAGCATACAATCATTTGCTTTCTCTTCATATGGAAACATGCCGTTTCCTGTTTTTATACGTGCCTTGTGATTCATTTTAATTCACATCCACATAATACCCATTTTCCTAGAATTTAAAAAAAAACACCACTCGGTATAAATATGAAATGAACTTAAACAAAATAGACTTGGCAAACAAAACAACAGAAGACAAATTTTCTACTCCTGTGAGTCTATGCAAATATCATTGTAAGAGAGTGAGTGCTTTGAGAAGTTTTACATACCACAACTACAGTTGAGGGTATTTGTGCGAGACACAGCAGTGTTGGTATTATCCATCACAATAGACACATCTAGGATGAGCCTTGCGAAAATAATATATTTTATATTCCAACACTTATGAGTCATGACTACTACCGGTATTAAAGGAGCTTCACGGCTTAAGCGACGACGACGACGACTACTGGGCACCGAGGACATTCAGAGAGCCTCAACGAGTTTGTTGTTTTGCCATAAATTTTTTACATTCTGTTATTTGGTACGTTTGCAAGTTTCCATCAATGTTGCTCCTTGGCTCGTCATCCCTACATTCGGAGTCACAGAACACACACGCACACACACGACGAACGAAGAGCACAGAAGAAATAAATAATTTATTTTATATGCAAATCTAAAATGCACGGATTCTGGAAGGCTCTTTTAAAATGTATCTGCAAAGGTGTATAGTCTCAGGTACAATAATGGTGGTCGCTTGGACACTTTGTTGTTCTGGCCTCTGCCTCAGAGCAAAGGGAAACACATCATGGAAATAGCAATAGTCCGCGTTGACGCCGAGGGTAAGTATAAAGGTAAGTATAAAATAAAAAACAGCCATGTAGTAAAACGCCACTATGTGTTGATGAAGTGATGGTAGACTAGGCAGTCGCGCACTGCTCTTTGACTGAGGTAAAGTGACAGAGTAGCGGTAAGGGATTTTGTGGTTTTTATAGGATCTCTACGGAAGGGAATGTAATTGTTATAGGGTTTTAGGGATTTTTTTTGTGCCGCAATTCAAACTTTTTTTCTCTCATAAATTACATAATTGCCGAGGTCATGCCATGTTTAGACAAAAGTGAAATTGAAAAATGAATACGATGGCGCCAACGAGTTTTTTGTTTTTATTAATATGAATTACTAATCCGTCTGAGAGGAAAGTTTATGTTGATTAGAGGTTGATAAACTTGATGGGGTATTTGCAAATCGTTAAATTTTTTCTTTTAAAACATTTTTGTAACTTTAGGATTAAAGTTTTCAATTTTTAAAATCTTAATCAACGCCTCCCCGGGGTAATTTGGTAGGTTAGTTGTACAGGTAAATTTTCTTCAACAAAGTTGTTTCAAACGTTTTGGGCTTCAACCTATGGGAATACACCTTACCTCTTAAGCCAGGTTTGATTCAGAACACCAGTAGAAAGTAATTTTTCGTAACTATGCGATACCATTTCCGATCCATGAACGAAACTATACTATATAGAAGTGATCATTACGCATATAACTTTTTACAATTTAAGCAAATAGGAAAACTGGCATATCATAGTTGAATAGAACATAAAAAAGTACGAACTGAGCAAACGCAATTACTTTTTTTCAGTTTATATAGCAATTTAAGGTTTTCCTACAAAGGTTACGTCATCCAATCAGCTGGTTTTGATTTTCAAAGAATAAACAAGTTTAAACTATTTTTACTGTACTACTTCTAATTGATGGAATTGCGGTTATTCCATCAAGGCGAAATATTTCTACATCCCGCTGATTTGTGCTCATGCCTCGACGGACGGAAGATAAAGACGATGAGATTAAAGAAGCATTTTACGAGCGCCTAGAGGAAATATACGACCGCTGCCCTGGCCACGACATTAAAATTATTGTGGGAGACTTTAAGGCAAAAATAGGAGGGGAAGATGTTCTTGGTCCATCGATCGGTAAATTCAGCCTGCATACCAACACATCAGATAACGGGTTTAGGTTGGATAGCTTCTCAGCCGGAAGGAACATGGTAGTGAGTGGAACCAGATTCCAGCACAAAGATATCCACAAGGCAACTTGGCTATCAAAACACCAAAAATCAAATTGATCATGTGGTAATTGATGGCAGACAATCATCTACTGTCATGGACGTACGTGTGATCCGTGGTGCTAATATTGGCTCGGCTCATTACCTGGTTACAGCCAAGGTGCGCACAAGATTGAGCTGAGCGAAAAACGCACGTAACCAAACACAAAGAAAGCTGGACATCGTGCAGCTGCAAACCCCAGAGATAGCAACTGCCTACTCCAACCAGCTCTCCCAACTTCCACGACACAACGCCTCTACTTCTAACGTTCCCGATGCACAGTGGCAGCATATTGTGCATTCCATGGCAACCGTCGCAACAACCAACGTGATAGGATATGAAAAACGGGGCTCACACGAATTCCGGTACGATGATGAATGTCGCATAGCGTCTGAGGAACACGATGCTGCTAGTAGGGCAACGCTACAGCCAATTGTAACCAGTGCTGCCAGGGAACGGCACAAGGAAACAGTAAAACAGGCCAGACAGCTATTTAGGCGAAAAAAATTTTAGATGAAGGAACGGGAGAACGAGGATATAGAGCGATACAGATATAGAGGTTAGGTCCGAAAATTTTACCGGAAAGTAAAAGCAAAAGGCTACGGTAATGGCCTCCCCTCCTGTAAGGGCATGAATGGACATCTGGTTACAGATATGCAGAGTGTGCTGCATATATGAAGAGAATACTTTCAGCAACTGCTGGTTCCAGAAGCAGCGCACGTGAAGGTATCACGCCAATTGTCTTTGACGGCTTAGATTGCCCACCACCAAATCAAGCCGAGGTAAGAACAGCAATATCGCGGCTGAAAAATAATAAAGCAGCCGGCGCCGACGAGCATGCACCAGCTCAACACACGGTTTGGCTTAAAGAGTGCATGCCCGACGATTGAAACCTAAGCGTATTATGTCCTGTACACCTGACAATTGTCTGCCTTTCATAAAAAATTCATAAAAAATATTAATCGCAAAAAAACGTTGCATGAAAATTACGATAAAAAGTGATATTTTTGGTTGACTAAGCATCACAAAAATGTTTAAATTAAAATCCCAGCTGATCCTTTTTAGAAAATATCTATATTTTTCATTTATGCAGACTAGACCAAAAGTCTTTTTACTTTTTAAACGATGACAGTAAACTAATTTGACAAATGAGGTAAAAAATGTTAATTTATTATAAAAGTACACCAACAGGGATTCATGTACGATCATTTGTCATTTTCACATTGCTTCAACCTGGAGGCTTTAAGTGCATTTTAAGCCTACATTTTTGAAATATCGTTGTTTCCTTTTTTTACAGAAAGGTTTTAGGGGAGCTGTTACGCACTGGAAGAGTGCGGAAAGAAAAACAACACAACCTCTTCTACTGAAGGTTCTTAGGGAACTCAATTTATTTTAATATGATTTCTTACAACTAAACATTCTACATTCTAATCTAACCTAAAGTAAACAAAATACATACAATATTTATTACCTGATGTTGTTGTAATGTGTACACAAGCGTTGGTCCCTTTTCGTATCTATTTAAACATACCCGAAATGATCGAGTAAAGTAGGTACACACTTTCTACGCACATTACAACAACAACATGGGAAAATACTCAATATTTGTTGATTGTGTGGAACAACAACAAGCAACAAAATCTATTAATATATAAGATCAGTACATAACTGAACATTCTGCCGGCCTTAAAAGATCCTAATCTTTTAACAAACTCTTTATTTGATGTTACTTTTGTTTCACTTATTTCTACCCTACATAATACCAGGCATTACAACGGCGGCAGGTAGGTAAATGAATGATATATTGAGAGTCGTCTGGTAGAGTTGGAAATTCATGGATGGATGGCCGTAAATTAGGATCAAGAGATTTATACACCAAAATCTTTGCATTTGAGTAATAAACCCATTAAAGAATTGGAAATACACATTAACCATCAGTTTCTTAACAGTATGCGGCCATAAGTTCCTTTTTTACAGGTAGCATCTCTAATGCTTTCGCTTCATAATATCCTCCGTCTAGAATGCGCACATGACAATCGACTTTGCTCCTTTGTAGAATTTGTCGCTTCTGTATGATGTCAATAATGATGACGATTGGAAATGACTCATCAATGTAAAATATGAAAATATTCATTGTGACTCGAACGAGCTCCACAGAAGAAAACTCCAACGTTGAATTTATAGTCATCCTTCTATCCGCTGAGTTGACGATCGATTACATTAAACCAATTATTTTTCCATCACCCATAAACTGCTTGAAACATCTGCATCTCTTCATCTCTGATCCTTTGAGTTTCTGCTAATATTTACCATTGTGTCCAACGCTGTTTCTGTCAATTCCACCGTTGCTTCCTGGTTGAAGAAAAATACCTATTTCTTTGTAAATAGCTTACTTATAAAATCTTTTGCCGGACTTGTGTTGTAAGAAATGACAACAATTATTATTTCTTTATTACATTGCAATTTGTTTTTTTATTTGTTGGACCAAACATTGCCAACAAAGTTCATAATACATTTTCATTTTATTTTGCTTTTGATTTTACATTTTATTTATTTTGTTGTATGTTATTGTCCATACATGAATGATTTGATTCTTTATTTAAATCATCTATGGTAGGAAAAGGATAAACATTGCGGACTGACAAGTCCCCCATTGCTGGTCCTTACGTCTACTTTTTATTAAAGCCATCCGAATTAATGATCTTTCGGATGACCCTCCCCCGCCTGCAGCTTTTTAGCGGAAGAGTCCTCACTTTAGGAGGAGGATGTTTCCTAGTAAAACATTATTACTATGTTGAAAAACTGTTTCCTATGTTTGGTGTTCATTCAAATATAATATTTGATCTTCTACCACAAATATCCGCAGCTATTTGGAAGCAATTTTGTAAACTACCACAACATACTCCATCTGGGAGATTTAAATTATGGCAACACCACGTAATTTCATTAAATTAACATAATATTCTGCTACGTTGGTAACTTTTTTTTTTATATATATATATATTCGATGGTGGACTGCATTGTATTGCAAGTCCGAAGGATTTACCAATTTTTCAGGCCTGCCTTTCAGGACGATAGGATTCCCGAAGGATTTACCAAACTAAGGCTATTTTTCTACCTATAAATAATTTGGCCTTCAAAGAACGATACCTCTGCTTAAGAAAATCAACAGCACTAACTGGTTTGGAAATGTCCGAGATTTTCGCAGAAGGTACTCAAACTTGTATCTTAATATACATCAGTTTCCTTTGCACTACTTAACACCACACCACACTTAATAAAACGTTAGTTGTATCCATATACTGGAAAATATATCCATATACTCATCCATCATAACATCCAAAAACGTTGTGTTACATATCTGAAAGGATTTACCAATTTTTCAGGCCTGCCTTTACAAACTAAGGGATTCTTGAAGTTTACCAAACTAAGGCTATTTCTACCTATAAATAATTTGGTCTTCAAAGAACGGTACATATGTAAGAAAATCAATAGCCTAACCACCTTTGGACAATTGCTAGTTTTCTTAGATGTAACTCAAACTGGATCGCTAAATATGAATCCAGTATCCCATGTAATACAAACCAAGTTGATTTTTTTTTTCACCAAGTTTTTTGAATGCTAGGAGAAGTATATCGTGATATAAATCTAACTTGTGCTTCAATTTATAACGATTTTTTCGTAATTTGTTTAATTTTTAATTTATACTTCCTAATAGCTATTTTTAGCGGAAATTGTGGGAAATTAAGAGTTCCATATATTGGAAAATTAGTTTCAACTGATTTAAATGAACACAAAACAAAAAGAATGATTTATTTGGTCTTTTGCCATACGACTTTCAGGCGCGACCGACGAATTTGTACGATAAAGGAGTTCATCTTTCCCCCTTGAAAAACACTAATGTCGTGGTGGGGGTACGAACTATTACAATTCCTCATCGTTTCCCACACCTTTTCGACTAAATTTGGTATGAATATAAGTCTAAGGTGACAATGGGAGGAGTTCCCCATCATTTGCATCAAACTTCTCCTCTTTAATGAAGAAATTGACACAAGAAAACACAACGCACATCTCTTCCAGCACAACACCGCTTTGAGCAACACTGCTCATGAAATTACATCACTATTTTAAGATTATTTTATTTAAAAAATCACTTTATTAATTTATTTAAGAAGTTTGCGAACTCTCACAGGGGTCACCAAAATAGTTAACCATATATTATTAGAAGCTGCGCGAACTTTCACAGGGGTCACCAAATGATGAACCAAAAATTAACAGAAGTTTTTGTGAATTTTCACAGGGGTCAACAAATGTTACGCACTGGAAGAGTGCGGAAGAAAAACACAACCTCTTCTACTGAAGGTTCTTAGGGAACTCAATTATTTTAATATGATTTCTTACAACTAAACATTCTACATTCTAATCTAACCTAAAGTAAACAAAATACATACAATATTTATTACCTGATGTTGTTGTAATGTGTACACAAGCGTTGGTCCCTTTTCGTATCTATTTAAACATACCGAAATGATCGAGTAAAGTAGGTACACACTTTCTACGCACATTACAACAACAACATGGGAAAATACTCAATATTTGTTGATTGTGTGGAACAACAACAAGCAACAAAATCTATTAATATATAAGATCAGTACATAACTGAACAGGAGCTCTTACCTTAATTGGAGACCACTCTTATTCAAATCACTGGACGCGTTTACGAATTATTCTCCAATAAGCTGATGCATCTCATAAAAAATTCGTAAAAGAAATTAAAAAAATTCATATCTTGAAGCTAATCAGAGAAAATATTTTAAATCTCATAGTCCGTGTTTAGGAGGCCGAAATCTATAGAAAAAACGAGTTAGAACTCTGCAGCTGACTAAAAATAAAGATTTGTAAAATGGTGTAATATTACCTCGCAGTGCCATATATCCCCGACTCCATAGGGCGGACTACGAGAAGCGTTCTTGGGTACCCAAGGCCGTCTCAAGAAGATGCCTGGTACGACGATGAATGTCGCAATACACGAGCAACTCGTCTCTTTAGACAGAAAAAGAAAGAGCTGAAGAAGAGGCAAGGATTGAGTGTACTGAGCTGCTCCGAAGTAGAGGGGAAACCCGACAATTCTACCAGAGAACTCGAGATTGCGTGGATCAGGGTTGCCCTCCTGCAAGGACAGCGATGGCCACCCAGTGACGGCCCCGGATTACGTTCTAAAGATATGGAAAGAACATTTCTGTAATCCGCTGCATAAGGACACCACTCTAAAAGACCCCGCACCGGTCAATGATGACGGTATTAACTGTCTACCTCCGAGCCAAACCGAGATACGTAAGGCAATATCCCGCCTTATAAATAACTAAGAGGCTGGAGCCGATGGTCTCCCTGCTGAATTGTTTAAGGCAGGTGGAGAGGAGCTGATTCGGAGCATGCATCAGCTCATGAAGAATATCGCGGTACAGAACACCATGCCCGGTGATTGGGGTCACAGTCTGTTTGCCCCATATACAAGAATGAAGATCGTAGTGAATGTAAGAAATACCGTGGAATAAACCTATTACCAAGGTCCTTTCGAGCATATTGTGTGAACGTCTAATCCAGTTGGACCTTCTCAATGCGGCTTTAGACCTGGTAAATCTACGACGAAACAAATATTCACTTTACGACAAATCCTGGAAAAACTCATGAAAAGCAGATGGACACCTACCACCTCGTTGTCGACTACAAAGCTACCTACTTCTCTCCGATAAGGAATAGGCTATATGAGGCCATGTCTGACTTTGGTATTCCTGCAAAGCTAATTCGACTTTGCAGATGTACATTGGAAAACACCAAATCCTCGGTAAAGATTGGTAAGGATCACTCTGAAACATTCAAAACAGAAAGACGTCTCAGGCAGGGTGATAGCTTGTCCTGCACAGAAAAAAATTACGACAAACTAGTTGTCATATTGAATACCATTTCGTCAATACAATTAAATATTTAATTAAAAAGGCGCCAACAACCAAAATTGTAAATACAATAAACAGTTTTGTTATAGTTACAATTTGTGTATTTTAGTTAAATTTGAAAAGTGGTTGAAAATTTGTCAATATGACAATTTGCAAACATGTTCAAATGGAAAAGTTGTTATAAATCGAAATTTAATGATAACAATAATCTTTAATTAGTTAACAACAGTTGTGTTTTTTTCTGTGTGTACACTATTTAATATAGTTATCCAGAAGGTGATGAGAAAGGCTGGTGTCAACATGTCTGGCCCCATATTCCACAAGACCTACATTTCACTAGCCTATGCCGATGATATAGCCATTATTGGCCGAATTTTTCGGGATGTTACTGCAGTTCTCTAAGCTCTGGAAAAGGAGTCCTGATTTTATAGGTCAACGAGGTCAACGAGAAAATATTTTCGACGTACAAAGATGGGGAGCACCGTGAACGTTGACAATTATTGTTTTGACGTAGTAGATGAAATTACCTACCTCGAATCTTCCGTCAATAAGAAAAATAGTGTCAGCCAAGAAATCAAGCGGGTTATAGTGCTCGCCGGTAGATGTTTTTACGGAAGATGTTTTTACAGCATCTTAGTAACACCACCTTATCTCGAACTACTAAGAAACAGCTATACCAGGCGCAAATTTTACCCGTTCTGTTGAATGGTGCCGAATCGTCAAGGAACATTCCAAATCTGGGAGTAATCGAAGATAAGTTCTCTAAAAAATATATGGACCTATCTGTGATGAACCATGAGATGTGTGAGTTTTACCACGGCATCGACGTAACTAAAAGAGTCAGAATCCTAAGCGGAATTTAAGTCGAATTTCAATTGTTGAAAATGTCCATTTTTGTTGTTTTTTTCTGATTGACAACACTTGTGAAAGCTTAAGAAAGCTTTTGCATGAGCATTTAGGTGCATTCCTGATCTGCTGTGAGCCTTCAAAGTGAAAAAATTTTTACCACGTGTTATGCAAAGATTTATCAGCACTTTTTGCCTTCTTTTGGTTGAGGCAAATTTTCTCATTCAGATAAGGTATGAACTAAATGAAAATTAAGTATTTGTAACCCGTCTTTTCATGTGTAGCAAAAAAAAAATGCAGTAGAATTAAGCTGCTGTGACATATATGGTTTTAAAGCGTATACTGACTTCTTTGGACTATAACTAACGTCATGTTGTCAGGATGTATGTAAATGCTCCAGCAAGAAAGGTGTTTGAAGGAGAACCTGAAGGCAACTCGTATCTTTAGACGGAAAAAGAAAGAGCTGAAGAAGAGGCAGGATAAGAAAATTCTGCCTTACCGAGAAAGGTGTTTAAAGGTGTTTTTATTGAAAATGTTGAACTTGGTCATTTAATAATGTAACACAATAATAGTCATACCTACAACTGGATCGGCAGTACTTCATCCGATCAGATGAAGCTCATTTTTATCTCGGTGGCTATGTCAATAAGCAAAATTGCCGCATATGGGGTTCACAGAACCCACACGTGACTTTTGAGAAGCCAATGCATCCATAACGAGTCACTGTTTGGTGTGGATTTCAGACTGGCGGTATCATTGGGCCATTTTTCTTCGAAAATGAGCAAGGAGCCGCCATTACCGCGCCATGTTAAACGAATTTTTGTTTCCCAAAAATACAAGAGAATGACATGGACGACATTTGGTTTTAACAAGACGGGGCCACATGTCCCAGAACAAACGCAACCATCGATATTTTACGCAATGTTTTTGTAAATCGAATAATCAGCCGAAAATTTATGTCAATAGGCCGCCTTGGAGCTGTGATTTGAGGCCTTTGGAGTATTTTTTGTAGAGTGCCATTAAGGGTAAATATTACACAAGAATCTAGAGACAACTTAAGCTTTTAAACATGAAATCGAAGTTGCTATTGAAAAGATTCGACCCGAAAATATACGTAAAATTGGCTTGATCGGATAAGGTACTGCCGACCCAGTCGTGGTAGCCATGCGAATGAGATAGTGTTTCATTATTAAATGACAAAGTTCAACCTCTCTAATAGAATCAGAAATTTGAAAAAATTATCAGTACTTTATTTTTTATAGCTAATTTAAATTAAAAATTTTAAATGGCCCACCCTATATATAAAGAGCATCCTTTTGCTTTTGCAGTGGAATTTGGAATTTCTTGTAACAGACGAACGGGTTTTCCTCATTTTAATTCTGTTACTAAAATAAAACATTGATAGTGCAATATATTAGAATATGAAGAATTTTTCAAACACATCACATCCCTTGAATATTCCGTAATTGTGCCTTCTCGCTTTGTTGGTTCCCTAAACGTATGATTGTTGATAATTTCATTCTATCCAAATAACTCATACGTCACCAACACTACCTGTAACTCAGTCTTGCAAAACATCTTGATATTGTTGTTATTCATAAACTTTATCCTCTCAAAGTATCATAAACATTTAACTGATTTAACTTTGTTGTTGATTGATTATTCAAAAACTTTTGGCGAAAATAATTTTAATTAAACAATTAGCCGCAACAAACTGTGAGTGATGTTTAAAAGTCATCGTCGTCGTCAACAACAACAACAGCCTCGTCAAAAGTCAACGTGATTTAAAGTGTCACAACAATTTATTGTATTTTGTGCTTTTCAACTTTTGGAAAACCAAATCAGTAACACCATAATAAACAATGTGATTAAAGTGATTTCAAAAACAATTCCACGGTAAAAGTTTCACTGAACCATGAAAAAGTTTTCCCATAGAAACGCCACAATGAAATTCAGCACACTGAACAGTAAAACTCGCGCGCTGTGCAGCACACAAACAGCAGAGAATAATGTGATTATGAGTGGGCAAATTATATGAAGTTGTTGACACTTTTAGATGATAAATTGCTTGGCGGACAGACAGACAGCATAAATGAGTTTAAACAAATCCAGGTATTAACAAACATGTTATGGTTTTAAGTTTATAAAATCTTGTATTTTTTTGTGTTTGTGTTTGGCAGTTGGTAAGCGAAGCAGTTGTAATTAAGCATGACAGACATTTATGGAAACCTGCAGAAGTGATAACATACAATTCAAATAAGAAAATCATTATAAGAAAAATATATGAGGTAAAATATTAAGTTATTTATTTATGTGTAAATTTATTACAATTGATTATATATTATAAAACTTATAATGTAAATTTATGGTTTGTATATATCCATGTATCTGGTAGCTAAAATATTTTTAGTTTTTTTCTTTATATTCCCTACAAATTTTTCTCATTCTTAGGGGTATAACCCTGTGTTGTGAAACTTTTAATGATGCTCATATTTTATTTCTCATCAGTTTTAATTAAATAAGTCTAAACTTTTTACCTAGACAATACGTTTTTTTTAAATGTTTAGATTTTTTTTGTTTCCACCAGCATCATATGCATATGCAACATAATAAAAAAGGCAAAGCAAAAACTTTAACTAGACATTGTCATTGTTGTTGTGCATTGTGTCCATAAATCTAAATTAGTTTGTCACCTGAGGTTAGTCAATTGTTAACACTTTATTATGTGTTGAATGCTTAAAATGTTAAAAAAAAATATTGTAGCATTTTTAATTAACTATTAAGGATTACGTAATAGATGAGTGAAAAGGATTTGTAAAGAGAAAACTAAAATACATGAAAAAATATAGTGGGTTGTAAGTATCAAACATTAAAATCTACTACTTATATTTGTAACTGGTTTTTGGATTTAGAGAGCCAGGATGTAGATGTAACGGTTTCTCTTTGTATGATTTAGGTAAAACCCCAAAAAATAAGGTCAGCGGAGATCAACTCCATAATCAACTTTCCGCGAAATATATTCAAAGTCCTTTCGTAAATATTGCCGTTTTATCATAGCATTCATGCGCACTAACCCTTAGCTCTGAATAATTCATGCTATGCTATATATTTTTATTTACACAGTACAACATTTTTCAGCTCATTGATATGGGACTCGAATCTGAGAACTGCACGAAGCTCTGCATGATTCGTTTTATCAAGTAACATGCCATAATAATTAAATATCGATTTAAAGTTAGTAAGTAAGCAGTTACAATAAAACTGTTGTACTCTGTAGCGTATGATTTGCGTGAAATATTACTTATGCAGGTAGAGCAAAAACATACAAAATTAGATCTATTTGTACAGAAGGTACAATTAGTGGCAGCACAACATGTCTGATTTTTTTTCGTAAATCAACGTTCAATGATCGCTTACCTTGGCAAAATTTGTCTGAATTCAGTGTACATACAAAAATGATACGTATGTAAAAGGGGAAATATCCCATATATTTATATGGGAGGTACCAGAAGAGGTGTGCCAAATAGTTAGGGTTGCTGAGGCTTTGCCTCCTATTACAATATAAATTAACTGACCAAATTTTATTATCCCCCCAGGTGACGGTTTAGAAGTTATGGGAGAAATATTAATTTTCCAAACAAAGTCATTTTGTATGGGAGGTACCAGAAGGGGTGATCCGATATAGTCCATATTAATTCCTGATTACAATCTTCATAACCGTACACCTTACGCAAAATTTAAGTGAATTCAGTGTACTTACAAAAAAGATATGTATGTGATACTATGGGGGTGGGTTCGGTCAATTGTATGGGAGGTACCAGAAGGGGTGTGTCAAATAGTTAGGCTCTCTGAGGTTTCGCCTCCTATCACAACATAAATTTATCGACCAATATTCATTACCCCCAAGTGTCCGTTGGGAAATTATGGGAGAAATATTGAATTTACAATAATAGGTAATTTTGTATGGGAGGTACCAGAAAGCGTGAAACGATATAGTCCATACTCATTCCTAATTCAACTTTTCATAAGCGAACATCATACGCAAAATTTGAGTGAATTCAGTTTACTAACATAAAAGATATGTATGTAAAACTATAATGGTTAATTCGGTCATTTGTATGGGACGTACCAGAAGGGGTGTGGCAAAGGTTTCTGTTTTCTAAGGGTTTGTCTAGTTTTGCAAGATAAATAAACTGACAATTGTCCGTTTGGAAGTTATGGAAGAAATATTAATTTTCCAAAAATAGGTAATTTTGTATGGGAGGTACCAGAAGAGGTGCGGCTATTCAGCCCATTTACAATCCCATAAGTTCGTTTTGAAAAATATTAGTACTGGTAAATTTTCATACCGATCCATTAAGGATTACTCGAGTTATCCTGCTGACCAGCCATCCAGCCAGCCAGCCAGATATACGGACATAGCTCAATCGTCTTAAAAAGTCCTGAAACGAATTTGGTCTGAAGATACTTGTACTCGTCTCCTTTAATGCATTACACTTTTTTCGTATCAAATGATATATACCCTTATCCCTAAGGGTGATGGTATAAAAAGAGCCTCAAACGTGACAATTTCCCCTATACGATACTTACTAACTTCAAATCAATATTAAATTATTTTGGCATGTAACTTGACAAAACGAATGATACAGAACTTCTTCTTTTTGGGGCTACTTTCACGTGCAGTTCTCAGAATTGAGTCCCACAATCATGTGTTGTACTGTGTTAGCTTTTATCTCGATGCAACTTCATTGTATGACAAAAATACCCAATCAAATTACCCAAAAACACCTAACTTACTTACATAGCTGGCACTTCTGTGCAATCCCATTCGATTATACACCGCACGTATTATAAGCGCCTCGATCTTCTGCGCTTCTTCTCCAGTTGGTCATACCAAGTTGTGTAAGGTTCTCAGTAACCTGGTCCTTCGAATGGAGTTTTGAACGCCATCTTCTGCGCCGTCCATCGAGTTCATTGTCAAAGACTTTTCGAACTGGAGCATTTTCGTCCATGCGTACAACATGACCTAGCTAACGCAACCGCTGCACCTTAATACGTCTGACCACGTCAATGTCGGTGTACAGCTCGTACAGCTTATGATTCATACGACGCCGATACTCTCCGTTAACGATGATGGGCCCATATTGTTTACGGATTATTTTTCTCTCGAATACTGCCAGAACCAATTCATCCGCGTGTGTCATAACCCAGGATTTTCAACCAAACATTAAGACAGGTAGAACCAGTATATGGTATAGCTGGATTTTTATTCGTCGAGAGAGGGCGCTGTCATTAAATCGCTTACTTAGTCCGTAATAGCATTTATTAGCAAGCAGGATACTTCTCCGGATTTCGAGGCTGACATTATTTGTTTTGTTGATGTCGGAGCCCAGGTAGATAAAATTATCTACCACCTCGAAGTTATAGTTGTCAACGTTCACGCAGTTTCCCAAACGAGTAGATTTTTTGTTCGTTGAAACTAATAACTTCGGTTTGTCCTCGTTCACCGTCCAATTTCGCCGATTCCTTCTGTATACCTGAGAAGGCTGCAGTCACATCCCGATCTGCATTTTCAATCAATGATGTCTACATCATCAGCGTACGCGCGTAGCATGCGGCTTTTGTTGAACATCGTGGCACTAATGTTTACTACAGCTGTCCTCATTATCATCTCCATCACTATGTTGAAGAGATCGCACGATAGGCCGTCGCCTTGTTTTAGACCTCGTCTGGCATAGAACGGCTCCGTAAGGTCATTGCCAATCTTCACTGAAGACTTCGTGTCAGTCAGAGTCATTCTGCAAAGGCGTATCAGCTTCGCTGGAATACCAAACTCAGCCATGGGTTCGAGTAATTTCTGCCGCATCAGGCTGTCGAAGGCAGCTTTATAGTCGACCTCTTGGGTCTTTTCACGAATTTGCCAAAGTGTGAATATCTGGTCAGTTGTTGATTTACTAGTTCTACAGCCACACTGATAAAGCACGATCAGGTTGGATAGCACTGGTTTTAGTCTTTCGCATAGCACACTCGATAGGACCTTATATGCGATGGATAAAAGTCTGATCCCGCGGTAGTTGGAGCACACACTTGGATCACCTTTTTTCAGCACTTTAAACCAAACCGTGCATAGGAGCTGGTGCATGCTCGTTATCAGCTCCTCACCACCGGACCGTCGGCACCGGCTGCTTTATTATTTTTCAGCCGCGATACTGCTCTTCTTATCTCGGCTTGACTTGGTGGTGGGCAATCTAAGCCGTCGTCGACAATTGGCGTGATACCTTCACGTGCGCTGCCTTTTGGAACCAGCAGTTGCTGGAAGTGTTCTCTCCATATATGCAGCAGACTCTGTGTATCTGTGACCAGATTTCCATCCTTGTCCTTACAGGAGGGGAGCCCATTACCGTAGCATCTGGCTCTTACTTTCTGGTAAAATTTTCGGGCCTCACCTCTATCCCTGTATCGCTCTATATCGCTTCTTCTCCGGTTCCTTTATCTGACGTTTTTTTCGCCTAAATAGCTGTCTCGCCTGTTTTGTTTTCTCCTTATGCCGTTCCGTAACAGCACGGGTTACAATTGGCTGTAGCGTTGCCCTATAAGCAGCATCCTGTCCATCAGACGCTATGCGACATTCATCATCGTAGCAGGATTCGTCTGAGCGCCGTTTTTCATATCCTAGCATGGTTTGCCATGGAATGTGCAATATGGTGCAGCTGTGTATCGGTAATGTCAGAAGTAGAGGCGTTGTGTTGTAGTAGTTATGAGAGCTGGTTGGAGTAGGCAGTGGATATCTGTGGGGTTTGCAGCCCCACGATGTCCAGCTTTCTTTGTGTTTGGTTACGTGCGCTTTTTGCTCTGCTCAATCTTGTGCGCCCCTTGGTTGCAACCAGGTAAAGATCCGAGTCAATATTAATACCACGGATCACACACACGTCCATGACACTAGATGCCTGCTTGCCATCAATTACCACGTGATCCACATGGTTTTTGGTGTTTTGATCGGGGATAGCCAAGTTGCCTTGTGAATATCTTTGTGCTGGAATCTGGTACCACTCTCTACCATGTTCCTTCCCGCTGCGAAGCCAACCAGCCTAAGCCCGTTGTCTGATGTGTCGTTATGCAGGCTGAATTTACCGATCGATGGACCAAGAACATCTTCCCATCCTATTTTTGCATTAAAGTTTCCCAGAACAATTTTAATGTCGTGGCCAGGGCAGCGGTCGTATGTTTCCTCTAGGCGCTTGTAAAATACATCTTTAATTTCATCGTCTTTATCATCCGTCGGGGCATGAGCTCAAATTGGAGTAATGTAGTAATATTTCGCATTGATGCGGATTGCGGCTATTCGATCACTAACAGGATTGAATCGCTAGACAAGATATCTGAGTCTCTCGCCAACTACAAATCCTCATTAAAATTCGTACTTTTCGGCATGGCAGCTGTAATAGATGTCGCGAGCATCCTTGTCCTGTCCATCTCATCCCCTGGATGGCGGTGATGTAAGCCTTATATTTTTTAAGCACATCAACCAGTCACATAGTGGCACCTTTTCTATAGAGAGTTCGGACGTTCCAGGTGCATATCCTTAAATCATGGTCCTGTTGTTGTTGTTGTTGTTGTTGTTGTAACAGCTGGTGGTTAGCTGGGGTGATAATTCTTTATACCGATTTTCAATTTATTCGGCACTCGATCGGGCATATAATCCGATTATCATACGATCATC
Source organism: Muscina levida (assembly GCA_964034835.1). NCBI lineage: Eukaryota > Metazoa > Arthropoda > Insecta > Diptera > Muscidae > Muscina > Muscina levida. The sequence continues at coordinate 27,178,594 of OZ035881.1, forward strand.
GTTGGCAACTCTGTTTCGTTCCTTTGTAGATAACAAGGTTTGTGTCAAGGATTTTTAGGTGTTGTTGTTGTGAGTTTAACCGCCAAATTCCACCAGAGATGGCACCAGCTGGCTTGTTGATTTATATGAGATGTTGATAAATCATTTTCCTTTTTCCTTGGTCCTTGCGCAATCTGGATTTTTGTAGTGGAAGCATCTAGGATGAGTTTTGTTGGCTGGAGAACTCGAAAGTATTTGAAAAGTAATTAATTTTTCATCGATGTTGATTTGGCCAGTGCCCCGGCCGGGAATCGAACCCGGCACCTTCGGATTGCTAGTCTACGTCGCTTACACTGAGCTATCGAAGGCCACAAAAATCATGGTCCTTATTTCGTTTGCTGTGGTCGTCAACATTTGGGGGGTTCCGTTTGTTACTTTTTCTTTATCACGAAAACCGTTGCCCAGGTGCCAACACGAAGGAGGTTGTGAGTCGGCTTGAGATGCAAGATTCACTTTACCTTTCCTAACGGCTCCCATCACAAAACACCAGATTTCAATAAAATCTTAAAAACAATCGAACTTTCACTAATTTATATCACAAAATTGATCCTTTCACAGTAAAACATAACTACAGCAATCCTTACTTTAATTCTAAATCCATAGACTACACAACTTTCTCAACATTCATTTAAGCATGGCGGAAATACAGCTTTGTCTATGTGTAGTTTTAAAAATTTAATTAGAATCATTTTCATTAAATGTTCATTTCCGTTCCATAATTGATTTTATTTCATGACTCTAAGAAAATCAGCTTATAAATTCCCTTAACCAACTGTAAGCCCTGGCTAATATAAATCCACACATCTACATCCAAAAGCACCCAAACAGTCATACACAAACCTTAAAATCTACATAAGATCAGTGTGTGAGTGTGTGTTCGTCTGTATATCATTCTTTATATCCTTGCAGCATTTCAATTAGTGGTTTTAATAAATCTTAGCCTGATAAACTTTTCCACACGTGTACACTCCATACGGAGTGATAGAGATAGTTCTAGTTCTATCACATTTTTCTAATACAATTTATGTGACTACCACCAAAACTTTGGAGACGTCACACGTAAACTTATGTTGAATAACTGAATACTCTAGTAAAATTTATAAAATGCATACAATCTCTATGGCCCTCCTCTTCGTAGGTGCGTGTGAGCTTTTAACACTCATAAAGACAATTTTTTAACACACACGCACACACTCTTACTATGTCATACACCAGCCAGCCATATTTCACCTGTTTCCTTAGAAAACAATTACATTTTGGTATGAGACACTTATGTGTTGCTGTGTGTGTGTGGTTTTAGGTGTTGGCATGAGAGTTCTCAGCATAGACTTTAGGTATTCATGCGAAACTGTGTCGAGTGTTGTTGCATTCAAATGAAAACAAATCCACTTGAATGTGCTACCAATTATTTTGTGTCCCTTAACGTAACTAATTGGTTTAAAAAGATTGTACGCTTGTTGATGTGCACCTATGCTGCTGCAAGGCGGAGAGATAAACTAATTTTGTTGATACATTAATTCATCTGCTGGGAAAGTCATAGGATATTCATGACATCAGAAACCAATTTTTCGGTGGTTACACAGCAAAATTGATATGATGCGTGGGATCGTTGGAACTACAGTGGGATGGGTTAGAGAGTGAATGGGTGTATATTTGGGTGTATATGGGTGTATTTTTGCAGATCACATCAATTAATAGTTATGATTGTGGTAACAGTAAGATGGTAGTACTTTTCTCTATAAGTTCTACGGTAGCATAGAATTAAACTTGAGAAATTTTCCGATAGTATGCGATGAGGTGGATGGGGAATTTTCTAATTTGATTCTTTCTGATTGTTATTCATTTGGAAATAACCAGAAGCTCTCTTTGGAGGTTCCCAAGCAGCTCATAACGTCCGAGAGATCACGTATTCCCCGGGCAATGCCACTAAGCATTCGTTCAGTGATAGCAAATGTGAGAAGGCAAAATGTTGAGTAACCTAATCGGCATGCTACCACCGATGACGATCTAAGGACCATGATTTAAGGATATGCACCTGGAATGTCCGAACTCTATACAGAGATGGTGCCTCTATCTCACTGACGGATGTTCTCGACAATTACAAGGCTGACATCACCGCCATACAGGAAATGAGATGAACGGGACAGGGATGCACACGACGGAAGAACTGTGACATCTTTTACAGCTGCCATGGAGAAAGACACAAATTTGGATGTGATTTCATAGTCGGCAAGAGACTTCGACACCTGGTCTCGAGGTTTAACCCTTTAAGTGACCGAATAGCCACTATTCGCATCCGAGCGAAATATTTTTACATTACGCTGATTTGTGTACACGCCCCGACGGAAGACACAGAAGATGACATTAAAGATGCATTCTATGAGCGCCTGGAGGAAATATATGACCGCTGCCCTGCACATGACATTAAAATTTTTCTGGGAGATTTTAATGCTAAAATAGGAAGGGAAGATGCTCTTGGTTCAGAAAACGAAAAATTCAGTCTACACAACAACACCTCCGATAACGGATTTAGACTAGTTAGCTTCGCGTCGACAAGAAACATGGTTGTGAGTGGGACCAGATTCCCGCATAAAGATAACCACAAGGCAACCTGGATATCCCCGTATCAAAATACAAGAAATCAGATTGATCACGTGGTAATTAAAGGAAGGCATGTCTCAAGCGTTATGGACGTGCATGTGATGCGTGGTGCATCTATTGACTTAGATCACAACCTAGTTGCAGCCAATGTTCTCACACGAATAAATAGTGCTAAAAACACTAGTAATTAAACAATAAGGAAGCTAGACATCACAAAGCTGCATACCACCGAGATAGCCAATGCCTACTCCAACCAACTCTCTCAATTACTTCAAACAAACCCCCCCAATTCTGATGTTTCCGACACCCAGAGGCAGCATATTGCGAATTCTGTGACCACTGCCGCAACGACCGTACTGGGTTAGGCAAAACCAGGCTCAGACAAGCCTTGGTACGATAAGGAATGTTGCGAAAGGTCTAAAGATAAGGATGCTGCTTAAAGGGTAAAACTGCAGCCAATGGCAACGCGTGCAGTGACGGAGCGTTATAATGAGAAGAGGAGGGAGACGACACGACTCTTTAGGCGGAAAAAGCATCTATGGAAGCAAAGAGTGGACCAGGATATCGAAAATTACAGGGATAAAGGTGAAGACCGAAAGTTCTACTAATATGTAAAAAGTAAAGGTTTTGGATCATGGATCCTCACCTGTAAGGACGGAGACGGAAATCTTGTCAATGACATTCAGAGTGTGCTCCAAATATGGAGATAACACCCGCAGGCAGCATAGGTGTCGAAATCACACCAATCATCGACGATGGATTAGACTGTCCACCACCGAGTCAAAACGAGATCAGCACGGCAATTGCACGGCTTAAAATCAATAATCTGTGGAAGCCGATGGACTATGGGCAGAGCTTTTTAAAGCCGGCGGCGATGAGTTGGAATGCATGCCCGATGATTGAAATTTGAGTGTTCTATGTCCTGTGTTTAAGAAAGGCGATTCACATGTGTGTACCAACTATCGCGGAATTAGCCTTTTTTAGTGTGTTATGTGAAAGACTAAAGCCCATTTTAGCGAACCTGGTTGGACCTTATTAGTGTGACTTTAGACCTGGTAAATCCACGACCGACTAGATATTCACACTACGACAAATCCTGGAGAATACCCAAGAATGTAGATCGACACCTACCATCTGTTCATCGACTACAAAGCTGCATAAGGCAGTCCGATACGACAGAATATGAGTTTGATATCCCCGCGAAGCTAATACGACTTTGTAGGATGACACTGACTGACAGAAAGTCTTAGTGAAAATAGGCACAAATCTTACAGAGCCATTTCCTACCAAGCGGCATCATCTGTAACAACAACCACATGGTGGTCGCGTATGCCGATGATATAGATATCATTGGTCGAGGACTACAGGATGTTACTGCGGCCTTTTCGAGAATTGAGAAGCATACGGCAGAAGTGGGTCAGCTGATTAATGGGGACAAAACAAAGTTGTTTGTTTTAGCGAACAAAGAGTTTACTCGTTTGGGATACTGCGTGAAAGTTGACAACTGTAACTTTGAAGGGGTAGATGATTTTGTCTACCTCGGCTCCGCTATAAACAAAAATAATAATGTCAGCCTGGAAATCAAGAGACGAGTATTGATCGCAAAGCGCTGCCAGCATGCGCTGAGCAAGCGTTTTAATGATAAAGCCCTCTCTCGACAAAGGAAGATCAAATTCTATACTGATCCTGCCTATCTTACTCTACTCCTGGGTAATGATGCAGGCGGATCAATCTATTATGGGCGGCGCAGGAGGGGGCGACCAAAACTCCGATGGATGGACCAGGTGAAAAAGCTGATATAAGCTGTATAAGCTTGGTGTGACGAACTATCTACGGATCGCAAATGACCGAAGCGCTTGGAATACTTTTCTATATGCGACTATTGATAGATAAATTTCTGTTGTTGCTGCCATTAAAGAAGAAGAAAATTACACAGATAAGGTCCAATCAGGTTCGTTACGATGGGTTAATACTTTCACATAACATATTGGGCAGGATCTTGAATTCAAAACGTTGAAAGTTGCTGCAGTTTGTGTACACTCTTGAAGAAGCCCTGAACATAAACCTTTGTGAATTCAAACATAGGGCTTACTCTGATCCCAATCATCGCCTCAGAGCTTAAAAAGCTATGCCGATAGTTCTTTGGCGCAGCAATTTCATAGTTTCTCTTTTTTTTGTGACTCGACAATATACTCCCGTTAACAATATCTGTCGTTAACTAACATGATTTCGATACTTTTGCTGTCTTCGAAAACGAGCGGGGTTCAACGCTGTTCCTTCCATATCTCTGTCTTCACATTTGGGGATCCCCGTTCCAAAATCTTTCCATATTACTTTGTGATAGAACTTTTTTCCGCCTTTGCAGATGCTTCTTCTACTTGTTGAATTGCTGCTCTATCCATTACTATATCGGTCACTTACAGGTGTTGGGTACCCGCGGGGAGAGCGGGTTCTTTTCCTTAGATAATAAGCTAAATTTTTCATCGTACCAGTGCGCAATATGATGTCACTGTGTGTCGGAAACATCAGAATAAGGGGCATTTGTTAGCAGTAGATAAGAGAAATTGTTGCAATAGGCATTGGCTATATCGGTTGTATGTAGCACTGCGATGTCCAGTTTATTTTGCATTTGGTAATCAGCCTATTAGGCCACCGCGTCCGACGCTTGTCTTTTGTGGCTGCCAACTCTGTTGAGTGAAGAGTTGTTTGAGCATCAAAAAACTTATATTTTTTACTTCAGATAATGTCTAGGTGGTATCATAACATTTATGCCGTTCCACATTTACTACTATTAGCAATAAGTTTGGTGGCTTTGCCCTTGGAATATGGGACCTACCGGACGGCGCTAACCGTTTTAGGACCATTGCATGTGGTTTTCTGTTATTTCCAAGTGAACAAAGACCATAGAACTCAAATTAGTAACTCTTCCATATTCCGTTGCATAATGTTTCATTAAATTACGTTCTTCTTCGAGCATTACTGTTCGAAACAAAAAGATCACCATGTAGCACCACAAAACCACATGCGAAAATGATTAATTTGTTAATATTGTAAATAGTTGTAAATATTTCGCAGTTAGTCCCACAGTATGTAAGAGACATTCCACATCACTTGTAAAGATATTTTTCAATATTCCCTAAAAATTTTCAAACGCACACCGAAACCTGAGTCACCAAAAAATTAAGATTCGTTATTCACGACTAAACTGTATTCAAGGCAAACATATGGTATTCATACTTTGAAAATTTGTATACAATAAAAATTCCAATTTCTCTGTAGCTTATTTTATTCATACGAATTTTATGCCTTAGTTCCGGTGAAGAGGCCACTTTTATTTGCATTTCAGTCCTTTCAATCGTCAGCTATACAGAAACTAATCAAGCTAACAATGGAGGTGCCTGACGTCAAAGGTAGAGCTGGCTGGCATGGTGCAGGACGGGCGGACGAGCAGGTACATTTTCTTCAATTTACTGTGCATAAATTACTTTTCTCAATTGCATTTGATTTCATTTCATTTACAACCAACAACAATAACAATGTTAGCAGTAGATCCTGTAGCAGCCAAGAAGCAGCTGAGCGAAGTTAAGGCATTCGCCACGACACTATCGTCTGTCAGACCGTACCTCCGTCAGTCCAACCGCCTTCTGTCCTTGCTCTGTTGTGGTAGCGGCACTGTTGTGCGACAGCGGCCTAAAGTAGTGCAGTGCATATAAATTGTAACTAATTGGACGTAATAGTAACATAGAAACGTCAACACTCGCAGCATTTGCAAATGAAGGAGTGCGAAGCGAGAAATGGATGAAAACTCCCGTTAAAGAAAGACAACACACCTAGCTGGGCCGTCCACCACCTCACCCCATCCAAGATACTTGTACTTCATGTTGTAAGTTTTATTGTGATGCAAACATTTGACATTTACAAGGCCTGCGGTAGCGCGACGCGTAGTGGCGGGTGGGGGTGTGGGCAAAGTTCATATAAAATTCATGATTCACTTGTAAAGTTTGTTGGCCAATAGAATGAGAATGGTTAACAAAGCGTAACATGCGATTAAATTACACTTTTAAAACGTGTTTTGAATTTTTGAAATTAACGCCAATCCTTGTGACGAGGTGGCATTGAACATAGCGCTGGGCTGGACGCGATTTTGTGATTTTGTTCTATAGTGGAGCAGACTACAAACGGAAGTGCATGAAATGTTGTAAACTTTTTGCAACGTTTATTTGGTGGTGGTGGTGGTAAATGAATATCGGAGTAGATATTTGCGGGCAAAGTTAATGGAATTGATATAGCTGAATGATGGGTTTAAGTTTGGCTGTCGATTTTGATCGGATACCTGCATATGTTTAGCTATAGTCTATTGTGTGCAGTATTAACAGAGAATTAGTAAGCATTTCAAATCACAACCAAATGCTATATGTTGATTTTTACTTGTGTTACTTTGAAAGAGTAGTTACCTCCTGACAAACGTTGTTGTTTTTACCAATACTCTAAAGAGAGAGACAAGATCCTGTATGTAAAAAAAAATCCTGGTAAACATTTAGGAAAAAAACTTACCACTTGACTTAGCATACGGGGGTGGGTGAATGTAGATGACTGACACTGTGGTTCAAGTAGTTACTTGTATGTTTTTACCACCATGCCACTGTCGGTCCCTTATAAAGACTATGATTGAAAGATATGTACCTGAAATATCCAAAATCTCTAAAAAGATGAAGCCTTTTTCGTCGATAAACGTAAGGCTTGCATTACCGATAAACAGTAAATGAAATGAACAGGGCAGAGATTTACCCAATGAAATAACTGGGACATTTTTTACAGCTGCTATGAAGGAAGACACGAATTTGGATGTGAATAAGTGAAATATTTTCACATCACGCAAATTTGTGTACACGCTCTGATGGAAGACAAATATGAGGACTCTAAATATGTATTCTACAAGCGACATGAGTAAATATATGGCCGCAGTTATGGGCATGATATTAAAATTGTTCGGAAAGATTTAAAGTCAAAATAGGAAAAGAAGATGATGTTTGTTCAGAAGTTAAAAAGTTAAGTCTACACAGAAAAAAAACACAATCGTTGTTAAGTAATTAAATAAAATTGTTAGCATTCAATTTTGATTTATAACAGTTTTTCGATTTGAGGGTGGTTGTAAATTGTCATATTTACAAATTTTCTACCACTATTCAAATTCAACAAAAATAAAAAATTGTAAATGTGACAACACTGTTTATTGTTTTTACAATTTCGGTTGTTGGCGCCTTTTTAATTAAATATTTAATTGTATTGACGAAATGGTATTTAATATGACAATTCATTTGTCGTAATTTTTTTCTGTGTACGTAGCAACAACACCGATAATGGATTTAGATTGATTAGCTTCGCGTCGATAAAAAACTTGGTACTGAGTGGAGCCAGATATCTGCACAAAGATCTCCACACTACAACATGGGCAGAGTAATGAGAATGAAAGCTATACAAAACAAGGCTACATACCCCCTTGATAGCCAATGCCTATACCAACCAACTCTCTCAAATATTCCATACAAACGCCTCTAAAACCGATGCTGCTGACGCACAGTTTCAGCATGTTGCCAATCGCACCTGCCAGACCGTACTTGAGTATGGATATGAATAACTACGCTCCAAAAAGCCCTGGTACAATAAACGATGTCGGGTATTGTCTGAAGAAAGGATGCCGCATATAAGGCAATACTGCAGTCAATAGTTAGGCGTACTATGAATATGTTTTGTGATATTCTCGCTCTCTCTTGTCCTCCATAAACTCTTTTTCAGCTTGAAGAGGCTTGGAGCTACATAGGTAAAGGATGAGAGAGACAATACATGTTACATTTTACATTAATTTGTATTGTCTCTCTCATCTTCTTTCTATGTAGCTCTTCAGGCCTCTTCAAGCTGAATAAGAGTTTATAGAGGACAAGAGAGAGCGAGAACATCAAGAAATTCAGGGTTATAAGTGGAAACCGAAAATGATAATAAAAGATTGAATGAACGGTCCCCACTCAACTGTACACACAGATATCCACCTGTATACAAAGAGATAGAAATCTGGTCACAGGAATACAAAGCTTGTTGGAAATATGGAGGTAACATTTCAGCACTATGATCGCTCACGAAGACATTGCCAGTAACAGAATCTTGCCAATCGTCTGTGTCAGAGTAGATAGACTGCCACAGTACGGCAAATGCAAGGCTTCAAAATAATAAAGCCGCAGGTGCCAATGGGCTGTCGGCAGAGCCTTTCATGGCCGGCGGCGATGTGCTGGTAACATGCAAGCACCAGTTCGTAAACACGATTTGGCTAAAGGAATGTATGTCCGATGATTGAAATCTGAGTGTTCTATGTCTTGTGCTTAAGAATGAAGCTCCAGCTGAGACCCAACGACTGCAAGCCTTGTACCCACCGCATATAAGTTGCAGTCGCATGTGTTTCGCGAAAAACTAAAGCCCGATTTCTACAAGCAGATTTAATCTCATCAGAGTGGCTTTAGACCTGGTCTTCAACACCTGACCCGAAATTCACTCTACGTCAAAGATCCATAAAAAAACAGATTGATACATATCATCTTTTCGTCCACTATAAAGCTGCCTTAGACAGCCCGATGCGTAGTAGTACTAATTTGAAGCCATAACTGGGTATGATATATGTGCGATTCTTATATCCCTTTCCGACACGAAGTCTTTAGTGAAAATATGCAAAGACCACACCGAGCCATTCTTTAAGAGACAAGGCCTTAGGCTAGCCGACAGTCTATCGTTTGATACCAGATACGGGAAATCACATTATTCTACTTTTCTCTAGTGGATATCTTGGGATTTAAGGATTATGACACTGTTCTTTTATCGTGAGAAGATTTCTTGCGTATTTTGTAGCGAGAGTTCTATCCAGAGCTTCAGACTCCTTCTCCTCCTGTAGGGTTGGAATTCTGCATGGCGTTGGTAAGGTCACGGAGGTCATCATTTGGAAGTCGATCCCAAATTACCTAGGCATGATGCAGTTATTGCATGCATGTTGGATGTTTTTCGTATGAGTTGCAGGTTTTAGCAGGTTGACAGTCTCATACAGGTGCTTAGAAAATTATTGGAAAGGATTATGGTAAATACAAAAGCTGAATGATATAGTTTATAACGGGATGTTTGGACTGCTAAATGTGCCTGTGTTTAGATGTGTCATGGAAGTGAAAAATCTTGTTATCGCTTTGGATGAACGGATGAATAATTTGCCGAATTAAGATACTTTAGACTTTAGGGTTTTAAGTAGAAGACGAGCTGCCCCTATAGCTTATTAGGGACACTTTGTTTATATGACATCATATGGGTCTCCTGGGTGGTACTATGTGGTGAGAACTGCTTTCAGGTACCGTAAGACCGGGACCGGCCGTGGCATAGTGGTTAGAACACGCGACTACCATACGGGAGATCACAGGTTCAACTCCTGGCTCCAGTCATCTTAAAAATAAAAAAAAAATTCTTTCATTGTCGGCTCCCCTCGAATGTTGCCGACAGCAACTTCGCAGTATTAGTGTCGAGTCAATCGGCATGTCTAGTAAAAGCTTCTCAAACAGTGACGGTAGCATTTGTACAGTGACGGAAGCATTCGTCGATAAACAATTAGGTGCCGTTAGTTGTGAATCTAAAAATAGAAAGCGTGTTAATTCACAACAACGAGAGAATCTATAAAGGGAAATTAATTTTTTTTAGAGATTTCTATGCTCTAGGCGGAAGATAAGTTCTAAGTGAGCCCGATCGGTCAAAAACTACTCCCACCTACCATATAAATTGCCCCTTTCTGGAAGTCTGTCCCTGCAACTGCAGCAGTAATTTAAGAGATATCGAGCTGAAATTTCGAATACAATTTTATATCAAAAGTGCCCAAAGCGAAGATTAAATTTTAAGATGAGCCCGATCGGTCAAAAACTACTACCACCCCCATACAAACTTTCACTTTTTGGAGTCCGTCCCCGCGCTCACAGCTTTAATTTGGAATGCAAGCTTCCGTTTTCCTACTGGAGGCTGATTTCTAAGATGAGCTCGATCGGTCAAAAAGTACTCACACCACCAATACAAATTTCCCCTTTTTGGGATGTCGCTCTATCTGTCCACGAGATTACAGCCGGAGTTTAAAGAATATCGAGCTGAAATTTGGTATGTAGGCTTCCATAATATAAGCAGAGGTTGATTACTAGGATGAAAAATATCGGGCAAATACTATTTCCATTTCCCATACACACTCCCCCATTGGTATACAAACTACTATCCTCTAAGCGAATGTTAACTTCTAAGATGAACATTATCGGACAAAAACTACATTAAAATTTCATACAAAATCACCCTTTTTGGGGGTGTCCGCCTATCTGTCTCCTTGAGTGCCTTGGATTAGGAGCTATCGAGCTTAAATTTGGTATTCAAGCTTCCATCTTCTAAGCGGAGTTTGTTCTAAGATGAGCATACAAACTTTTAACTTCCCTTTTTACGGATCAAAGTTTAATAAAATAAAGTTATTGTGCAAAAAACCACTTTGATCATTATTTTTGCAAATGATGAAGGGTATCAAAGCTTCAGCATAGCCGAAGATAATTAGCTTACTAGTTTACATTACAATTTGATAGCAACTCCAACCGGTGAAAGTGGTTGGCTCGGAATGAGAATACCCGGGACTTAGCATTTCGCCTGATCTGTTAGTGTAGGACCCTATGTGGAAGCATCACTGTGGTTGAAACTGAAATCGCTAGAAGAGTCTTCCGGGTCGAATGTGAAGTTGCATTGTAACCAAGTGCTACAGATCCATAGAGTAGCAGATGTGGTAGATAGATCTCACATTGGCCAAAGAAAGTGTACGTCTCATACTGACACCGCATTAAATAGTTGCTGGCTCGAAGGAAGAGCCGACAGTTGCTGTACTTTATACCCAAAATTGTCGTCTTTAACTCTTAGAAGGCCCAAGTTTACTTGGCTAGCCAAGTGGCGATGGGAATCACATTGTAATATGTTCTATGTGTTTAGCACACCATGGAATAAACCCTTCACGGCGAGACTCATATAAAATTCTTAAAAACTTGTGCAAATATTCTATAACAAATGATATCAATAACAATTTTCTTTGCGATAGTTATTGTCTCCGCGATCGGCTGTGGCATGATGGTTAGAACACTCGATTACCATGTGGTAGATCCCAGGTTCGACTTCTGGCTCCAGTCATCTACATTTTTCTTTCATTGCCGGCCCCCTCGATGTTGTCGACAGCAACTTCGCAGTGTAAGTGTCGAGTCAATCGGCATGTCTAGGAAAAAGCTTCTCACACAGTGACATTCGCATTCGTCGATAAACAAGTAGGTGCCGTTAGTTGTAAAACAACCCCATTCATGGGGTGTAAAGGGAAATTAATTTTTTTTAAGTAAGTTATTGTCTCCGATCAATACTTGCTTAACATTATTTTGCCTCCAGCGGAATATTTCCTCCTTATTTGGCTTAAGTTTCTATGAAGAAAGTTGGCACAAACTAAACTTCTACCAGCAATGTTTAATCCAAGAATCGCCAGTCAGCCTCTAAATTAACATACGAATTATATATGTCCATCTCTATTAATCTTTATATATTTGCTTGGTAAAACTATAACCAATAAGTCCAATGAAAAGAGATGTCAGTCATCGATATATAATTTAAATTAAAAAAAATCACTTCTATTTGTTACATATCTACCTATTGTTAACACTTCCCCTAATTGTTGTTCAAATAGCCAATCATCTCTGTAAGCTTATTAACATTGTTTAAATAAAACAAATAGTAGTCATTGATATTACACCATTTTAGTTTGTATAGACAAAAACCTATGATTTTCATAAATTTATTATATTCCAATTTATCGATTTAATAGTAGCAACAATTTATTTTTATGATTATTACTTTAGAGCTAATTACACATATTTAGTAGAATACACCAACTATTTACATATAGGTACAATATATATTTATTATTAAATTATATTAATAGCAATGTTTACGAACATTGCGTTACAAATGAACTCTGTTGGAGGAGGAATTGTATACACTCCTACCCCAGATGAAAACATACTATAATGACTAAGCAGTAGTGATAAGCAAAAACTGCGTATGTTCTCATAAATAGTTGAGCAATGAATGAAAAAATATCCTGCAATTGAATTCGATATAAACTTAGAAAAGTTCTGTTCTATGAAATATATATGATTATTATTGGGCATTAGTATGGCACCAACACTCATGGTTGTACATTTTTATAAAACTCATTTCTTTTTAGTAAATTTTAGCCGTTGTTCATTGCAATTCATCTAATTTGTAAATCACCAGTATAGATTCATTAATTTAGCTTATACTCCTACTTAATTTGCTACATTAAGAGAAAGTATAAACAAAACTTCATTCTCAAATGTCACATCAATGAAAACGTATTTCTAGAAATTGTGAAATGTGTATACATTTTACCATTTTTTTTTTTTTTTTTTTACTTCCATATAAAATTTAATTTGGAAAAATATATTATTTCATATTCTTTGTATAAATTTCATTAGTATTCATTGCATATTTTAATTAAAAATTTTACAATAACTTTTTTTCTCTACGCAACAATATATGACTGTAAACGGTATCCTAATCGATAACAGGATAACCACCAACGCTTTGATAAATTTAACAACTTTTACATTAGTACCTTACAATAACAATCGGCGATCAATAACAATTGCTTGTCAACTTTATATTATGATAATATGTTAATAGTCCACATGTGAGAAAAAAACGAGAGAACAAAAGAACAATATAAAGTCTATAGTAATTGACATCATCGTTATGTCATTTTAGCCATTTTATTAGAACAGTCATGCAGTGTTCACAATGTACATAGCATCCCATTTACAACTAATACGAGTATGGGTAAACACAACAGGAAGGTCCTACCATAAATGGTAATATATTAAATAGCTCCCAATGTCATATGTCAGGTTAAATATCACAGTGAAAGGATTCCTAATGATTTAGTCATCAAAACCATTAATAAGTTTATAGACATTAAAGAGATTTTTAGAAATCCATGTTCGACGTAAACTTCCACAGAATTCACAATTAAAATCGCAGCATGCCTATACTAAAGATAGATCAACTGAGACAGCTCTTCACTCTATAGCAACGATGCCCCTCAGTTGAGCTCGCGAGCGAAAACAGCTTTTTGTGCTTTTACATCTACACATAAAGAGCTTTTGTGCTTTCACACATACACGATTTAATTTGCTTTTCGACTGTTGATCAGTTGTCATGTAGACATCAAGCGAGAAGGTAGTACACGCAAATCGGAAAGCGAATTACAGTATTGCGCAAAATGTTTAACGATGTTTGGGAAAATGATTTTTTGTTTTCGCGAAACAGCGTTGGCGAGCCAGTATGTGTGGTATGCCAACGAAATGTTAAGCGTAACCACAAATTTAATGTCGAAAGGCATTACAGGTCTTGCCATAAACAATATTTCGATATTTTAGATGAGGAAAGAGAAATTTTAATTGATAATTTAAAAAAAAATGTTGTTGAAGGAAAAGCAGGAAACATTTTAAATATTAATGTTGAAAAGGCGTCTTTTATTGTTTCGCTTGCCTTATCAAAACGCTGCCGTCCTTTTGATGATGGCATTTTTTTCAAGGTGCTCACTAAAGACGTGCTTGGTTGTTTTGGAAGTAAGGGGGGAGAAATGGCCAACATTTTAGAAAAAGTACCATTATCAAGGAACACAATTACCCGTAGGACAGAACAAATTAGTTCGTATATGTTTTCCCTCACCAAAAATTCGGAAGTCTTAATCTTATTTTTAACAAAAATAATTTGTAATTTGTAATGCAAAGATATTTAATGTCAGTTGTGACGAAGTGCGTCACTTTTGCACCACACTGTTTGCCGAAATAACAATAAAAGAGCTTTTATGCATACCCAACACACTCGAACAAATCGCATACATTGACGTTGGGCATCACTGCTCTATAGCAACGATGCCCCCCAGTTGAGCTCGCGAGCGAAAACAGCTTTTTGTGATTTTACATCTACACATAAAGAGCTTTTGTGCTTTCACACATACACGATTTAATTTGCTTTTCGACTGTTGATCAGTTGTCATGTAGACATCAAGCGAGAAGGTAGTACACGCAAATCGGAAAGCGAATTACAGTATTGCGCAAAATGTTTAACGATGTTTGGGAAAATGATTTTTTGTTTACGCAAAACAGTATGTTTGGTATGCCAACGAAATGTTAAGCGTAACCACAAATTTAATGTCGAAAGGCATTACAGGTTTTTCCATAAACAATATTTCGATATTTTAGATGAGGAAAGAGAAATTTTAATTGCTAATTTAAAAAAAAATGTTGTTGAAGGAGAAGCAGGAAACATTTTAAATATTAATGTTGAAAAGGCGTCTTTTATTGTTTCGCTTGCCTTATCAAAACGCTGCCGTCCTTTTGATGATGGCATTTTTTTTTAAGGTGCTCGCTAAAGACGTCGCTAAGTGCGTCACTTTTGCACCACACTGTTTGCCGAAATAACAATAAAAGAGCTTTTATGCATACCCAACACACTGGAACAAATCGCATACATTGACGTTGGGCATCACTGCTCTATAGTCAGTACAATCGAGAACACTCTCAAAAATATGATATACGCTCTGGGGACTTTCCTAGACATAGAGGAAGCCTTCAAAAATATTTAACCTACAGCAATCCTAAAACCATTACATTGACGTCAACTCAGAACTTAATAGAAGCTGAATGAAAAGATATCTCTAAAGAAACACCACAAGGGGACTCCACTTCTATGACTCCTTGTGACAAAAGGAGTGCTTTAATCCTTAAATGAGGATGGTACGAACATTGTGGCATATTTGTATGACGTGGTCATTATGATAGGTGGGAAATTACTACCAACGCTATGTGACCTTATGCAAACTGCCCTGGAAAAGCTGCTACAATGGGACACGACCTGTGGTCCGGCGCACAGTGGTTGCCGTTTCATACAAAGAGCGTCTAAAAATAGAAGGAGTTTTCATAGGTGAATAATATTTGGTTATAATCTGTGAAAGGATTCAAGGACCTCTCTTAGATCCTGAAAATTTTTATTTCATAGTAGGTACTTCCAAGTCGTCATATCCATTAATACCATCAATCTATGACTAAATTTAAAATTTTGTCAATGTCGGACAAAAGATTCAAGGACCTCTCTTATATCCTGAAAATTTAATTTCATAGTAGGCATACCAAAGTTGACATATCCATTGATTCCAAAAATCTATGACTAAATCTAAAATTAAGTCAATGTCGGACAAAGGATTCAAGGACCTTTCTTAGATCCTGAAAATTTTAATTTCATAGTAGGCATACCAAAGTCGGTATATCCGTTGATTTCACCAATCTATGACTAAATCTACAGTTTGGTCAATGTCGGACAAAGGATTCAAGGACCTCTCTTAGAGTACACAATTAAAAAAAAAATTACGCCGAAAACGGTGAGGCCGCTTTGTTTTATTGAAGATAACTTAGCAATTCCGCAGCTGAAATTTACATCATATAATCTGTAAATATTGGTAAACATTTTACAACAAATTTGGTTGTTAACTTCGATTGACTTCCCAACTAAAACTCTGTTAGTCCTACCAGATGGTGGCAAGTCGCCAACTACTTGATCTTTTAAACGACGTTTGGGTCTCTCCTGAGCCGTCCTTCAGGTTTGCCTACAAACACCTTTCTCGATGTCTCGGTAAAGCTTACACAACTCATGGCTCGCCGTCGACACAGATAGGTCTATATATTTTTCAGAGTACTTGTCTCTCAAATACTCCAAGGTTTTGTATGTCCGTTGTCGTAAGCACCCACGATTCGGCAGCATACAACAGAACGGGTAAAATTAGCACCTTCTATAGCTGTTCTTTAGTATTCCGAGATAAGGTGGTGTTACTAAAGTGCTGCCGAAGTCCGTAAAAACATATATTGGCGAGCACTATTCTCCGCTTGATTTCGTGGCTGACATTATTTTTCTTGTTGACGGAAGATCCGGGGTAGGTAAATATATCTACTACCTCAAAACAATAATTGTCAACGTTCACCGTGCGTCTCCACCGAGAGGACTCTTCGTTCGTCGAAATCATGATTTTTGTTTTGTCCTCGTTGACCGCTAAACCTATTTTTACTAACTCCTTTTCCAGTGATGAGAGAGAAAACTGCAGTAACATCCCGCAGATTTCGGCCAATGATGTCTATATCATCGGCATAGGCTACCACCCTGCCTGAGACCGTATACTTGTTGAAATGATCAGAGTGATCCTTACAAATCTTAACCGAGAATTTGGTATTTTCCAAGGTACATCTTCAAAGTCAAATCAGCTCTGCAGGAATACCAAACACAGACATGGCCTCTTAAAGCCTATTCTTTATCGGAGAGGCGAAGGCAGCGTTGTAGTCGACAAAGAGGTGGTAGATGTCGATCTGCTTTTCATGAGTTTTTTTCCAGGATTTGTCGTAAGGTGAATATTTGCACCGTCGTAAATTTACCAGGTCTGAAGCAGCACTGATATGGTCCAATTAGTTTTTCTAAAATTGGCTTTAGACATTCACACAATATGCTTGAAAGAGGACCTTGTACGCAATTGGTAATAGGCTTATTCCACGGTAGATCTTGCATTCGCTACAATCTCCTTTCTTGTATATGGGACATAATAGACTGAGATTCCAATTCCCGGGCATGCTCTCCTCTAACCAGATGTTCTCCATGAACTGATGCTCCTAAGCAGATCCGCCACCCTTAAACAATTCTGCAGGGAGGCCATCGGCTTCAGCTGCTTTTTTGTTTTTCAGGCGGAAGATTGTCACACGTATCTCTGACTCTGAGGTGGACAGTTAATACCATCGTCATGGATTGGAGCCGGGCCTTCTGGACTGGTGTCCGTATCCAGTAAATTTCTAAAATTTCACTCTGCTTCGAAGCAACTCTGTGCACTCATCCTGTCTCTTCTTCACCTCCTTCTTTTTCCGTCTAAAAAGACGAATTGCCTCTTCTCCCAGAGCCGTTTACGAACTGCTCGCGTTGCCATTGGCTGCAGTTTCGAACTGTATGCAGCATCCGTCTCTTTCGTTTCATCGTACCGGGCATCTCCTTAAGACGGCTTTGAGTATCCAAGTACGCTTCTCACAGTCCGTTCTATGGAGACGGCTATATATTGCCACTGCGCGGTAATATTATCAGGGTTTTGAGAGTTCCGAAGCAATTGAGTTAGGTGGTTGGAGTAGGCTTCCGCTATCTCTGTGGTCCGCAGTTTACCGATGTCCAGCTTTCGTTGTGCCTGGTTACGTACGTTTTTCGCTATGCTTAACCTTGTGCGTACCTTAACTGCGGTAAGGTAATGATCGAAATCAATGTTCGCACCCCTGATCACTCGTACGTCCAGAACACTCGATGCGTGCATTCCATCGACTACCACGTGATCTATCTGATTCCTTGTCAATTGATCTGGAGTTTGCCATGTTGCGATCAATTCTACATTGTATAAATCGAAGTTGGTGCGGAACAGCAAGGAGATTATAAAAGAACCTCACATTTCTTACCTTTTGGTTTAGTGGAGGATTGGCTGTGGAAAACAGCCTGCAGACGTTGGATCTACAGAACCGACTGTGTAACTGCTAAATCGATGTGGCTCAAATATAGTAGACCCCCAACGGGATATATGGTTGGCCTGTACAGAAGTGATAAGGAACTGGTCTGTAGAGTTCTAACTGGCTACAGCAATATCAGGCACCTGACAGGCAATTGGGATAAGTCCTTTCCGGACACCTGCCATGAGTGTGAGGACGAGGAAGAGTCAGAGATGATGCAAACATCTTATTTGAAACTATACCGCTCTAGTCCGTAGGAGGTTATGATACTTAGGGTAAGGTTATATAAACGATATAGGGTTTCTTTTCACAGTCGGAGTGGGAAATTTCTAGGTTTCATGCGGTGCTTTCCATGGCTAATTGGGCCAAGATTATTGGGCCCTTTATGCTTCTTTAACGGACAATCACAATTACAATGTATCAACAGATCTCGATGTGTAGTGTTACTACATGTATCCACAATATGTTGATACATGTATCCCAGATTTTTTGTACTACTGTTACTGAGACCGGCCGGCCATGGCATTGTGGTTAGAACACGCGACTGCCATGCGGGATATCATCTAGATTTTTCTTTCATTGCCAGCCCCCTCGATGTTGTCGACAGCAACTTGAGGGTATACGTGTAGAGTCAATCGGCATGTCTAGTAGAAGCTTCTTAAACAGTTATGTTTGCATTCGTCGATAAACAAGTAGGTGCCGTTTGTTGTGTATATAAAATAGAAAGCGTGTTAATTCGCAACAACGCGAGAAGCTATCCCATACCTCATTCATAGGGTGTAAAGGGAAATTAAGTTATTTTTTGTAATTTTTTTTTTACTGAAATGACAAGTACTGATCTTGAATTGCTATATGAGCTGAAAATATTGAAAAAGGGGGCGTTTGTATGAGAGTTCAAAGTAGTTTTTGTACGATCTTGCTTGTCTTAGAAACTAACCTTCGCTTGGACGATGGAAGCTTGTGCACCAAACTTAAGCTCGATAGCTCTTAAACTACGGCTGTACCCTGAAAGACAGATAGACAGACGGACATCTGTCTTTCAGGGCCTCAACCCCCTAAAAAGGGGTTGGAGGTGAGAGTAATTGTTGTCCAATCTCGCTCGTCTTAAAAAATAACCTTAGGTTAGAGAATGGAAACTTGTGTACCCTCTATAGCTCTCAAACTACGGCATACGGACATCCTCAGAAAGGGGAAATTTGTATGGGAGGTGGTAGTAGTTTTTGTCCCATCTTCATCCCCTGGGAACTTAACCTTCCCTTCGAGGATATAAGCTTACATATCAAATTCCAGTTCGAAATTTCTTAAGCATTGACTGTAATCACGGGGACATGTACACGGACAGCCTCCAAAAAGAGGGAGTTTATATAGGACGTTGGTGTAGTTATCGTCCGATCTTGCTCATCTTAGAAGGAGAGATGTTTGCATACCAATTTTCAGCTTCAATCGTGGGGACAGACAGACGGACACTTCCAAAACGGATGATTTTATATAAGAGGTGGGAGTAGTGGTTGTCCAATCTTGTTCTTCTTAGAACTTAACCTCCGCTTAGAAGATAGAAGCTTGCTTTACAAATTTCAGCTCGATGTCTCTTATACTACGACTGTAATCCTGGGGTCGGACAAGCGGACATCTTTAAATCTACTCTACATTCGACCCTGATCATTTATATAAAAAATTGTCATACCTACCACTCCTCTTTATGGGCTTTACAAATGGAACAAAATGAATATACCCTACTTACCGTGTGTAAGCATGACGAAAGGTATAACAATATTTTAAAATTACTTAAATAATCCTTTATCATTTACAATTTGGACATTTCTGAGAATATCCCCCATACGCAAAAGACACATTAGAATAAACACACGTAGCTCCATAATTTGCCGATTTAGTTGAATGTACAACAACAACAAAAGAGGTCAATATTATGATGCTATTATTAGTTTAAGCAAATTGACGGGATTTCAATGTCATAATTAACTCCATATTGAAATTAGTATATTATTAAATATTGATTAAATTTTATAGTGATATAACTTGTACAACACATTTAGACGCATTGCAGATGATAGGTAATTATAAGCATAAGCTCATAGTTATATAATATTCATAATTAAGGTGATAGAGAATGGTGATTAACTGCCAAAAAGAAGAAAAAAATAAGGATAGCCTACCAATGTAATTTAATAATATGAAATTATGAAAATATTATCGACAAACTTTAACGACTGCAAGTCTTCCTTCAATTCTATTAAAGCTTTGTTTGGCGGATATTACAAGAACTAGTTGACTTACCATCAAAACCTTAGTGAAAGCCAATAATATGTAAATATTATCGACAATCTTAAAAGCCAACATTTCACCGGTCTATAAATACCGGAGATTCTTTGGATATTCTTTATCCGCACATAAGACCTTATATTACACAGTACAACATTTTCCGCTCATTGATTTGGGACTCAATTCTGAGAACTACACGTGAAAGTAGACCCAAAAAGAAGAAGTTCTGCATTACTCGTTTTGTCAAGTTACATGCCATAATAATTTAATATCAATTTGAAATTAGTAAGTATCGCATAGGGGAATTTGTCACGTTTTAAGCTCTTTTGCTTGACATAACTCGAGAACCACTAGTCCGATTTAACTGAAACAAATTTAAAAAAAATTAAAATTACTATTCCTTTAATCTGTTCATATAACTTTTCCCTACATAAGCAACAGTTTCACTTTTCTATTCATCAAATGATTTTGAACTGGGTTTATTTTATAGCAGTTACAATACAACTGCTGTACTCCGTGGCGTATGATTAACGTGTATTATTACTTAGGATAATCATACGCCACTATATATAGTACTAGCTGACCCGGCAAACGTTGTTCTGCCATACAACTTCTGACTTCGCGAACTTCGTCTCGCTCCAAGTTAACGCCTTCATATAAGCTCTAGAGTAATATTAAAACACATATAGTTCAAATTTTTATGTGACTTATTTGAATTTAATCGACATCAGTGAAGAGCGGTCTGATAAACAATGTTTTTCGATTTGTTTTCCGGCGCTAAAATAAACAATCAAGACAGTTTGCCAACACGCGAAAAACTGAGAAATTCGAGGTTGATCCCACAAACTTCCAATGTCAATCGATTGGGGAATTGAATTCGCTAGAATTAGATGGGAAAATCGGTTGGAATAATAGAAATTCGAGGGATAAGGACTTCTACCCCCTTGAAAAAATTTGACGGGAACGTCATCAATCCAGTTGAAACATCAACAGGAATTTGGCCATTACAAAGCGCCGTTAGATATTTTGAAAATGCGGTAGCCGATGGGTCGTTTGCAACGTGACTCTGATGTTCAAAGTTAATTTAAACTCCTTGTCATTCCGCCACAAAGACATTAATTACATCAGCAGCAGTAGATTTTAGTATAGCCCCACCAAATCGTTGCTAACGCAATTTTACAAATTATTTGAGCTAACCTTTTTATTCGTTTCTTTTCCTCATGACTTGTAAACAAAAATGTCGTTGTATTGACCATCTTTAAATTGCGGTGATATTCACCCTCTCCACGGCAGAACATCAACGGGTATTGAAGTGCATCATATGACCGATGAGTCTCCCGACGCTTGATAACAATATTGTGTGATTCCACATTCTCACCCTGAATCACCCTGGGATCTCATCTTAAAATAGATTGGGATCCCACCTCGAAATGAGTAGCACGCCGTCGATATTCATATGGAATGGTGAAAAGGTGGTTAACATGAATGTGGTCAAATCGATAACATAATTCTAAACCACATTTGAACATTTTACAGAAAACGCCTTTAAAGTTTGTGAAACATCATATAGAATGCACTTATATGTTAAGTTAAAATATCATGTATTCGAGAACCGAATTGTTGAAAAATTGTTCTAAAAATTCAAGTATTTGAACACTATAATTGTATCAAATGCAAAACATTTTGCAATTGTTCGATAATTTCGTGTTTTATCGAAGTAAAAATTGCACAACGTTGATCTAGTTCTATTACCGAACGGCCAACGAAATAGATCTGAAGGAACTTATGATCTTCGTTTGGTGGTTGTAACAAAGAGCCAGCTCGATGATGTATTTGCCCTTGAATCTGAATGTGTGAAAGCAATTTCGAGCAAAACTTTTTCAAACTTATTCGGAAACACTTGAACGTTGGGCAAAACCTTACCTCAGTTTACACTTTGCTTTCATTGCGAAATGAAATAAAATGTTTTGCGACCTATTTTAAAGAAGTCAAAAAAAAATATTTTTCACTGAGCTAGGTGTTTACTCAGCTCCAGTAATACTATCTGAACTGCATAACAACGTTCGTGCGTTTTTTTTTTTCACTGTTCCACTGTGTAATGAGACGCCATTACCTTTTAACTCGGATTGTTGCCGGGTTGATCAACAACTTCGGCTCCAAATGACGGCATTTGAAAGCATCCTTCATATTTTTGTGTATTTGCCAGGAAATGTTTTGATTAGATTGTATTTCCATAGAGAAAGGAATATGTTACAATGGCACTGGCGGATGAGTCATAACGACAATTTCACCTTGCCACCAGCGCAGCATAAGCCGGGAGTTTCCGATTGTAACTTCAATGCATTGCAATGCTGGTATACGACAGACAATGAACCGATATCAACGCATGGAAGATCTTTGTAGGCGATTGTGGAATCATATTCAATAGCAGCGCGATTCAAGTCTATATTACTGGTCTTATTCTAGTAACATTTCGTCGAATTTGAGGCGGTGATTATGCAGCGCGAAACTGTGCAATATGGGTACGTCTCCATTCATTTTTTGGCACGTTCCGTTTGCGTTTGATTATTAAGTATGTTCTGACTAATTATAGCACGATGCGTACGTCGTCCAAAGTTTGATTATCTAATAGGAGGCATTAGTCTAGTAAATAACTCTTCCTAAAAACAACCATGTCCTATTCGTAAAATCCAAATTTTTCGAGTTTTTACGAGTTTTCCACCAAGAATTTGTCTATTTTTCCATTCGGAAAGTCATGTCGGAATAATTATCTAAAATTTTCCGCAGTTGCATCGTCCAAAACTATCAAATCATACGACAAAAAGCTAAATTTCGACGAAAAAAATTAAAAATTTTCGAATTTTTCCGGTAATTTCCAAACAAAATTTCGTCGATAAAAAATCAATTTTTTGCGCTTTTCGGAATTTTCCGAGTTTTATGTTAATAACTTTCTATTTTTGCATTCGAAAAGCCATTTCGTAACAATTGCACTCAAATTTCCGTGATTTTCCCAAAATTTTCTTTCGCATAAACCTACACCTGGCAATAAAAAACAATTGAAAAAAAGTTTGAGCAAAATCGGCCAAAACGTTCTAAATTGATGAATTACTATAAATTTTTTACACCATTTTCAAATATATAGATATTTCACAATAATCCGAAATTTTTCGTCGTCTGAAATCATCAAATCAAGCGATACAATGAAGGCATCCAAATCTTTCGATTTTTTTCTGGAATTTTCCGAGTTTTCTACCAAGAATTTTTCTATTTTTCATTCGAAAAGTCATAATTGTTCGAAATTGTTCACATCTACATCGCCCAAAGTTACCAGAACATACGATAAGATGCAAAATTTTGTCGAAAAGAAAAGACATTTTTTTGGCATTTACCATAATTTTCCAACTAAAATTTTCTAGTTTTTCCATTCGAAATCCGACAAAAATTTAATTTTCGATTTACCTTAAATCAGGCGATGAAATGCAAAATTTTGCCGAAAAAATTTAAATTTTCCGAGTTTTCCACCGAGAATTTATCTATTTTTCCATTCGGAAAGTCATTTCGGAATAATTATCCGAAATTTTTCGCAAGTTACATCGTTCAAAACTATCAAATCGTACGACAAAAAGCAAAATTTCGTCGAAATATAGTATTCAAATTTTTCCGGAATTTTCCGAATTTTGCAACAAAATTTTTTTATTTTTCCATTCGAAAAATCATTCGTAACAATTGCAAACAAAATTTCATACAAATAGCAATTTTCGGTTTTTCCAATTTTCCGGCTTTTCCGGAGGATTTTCCAAAAATTTTCTTTTACATAAACCTCGATGTTAAATTATATGGCATGTAACTTGACAAAACGCATAACGCAGAACTTCTTCTTTTTAGGGCTACTTTCGCGTACAGTTCTCAGAATTGAGTCCCTGTCCTGTGTTATACATTTCTCAGTTTATATTGTTGCTATATATCTCCGAGTACAGTTATATGACCTTCGATCTGTACAACCATTCTCTCAAAAATCAAATCCTAACATTTTTACTTAGAAAAATATCCACTAAACTTGCAAGGATATTAAGAACACACCAAATAAAATCCTTAAATAGATTTCGCTGCAACTCATACACATTATTATCATTAAACCACCACAAGACATCTTCCACCGCCATGTTAAGAAAAAAAACTTTTAAGTTAATAAAGCACAAACGCACCTTAAAGATGTCTGCGTATGCCAACGCTGGGGTATGAGAAAACCAATTTTCTTAATTGATTCATTGACTAGTCCACAGTACTTACTTTCGACAAGTTGTCTCCCACTACCTTAGCAAAGGAAAAAATATGTCACACAGTTGTTCGTTGATTTCCAAAAAATCAAGTATTAAACACAGACTAAAAATAGAAAATGAAGAAGAGTGAGTACACTTCATCCTCATCCTTCAAACTTAAGGTATGATTATAAGAACTGATAAAGTTGAAATTGAAAATTGAGAAAGCCAAAAGCTAGAATGTCATGCAGCCCTTTGGTACTCATTTTGTGGCCAGAAATTAAGTGCTAAAAACAACAACCACAAAATGTTGGTTAAACACACATTTAAACACAAATGTATTTGTGGAAATTTTCCAAAATAGTTGTTATCTTTCGGTGGTGGGGAAATTGATACAGGTAATTTGATAATTAAATTTGTGAGGTCAAATGTGATAGAAATCTCTGAAATTGTGTGCGTATGTGTGTCTATTTTTGTTGACTTTTTGTAGTTAACTTAATATTGAATTACCACCAAATTGTGGTATTCATATATTATCTTTATTACATTTAACTGCCACTAAATACGAGTACCCTTTCCCTTCTGTGACTTGTTTGTGTTCTTTATTTTCCGTTCCCTTTGAATTTTGCATAAATTCACTCACTGCATATACCACAATTTTTATCCAAACCACATTTCCCGTATCTAGTCTCAACAATTGTCTTTAGTGTCTTCCAAGGATAAAGCATAATGCTAAAAGGGGTTGGTGTTAGTGGGCTTGCAATGTGTTCCGTTTCATTTGTTGTTGTGTCCGTCCCCCTATGTACTTCTGTACATAATTGTTGTAAGTATTTTTGTCTTTATGCCACTGCTGCTGTTGTTGTGAAATTTATAGCACTTAAGGTAAAACAACTGCATTCATATATTCACTTTAGCATTTTTTTATTCAAAACACAAAACCCAGAGTACTTTTTTTTGTTTGTTTGTTTAATTTTTATTCAACATTTCATATGTTAATGAAGCTTTTAAACCCGACGACAAATTGTTTTGACGCCATCATACGTATGAGGTAGGTTTAGTTGAAGTAAGCAGCAGCAGCATTGAATTGAATGGAAGTATGAGATCTATTTGTTAACCACTACTTTAGATGTTTAACTGAATGAAGATTTCTTCTGTACATTGTCGGGTTGAAAGTAAGTTTTTTTTTTTGAGTTTTCAGTTTCTTCTGTCAATTTCAGATACTCTTTTGCGTAATATATTCAATAGAAACATCACTGAATGGGGTAAAACACTTACGTCCTTACTTATTTTTCTTTACATCCCATGAGTAAGATACTGTGACAAGGATTAAATGCTAGTCTTCCCACGAAAGTCATGTATTCTAACCATTATACCACGGTCGGCCCCGGGGTAAAACACCAGTATTACTTCAATTCAGTTAAATTTCTGCTGAGTCTTGAAAATCGTGTTAGCCCTAAAGTTAGGAGAACTAAATGTTCTATCAGCAATTACAATAGTTGGTAGTGTAACTACCACCAAATCATTTTAACTGCTTTACTTTACAAACCTCGTTCCTCGAATTCTTATTTTCCAAGAACCGTAGTGAAGTGTTATTTCATATTATTCTGTTACTGTGGTCGCTTTGACTTACAAAGGTAAAATGCATTTTGTCTATTAAAACTTAGTGAATCAAAGCGGTTTTTTGTAACAATTTGCAACACATTTTTGGGGTTTTGAATTAGGAATTGAATTGAACACTAACTATGAGAAATAACATCACAAAAAGAAATAACAAGTTATATATAAAAAAAACAACCGAAAGGAAATTTATTAAATTTTTTTAATTCCTAAAATTAATATAATTAATAAATTTCATAAGTGAGATGTTGATATGGTTCAGGATCCTTGAGTGTCCGATGGAGGAATACCACTAATTAATCTCTGATTTATGTGCGGAGCATTTGCAGCTCGGATCAAGTGGTAATAGATTAATTATCGTGTAGAGTGCCTTAGAGTGAGTTGATCTCAAACATCCGATTATAAGGAGACATAAGGGATGTTTCCCACGATCCATTTGTCTAAATTTGCTCTGCTCCTCTTGTCGAACGCATATCACCAAACTATAGACCAATATTGTAGTATTGGCTTCACTATAACCACACCTCGCCTGAATGACGAATGGGTTGACCTAAAATGGCAACGTAAACGGTAAATGGGGTTTTGTTGGGGGTCAATTGTACATTAAAAATCTACTTGAATCATAATCCTAGCTGTTCCTTTTTTAAGATAAAAGGATTTTTCGTTTTTTTACTCCGTTTTGCGCTTTTTTTAGAAGTAACGTTCTTTGCCCCATGATCCCGCCATCAAATCATAGAGATAATATATCATGTTATATTTCATTGGAAGCGTACGGACTTCAGCTTTACTTAAGCTTTGCGGAAAAAAACTGAAAGTCTTTAATCTTTATTTTTTCCAAAATTTTATATTTTCCATAAAAAAAAATGTTTTTGCCGGTTTTGTACCTCAGAAAAATGTCGCTACTAAAAACTTAAAGTCCGTATTTTTTGCAGAATATCGCTGAAAAAAGGACTTGTCAGAACATTTGTGGGCATGTTTTTCATACCGTTGGATGCGTCTTTAAAAACTTTCTTATGATACTAACATTGCACATATTGTTTTAGACAAATATCTTTCAACAAACAAAACAAATATTTTTCAAAACGGTCCAGCTCACTGAATCTTTATCCTAGGCGCGAATTGGGATTCATCATAAAACAAGCCAAGGTACATTTTGGGGGTATGAACCGACGATACTTTTTTTGGCTCCATACAAAATGAGTCGCTCTATGTACAAATGTTTCAATTTTTTATGGTTTTGTCTACTATTACAAAATAATTGAATTTACAAAAATTAAATATCCTCCAGTAGTCTCTTTGGTAGTTATGGGAGAAATAATAATGTTCCAAAAATAGGTAATTTCGTATGACGCAAAACATGTCTGAATCCAGTATACTTACAAAAAGTTATTTATGTAAAACTATGAGGGTCACTTCGGTCATTTGTATGGGAGCTACTAGAAGGGGTATGGTAAAGGTCTTGATTTTCTAAGGGTTTGTTAGTTTAGGGTTTAGGCTGGTTAGCTTCGCAGCGGGAAGGAACATGTTAGTGGGTGGAACCAGATTCCAGCACAAAGATATCCACAAGGCAACTTGGCTATCCCCCGATCAAAACACAAAAATCAAATTGATCATGTGCTAATTGATGGCAGGCATGCATCTAGTGTCATGGACGTGCGTGTGATCCGTGGTGCTAATATTGGCTCGGATCATTACCTGGTTGCAGCCAAGGTGCGCACAAGACTGAGCAGAGCGAAAAACGCACGTAACCAAACACAAAGAAAGCTGGACATCGCGAAGCTGCAAACCCCAAGGATAGCTACTGCCTACTCCAACCAACTCTCCCAACTTTTACGACACATCGCCTCTACTTCTGACGTTCCCGATACACAGTGGCAGCATATTGCGCATTCCCTGGCAACCACCGCAACAACCGTGCTAGGATATGAAAAGCGGAGCTCAGATGAATCCTGGTATGATGAAGACTGTCGCATAGCGTCTGAGGAACAGGATGCTGCTTATAGTTCAACGCTACAGCCAATTGTAACACGTGCTGTTAGGGAACGGCACAAGGAGACAGTAAAACGGGCGAGACAGCTATTTAGGCGAAAAAACCGTCAGATGAAGGAACGGGAGAACGAGGATATAGAGCGATACAGGGATAGAGGTGAGGCCCGAAAATTGTACCAGAAAGTAAGAGCAAATGAATACGGTAATGGCCTCCCAACCTGTAAGGACAGTGATGGAAATCTGGTCACGGATACGCAGAGTGTGCTGCGCATATGGAGAGAACACTTCCAATTGGCGACGACGGCTTAGATTGCCCACCACCAAGTCAAGCCGAGGTAAAAAGAGCAATATCGCGGCTGAAAAACAACAAAGCAGCCCGTGCCGACGGTCTGCCCGCAGAGCTCTTCAAGTCCGGTTGCAAGGAGCTTATAACGAGCATGCACCAGCTCCTGCGCACGGTTTGGCTTAAAGAGTGCATGCCCGACGATTGAAATGTAAGAGTATTATGTCCTGTGCTGAAAAAAGGTGATCCAAGTGTGTGCTCCAACTACCGCGGGATCAGCCTTTTACCCATCGCATATAAGGTCCTGTCGAGTGTGCTATGTGAAAGACTAAAGCCAGTGTTATCCAACCTGATCGGGCCTTATCAATGTGGCTTTAGACCTGGAAAATCAACAACTGACCAGATTTTCATACTTCGGCAAATCCTGGAAAAGATCCAAGAGAAACAGATCGACACGTACCATCTTTTTGTCGACTATAAATCTGCCTTCGACAGCCCGATACGGCAGAAATTACTTGAAGCCATGGCTGAGTTTGGTATTCCAGCGAAGCTGATACGTCTTTGCGGAATGACGCTGACTGACACGAAGTCTTTAGTAAAGATTGGCAAGGACCCTACGGAGCCATTCAATAGCAGACGAGGCCTAAAACAAGGCGACGGCCTATCGTGCGATCTCTTCAACATTGTGATGGAGATGATAATGAGAAAAGCTGCAGTAAACACGAGTGGCACTATATTCAACAAAAGCCACATGCTACTCGCGTACACTGATGACGTAGACATAATCGATCGTAAACTTCGGGATGTGACTGCAGCCTTCTCAGGTATACAGAAGGAATCAGCGAAAATGGGCCTAACGGTGAACGAGGACAAAACGAAGTTATTAGTTTCAACTAACAAAGAATCTACTCGTTTAGGAAACTGCGTGAACGTTGACAACTATAATTTCGAGGTGGTAGATAATTTTGTCTACCTTTAATTATCCAATAATAGGTCATTTTGTATAGTGTCCAAGCCAGCGCATTCGGCATATTTGAACGCAATTTACTACATCGATGTCGTTATAATTCATCCGTCCATGACAATACCCAGGAATCCGCTCTGTAGAGCAAGACAGTTAGCATCAGAGTTTGGTGCAGTTGGATCTTCGTTCGTCGAGAGAGGGCTTTGTCTTTAAATCGCTTGCTTATCGCAAAGAAGCAGCGGTTTGCGATCAATCCACTTCTCTTCTAGGCTGACGTTATTAGATTTGTTTAGGGCGGAGTTAAGGTAGTCAAAATCAAATACCAAAGCAAAGTTATAGTTGTCAACGTTCACGCAGCGTTCCAGAGGAGTAGACTCTTTAATCGTTGAAACAAATAACTTGATTTTGTCTTCATTTATCAACAGACCCACTTCTGCCAATATCTTATTAATGCTTAAGAAGGTAACGGCTGATCCCTCGATAGTTGGTACACACATTCACAAAATGTTCCCTTAATAATATTTGCAGGACACTCTGAGTGTCCTTGACCAGATTTCCGCCTATGTCCTTACAGGTGGGGCTTCCTGTTCCAAAACCTTTGGTTTTTTCCTTTTGGTAGAACGTTGGAGCTTCACCTCTATCCCTGTAGTTTTTGTTACACTAGCTCTCTCTTTTCTTCCACAGACTCTTTTTCCGCCTGGAGGCGTTGCATCTTCATCCTCTTCTAACTAATACGCTCCGTCAACGCATGCGTTTCCATTGGCTGCAACTTTGCCTTGTATGCAGCATCCATTTACTCAGACATTTCACGACATTTATCATCGTACCAGTGCTTGTCTGAGCGTGGTTTATCATAACCCAGTACGGTCGTTGCGGCAGTGGTCATAGAATTCGCAGTATACTGCCACTGTGTGTTGGGAACATCAGAACTAGGGGGGTTTGTTTGGGGTAATTGAGAGAGCTGATTGGAGTAGGCATTGGCTATCTCGGTGGTATGCAGCTTTGTGATTTATAGCTTTCTTTGCGTTTGATTACGAGAGTTTTTAGCACTACTTAAATGTTTGCGTACCTTGGCTGCAACTAGTTGGTGATCCATATTTGTGCCGCGCACCACACACGTCCATCAATTACCAAGTAATCAATCTGATTTCTTGCATTTTAATCGGGAGATATCCAGGATGCCTTGTGGACCTATTTATGCGGGAATCTGGTTTGACTCACAACAATATTTCTGGCCGACGAGAAGCTAACCAGTCTGAATCCGTTATAGAAGGTGTTGTTGTGTAGACTAAAATTTCCGAATGCTGAACCAAGAGCATATTCCCTTCCAATTTTAGCATTAAAATCTTCCAGAACAATTTGAATGTCTTGTGCAGGGCAGCGGTCATATATCTTCTCCAGGAGCTCATGGATTGCATCTTTAACCCCATAGTCTTTGTCTTAACTCGGGGCATGTGCACAAATCAGCGTAATGTAAAATTATTTCGTCTTGATGCGGATAGTGGCTATTCGGTCTCTGATAGGGTTAAAACCCGAGAACAGATTTCAAAGTCTCTTGTTGACTATGAATCCATATCCAAATTCGTATCTGTCTGCATGGCAGCTGTAAAACATATCACTGTTCTTTCGTCTTGTGCATCCCTGTCCTGCCATCGTATTTCCTGTCCTGTGGGTATGTCAGCCTTGTATTTGACGATGATATCCACCGATTGGTTAGAGGCACCATATCAGTAATGAGTACATAAATTCCTGGTGCATATCCTTAAACCATTATCCTTAATATTTCAGAAATTTCCATCTCCTATAGATTTTAAGATCGATTTTGTGTATAATTTTTTGAGGTTTAAGAAAAAATCTAAAACTGTAAGAAGTTACTACTCTCTTTGTATCATTCCCTTCTGCCAGATATAACATATATTTGCTACACAATGCTGTCTGACAACCCATACATGACATGACATGAATTTACATTAAATACAATACGAAATTTAGTTTTCTTTGCCTGAGGCAATATAACGACACAAATTGCATTCATACCAATTGTCCGTAAAAGAAAAACACAAAACAATTCTAATTTCATTTTAATCACTGCAAATTATATTGAATACCATATTAAAAATTTGTTGTTCAATATCTAATATACAATTAGGGTTGTTTATTTTTTGTAAAAAGCCCCCTGCCAAATATTACAAATATCCTATTTAAAATTGTCCACCAATACCCAGACAAGCCATCGCTAACCATGTGCAACTACTTGTGCAGTTTCTGGCCTCCCTATTATCGTAAAAGTTTTTAGACAATATTCCCTGTACGAATGATGACCCAGTTTTCAGCTACAACTACTCTAGCACTCAGAGTTCCAATACATATAATACACTTTCATGAGCATATCAATACACGCACTAAAGCAAAAAAACATTATTATTCGTAAAATAATAAAAATAATAATGCTGAAAATAAATACGAACACAAAATTAATTGATAAACAACCGCAGTAAATAAAATTTTTGTAATAAACATTTTTTGATATTTATAATGAAAAACTCAACTCACATCACAATACACACGCACTTCATAACAACAATATAAATAAATGCATACATAAGTGTGTGTGTGTGATTGTATGTATAGTACATACGTACGTGGAGGGGCATGTAGTGCAAATGTAATTTATAAGCATATGAATGAATAAATAAATGTATTAATTTGATTTCATAAAAATTTGCTCTTTTTCAGTTTTCTCGGCAGAGATTTCCTCAATATTCTGTAGAACAAACGTAATGAAAATCAAATTAAAACACATACGCATTTTTAAACATTTAACAGCGTAAACACTTGAAAAAAGCAAACACACACACACATGTGATACATGTTTACAGATGTAGTGGTGCGTTGGACATACATATGTATTGGAATGAACGTAAACGAGGAGTCTGGAAAGGAATTAGGTAGGTGGGTAAATAAAACACTCGTTTTAATTTCTGCCAAAAACATATCCTAAACTTGGTAGAACTTTATTTTTTTGGGAGAACCTTTCATATTTTTCCTCAATTATATGGAATGCAGTATGTTTACAGACCGAAACCACCTCCTTCTTGATCGCCACTTATTGCGGGACTGCCTATCTAGGCAGTACTTGGCAGGATGGAAGAGACTTATCTAGTCTATTTCGCTCTTTTTCTATATTACTCCTGTAGTAGTTTATCAGTAACCACATTGATATAATTTCTGAAGCTATACCAATTGTTGACGTTTTTTTGCATAACATATACCACGCTATGTAGATCCATTTTTGAGGTGATCTCGTGGTTCCCAAACTTAAAGGTACAAGTGAAACTTATCAAAATTTCCTTCGACTTGTACCTCTGCCAGATACTTTCAATTTGCTGCGTCGTTTTATCAACGGACATCTTCACCTGTTTAAGTTGTCGTGACGTCAAGAGTAACGCGATGCCATTGATGAAACCCACATGTGTGTTATAGTTGTGTGGAACATTTTTGGGGTCATTGCCGGTGGGTTAAGAAATAGCAAGTCAGGGTGAAGGTACTAGGTCAGTATAGTAAAATTGGCATTTCGAGTTTATTAACTTATGTAACTAATTTCAAGCAACTCCTTAACATGAAATTTAACAAATTAAGTGTTTTGTTTTAAATTCTAAATATCATAGGCTCTATGACGATAGTAAAAAGTTCATCAGCAAAGTCATATCTTTTACAAATCGGAAAGAGACATTTCGTTTAAGATCAAAATTCAATGTAGTAGCGGTAACCGTCTGTATACTAACTATCTCTTTGGGCGTAAAAAACACTTTTGACATGCCTTCTCCGCCTATTGACCGAAAATGGAAATTTCGTTTGAAGCTTTATGCCTTTAGCCATAAAAACCTCTTTTGCCATGTCTTCTTCTCACATGGATCAAGAATATTTCCGAATACTATCTTTGAATTGAACTCGTATTACCATTCTATGAGATAATTCGGTCACCAACGTTTGGCTTTACAAAGTGATGATCTCACGAGCTGTATTGCATTTTACGCCGTCGTGTTGGAACCATTTCTCCTTCAAATAATGTGCAATGACATGATAAATAAAAAAAATCAATTGATCGTCCACTGGTTTTAGTTCTTCTACCAGTTGGATATATGAATATAGGCCAAGATTTTTCCTCAGCATTTGCAGAGACCGAGTTGCTGAGAACGGCGTCGGTTCGATAAATTTGAGTCCTCTGTCACACTTACGTCTACAGCGTTGATGGCTTCTATTAGCTGCTCAGATGGATGAGTATATGCACCATAAACTTCACAAAGGGCAAACAGAACGCGCATTTTGAAAATAAATTTGCAAGATTTGTAAACGTTGTTCTTGTGTAGTCTTTACATGGACATTTTTCAAAGAAAGTCTCAATGAAAGTCTATCACACTTCACACACCTCGCCTGAATGACGAATTGGTTGGCCTAAAATGGCAACAAAAACGGTAAATGGGGTTTTGTTGGGTGTCAATAGTACATTAAAAATCCACATGAATCAAAATCCTAGCTGATAATTTTTTTAAAATAAAGGATTTTTCGTTTATTTTTGGAAGTGACGTTCGTTGCCCCATGATTATTGAAAGCGTACAGACTTCAGCTTTAAGACACTTCTATCAAAATTTAAGTTTTCTGCACTAAATTAAGCTTTCCCAGCGCGAGCTAGGAATTGATATTACACACAAAGTTTATTGGTGACATTTTCTAACAATTCATCGTAGATTTGGTTACAATTTTTGCGAATAAAAAAACTGGCCCACCTAACTGTTCATATCTCTAGGCGAACTGCAATATACTGTGGAATTTTGACAGTTTTAACTGTTTATTTTAAAAGGGGTGTGGTACAGCCCACTTCCACTCTTACTGTAATTTATACTGCAACAACAACATATGTAACAAATCCCATCTTCATACCTCTTATAGTTCATGAGATATAGCCCTTTTTATTTTCATGTTGTACGGGCGGTGCCACGCCCCTTTATCCAATCACAACCAAATATAGACAGGGACTATCTACAGGTCATAGATGAATGAGGTATGGGATAGCTTTTCACGTTGTTGTGAATTAACACGCTTTCTATTTGAGATTTACAACTTACTGCACCTACTTGTTTATCAACGAATGCGAACGTCACTGTTTGAGAAGCTTTTACTAGACATGGCGATTGACTCGACACTTATACTGCGATGTTGCTGTCGACAAAAATTTTTTTTTTATTATGACTGGATCCTGTTGTTGGACCTGTGATTTCACGCATGGTAGTCATGTGCTCTAACCATCATGCCACGGTTGGTCCCATAAATCCACTACTAACCATATATTCACACTACGGCAAATGTTTGCGAAGACTCACGGAATGCAAATCAACACATACCAAATTTTTGCGACATAAGCCCGATTCGACATAAACAATTAAATGCAATGGCTGAGTTTGACATCTATGTGAAGTAGTTAAACAAAATTTGCGGGATAACACTGACCGAAATGAAGTCTTTAGTGAAGAAAGGCAAAAATCGAACAAACCTTTTTTTTACAATCGCGGTTTCAATTAAGGCTTTGTAATGGAGATGATTACACGGTAAGTTGCAGTAAACACCGCAGGCACCATCTACAATAAGTTATATCATCACGTCATGCTCGCATAGACTGATGATATAATTATCATTGGTCAATGACTGAGAGATGTTACTGCAGCCTTCTCAAGCATTGAGATGCAATCGGCAGAAGTCAGTCTGGAGAGAAATGAGAACAAAACCAGTACAGAAATGTCATTCAAGTGAACTATCCGATAAATACCCTCACCTTATATATGATATTGTGTACGACTCCAGTTTTAAAAATTAACAGATTTTTAAGTGACTGAATTCAGTATACATACCAAAAAGATGTGTATATTAAACTATGAGGGTGTTTTCGGTCAATGGGGAATTTTCTAATTTGAGTCTTTTTGATTGTTACTCATTTGGGAATAACCAGAAGCTCTTCTTGGAGGTTCCCAAGCAGCTCACTACGTCCGAGAGATCACGTCTTCCACGGACAATGCCACTGGACAGCCGTTCAGTGGTAGTAAATGTGAGAAATGTTAAGTAACCTAAACGCCATGCTACCACCGATGCGTCTTAGGAAGTATTTAACAAAAGTTAATTAAGCTCAATATAGACGCTCTCTTAGTGGCTTTGGCAGCCCAAGGAACTAGGATCGCGCGCGGTGGCCTAATACGCCACTCTCCTTAAACAACACAATTATTATGAAAACACGAAGAAAAGGAAAAACAAGAACCCCCACAAATGTTGTCGAACCCCGAGAACGTTGTAAGGACCATGATTTAAGAATATGCATCTTGAATGTCCGAACTCTATACAGAGATGGTGCCTCTATCCAACTGGTGGATGTCCTCGACAAATATAAGGCTGCCATCACCGCCATACAGGAAATGAGATGGACGGGACAGGGATGCACACGAAGAAAGAACTGTGACATCTTTTACACCCGCCATGCTGAAAGACAAAAATTTGATGTGGTTTCATAGTCGGCAAGAGATTTCGACACCTGGTCTTGCGGTCTAACCCTGTCCAAATAATTGCTGAAAGGCATCTCAAGCGTTATGGATGTGCGTGTAATGCAAATGCTGACTCGGATCACCACCTAGTAGCAGCCAAGGTACGCACACGATTGAGTAGTGCTAAAAACACTCGTAACCAAACGCAAAGCAAGCTAGACATTACAAAGCTGCATACCACCAAGATAGCCAATGCCTATTCCTACCAACACACTGGCAGCATGATGATGAATGTCGCGAAATGTCTGAGAAAATAGATGCTGCATACAGAGAAAAACTGCAGCCAAAGGCGACGCGTGCCGTGACGGAGAATTATAATGAGAAGAGGAGAGAAATGAAACACCTGTTCAGGTGGAATAAGCGTCTATGGAAGAAAAGAGAGAGCCAGGATATCGAAAGTGGGGTAAATGAGGACAAAACCAAGTTATTTGAAAGATAAGAGTCCACTCGTCTGGGACGCTGTATGAACGTTGACAACTATAACTTTTTCGTTAATAAACTACTGACTACTAAGAAGAAGAAGGAAAAGAGTGAACTCAGTCATATGTATGGAAGGTACCAGAAGAGGTGGTATAAACACTTTATTTATTTCAACAAATAAAGAGTGTACTCGTCTGTGACGCTGCGAAAATGTTGACAATTATATATTACATAGTATATTATTTTGTTAAACTTGGCTCCGACGTAATGCGCTAAGTAAGCACTCTGAGGAAAAATCCTTCCCTCGACGAATAAAAATCCAATATATCTGAAACTGGCCTCCCCACCTGTAAGGACAAGGATGGAAATCTGGTCACGGATACGCAGAGTGTGCTGCACATATGAAGAGAACACTTCAAGCAACTGCTGGTTCCAGAAGGCAGCGCACGTGAAGTTATCACGCCAATTGTCGACAACGGCATAGATTGCCCACCACCGGCTGAAAAACAACAAAGCAGCCGGTGCCGACGGTCTGCCGGCAGAGCTCTTTAAGTCCGGTGGCTTATGATACTTATCACTAAATGTATCATCATAAACTGAGAATAAAAAAATCGACTCATAATCGATTAAAATGTTTCTCAAAGATCAACTTTCCACTTATTTAATGACAAGCGGTATTCTTCCGAAAGTCGGCCAGAGGTCTTACCAGTTAGTTAGCTAATGTGATCATATTAACCCCCCTTTACTGAATATATAAATATATGAATAATATTATTCGATATTTTAGTAGTTATGTAACAGTCACAAATAATATTTTAGCTAATCAATTTCGTTTGCAGAACTTTCCGAAATCCTTTCGCACTCTGATGAAAAATAATCTTCCTACCAATACCCCAGCACTAGTATCAATGAAATCAAACACCGCCATTGATATGAATTGGGAGCAAAAATAGCACTACAGCAAACAAAATTAACAACAAGTGAGCAATAAGGCTAACACAATCATAAAGTAAAAAGTATATTATAACGTTCTCATATTGATTGATAAAAGTGTTGAAATAAAAACGTCAAAAACAAAACCCCAACAGCAGCAGCAACTAAAACGCTATACGTATATGGAT
The DNA here is from genome assembly GCA_964034835.1 of Muscina levida. Taxonomy (NCBI): domain Eukaryota; kingdom Metazoa; phylum Arthropoda; class Insecta; order Diptera; family Muscidae; genus Muscina; species Muscina levida. The sequence continues at coordinate 27,216,428 of OZ035881.1, forward strand.
ATATATATATGAAAACATTTAAACTTACTTACATATAGAAATAAAAATATTCACACATATACAAATTCGCAATGTCTGACAGGCAACAGCAGCAACTGATTCATTGATTTATACAAATACAAATATAAAATTGAAAACATATTGGTTAAAAATAATAACTAGTGCAAATAAATAAATTCTCACCACCACCATACATGCCAATATTACAACAACACTTACTCACATGTCCGTACTTACACACAGATCAGTAATCACTACTGCAATGTTAAAACAAACATACAAACACCCATATGTATATATGACTGAAATGTGATATACGTTCTCATAACGCCATCATTCACACTATCTGTATAGTTGAAGTTGCCTCTGTCGCTGTGTGTGTGTGTATGTGTGTGTTCATTCATACGTTACAAGTCATGGTTAACGGGAAAGTTTGTATCGGTGCTGTTGTTGAGTGAGTTCTTGTCAATGATTGACTGTATCCTCGTATCAGTGTTTACTTCATTGGTTTCTGTAGTGTAAGATGACTGTTTGTATGTATGACCTTTTTCATACAAACGTTTTTATTTTGTTGCTCAAGAGTGTTGATACTTGTTTTTGTGTTTAAAAGTATATTCGTGACTGCGAAAAAAAGTCGAATGATTTTTGGAAAAAAAATATATGATACAGCTGTTGATGTGTCAGTGATGTAGAAGTTCTCAGAGGAATTTTCAGTACCAAACATGACTCATCATCTTTTTTCAAGTGGTTTGCATTGCATTTGTTTTACCTTCAATGATGCCAAGTTGCTGGTGTTTAGTGTTGGAGTGATAGGACTTAATCTAATTGTACAAATTTAAGAAATGATATAGGCAGACAGAAATAATCACTAGATGAAATCATGTAGTACTTCAAAGTTACAATTGTCAACGTTCACGCAGAGTTCCTAACTCTTTTACCACCAGACGCACTTCTGCCGACAGCTTTTCAATGCTTCGATAGGCCGCAGTAACATCCCGCAGTCCTCCGTCCAATACATGTATATCATCATACGGGAGCAGTACAACACATTTTGGGACGCTTTGTAGAGTTACATGCCATAATAATTTAATATCGATTTGAAGTTAGTTAGTATCGTATAGGGGAATTTGTTATATTGTTATATGTTATATTGTTATATGGTGGCGTATGATTGCCATAAGTAATATTTCACGTAAATCATACGCCACGGAGTACAACAATTGTAACTGCTACAAAATAAACCCAGTTCAAAATCATTTGATGGATGGAAAAGTGAAACTGTTGCTTATGTAGGGAAACGATATATGAACAGATTAATAAAATTGTAATTCTTAATTTTTTTTAAAATTGTTTCAGCTACATCGGGCTAGTGGTTCTCGAGATATGTCAAACAAAAGAGCCTAAACCGTGACAAATTCCCCTATACGATACTTACTAACTGCAAATGGATATTAAATTATAATGGAATGCAACTTGACAAAACGAATGATGCAGCGCAGCACTTCTTATTTTTGGGGCTATTTTCACATGCAGTTCTCAGAATTGAGTCCCAAATCAATGAGCTGAAAAATGTTGTACTGTGTATGGTAACAGTTGTGTTTACTGCAGACATCTGCATGATCATTTCCTTTAGGATATTAAAAAAATCGCTTGATAGACTGTCTGTCGTCTTGTCTACAGCCTCGCTTGGCTCTGTCCGATTTTTGCTTAATTTCACTGAAGACTTCTTGCCGGTCATTGTCATCTCGTAAAGTCGTATCACCTTTGCCAGGATGCCAAACTCAGCCATGACATCAAACAGATTATGTCGTATCGGACTATCAATCCAGCTGTGTAACCAATAAATATAAGGATAGTATTGATTTGAATTTTTGGGTCTTCTCCAGGATTTGTCGTAGTTGTGTTAATATCTGGTCAGTAGCAGATCTCGGTGTGTAGTGTGATCTGGTTTTTCAAGTTCGTTAAGATGGGCTTTAGCCTTTTAGATAAAAAACTCGACAGTGCCTTGTATGCGATGAGTTAAATGCGGTAGTTGGTGCACACACTTGGATCGCCTTTCGTAAGCGCAGGACATATCACACTCAGATTCCAATCATCTGCATCCTTTAGTTAAATCGTGAGTATGAGCTGCAGCGAGGTACTCATCGCCTCCGCGGCCATTATCTTAATGATCTGCCGGCAGTCCATCGGCACCCGCAACTTTATTGTTTTTAAGCCGTGTAATCGCCGTGCTGATCTCATTTTGGTTCGGTGGTGGACAATCTACTACGTCGTCGATGATAAGCGTGATTTCGTCACTAATGCTGCCTTCGGGAACAAGCATAGTACGAAAACATTCCCTCCATATTTGCAGCACACTTTGCGTGACGGTGGCCAGATTTTCATCATTGTGAGGATTGCAAGTGAGGATCCCTGCTTCAAAACCTCACTTCTATTCATCTTTATTTCCATAGACGCTTTCTCAGCCTGAAGAGGCGTTTCATTTCGTCTCTCTCCTCTTCTCCTCATATCGTTTCATCACAATATACGTTACTTTTGACTGGAGTTTGCCTTATATGCAACATCCATTCACTGCTACAATACGCGACATTCTTAATCGTACCAGCGATTGTCTTAGCGTGGTTGTTCATATCCCAGTACGGTCGTTGCGGCAGTGGTCATTGATTACCCAATATGTTGCCACTGAGTGGCGGTAAAATCAGAATTACCAGTTTGAAATAATTGAGAGAGTTGGTTGGAGTAGGAATAGGCTATCTCGGCTGTATGCAGCTTTGCGATATCTAGCTTCCTGTGCATAGTTTAGTTCCATTCACTTCCATGTTTCTTGCCTACTAAAAAGTCTGAATCCGATATCGGAGATGTTGTTGGGTAGATTGAATTTTCCGACTCCTTCGTCGGAGCGGATACAAAATAGGTGTGATGTAGAAATATTTCGTCATGAAGCGGATAATGGCTATTCGCTCACTTACAGAGGTAAACCGTGAGACCGGATTTCGAAGACTCTTGCCGATTATCGAATCCATGTCTTTTTGCATGGCAGCTGTAAAAGATGTCTCAGTTCTGAAGTCGTGTGCATTCCCGTTCCATTCATCTCACTTCCTGTGTAGCGGTGATGTCATCAGTCTTGTATTATTTGATGACATCCTCTAATTGGATACAAGCACCAACTCTGTACAGAGCTCGGTCGTTCACAAATTCCGCATTTAGTAAATCTGTAGCAGCATAAAGTTTTATAAAAAAAACTAGAAGTCTAGCCACGCCCCTTCTGTACCACTCCGAACACTTTAGAAATCGATTAATAATATCAACAAACCCAACGCGATCGTGCCCAAATATTGTATTTTGTTCAGCTATAACAGGATAAAGATTTAAAGAAAAAATTTGATGTCTAGTCACACCCCTTCTGGTATCTCCTATACAAGTGTACCATTCCGCCCACTTTAGAGATGGAGTAGTAATATCAATACACCCAACGCGATCTTGCCCAAATGCTGTGTTTTGTTAAGCAAATTTTATGTTTTTACGGAGGGTGAGGGTATATGTAAGTCAGTTCACCCGACTGAAACTTTCTCACTTGTTCAAATAAGAAGAGTGGCTTATTAGGTCAACACGCCAGTTCCTAGTTTCTCAAGGCTGCCAAAGCCACTAAGAGAGCCGTTGTGCTGAGCTTTAGTAACTTCAGCTTCGATTGTAGCATGCCACTTAGCTTCCTCAATATTAAGCTTTCTCATATTTGCTACAACTGACGTGTGTACATTGGCATTTCCCGAGGAACACGTCATCTCTCAGACGTTGTGAGCTGGTGGGGGATCTCCCAAGTGAATAGCGATCAGAAAACTCAAATGAGAAAATCCGCTGTCATAATTTTAAATTTATTTATACCACAAAACCAACTTATCCTTCTCAAAACTCTTCGTTATATTTTTGCAGTAATCACTATCAATCAAATATGCCACCCTTTGCACACATAAACAACGAATTCCTTTCATTGACATAAAGGATACACTCGACTGGTGTGATTTTTAAAAATGCTGAATATAAAGATTTATAGATAAAAGGACAGCAAACACTTCAAAGTGCAGTAAAATGTAAATAATTATATGTAAGAATTATAAAATCTTGACAAAAATATTAAAAAAACAATTCAACAGCGTTTTTACGATCTGAAATTACACGATATGCAAATACTCTACGTTGCACTTATGCTCTTACGTTCTATTTACCCAATTTTTCCAGCAATAACAAACTGTAATAAAACATTACCTATATTCGTATTTATTTTTTTGTTTTTGCTTTACAATTACGACATATACTCCGCATCCTTGACACCTTAATTCAATTTAAAATTGTAATGCTTATCCTATATTTTTTTTATAATTTCATAAACTTTTAATTAATTTTTTATTATACCTTAAATTCAGTTATCATCATGATCTTTTTAGCATTTGTATACTTTGCCACTAGTCGACAGCTGCTAAAATTCCCACAACTGGTCAGTGGTTGGCACAAAGGTGTTAAGATTCTATTGCCATTAGTTTTCTGTACGTCTCTTCAACTTTGCTTTCGTTGGGAGGCTAGGGAATTTATGTTTAAACAAAAATATTAAATTAAATACATAGTATTTTGCAGTCGCCCTTAGGGACTTTAGTTTTATGATAGCAAAGTTCAAGTTGATTTATTTTTTGCTTTATTATACTTTTTATACTTTATTAGTTTTAAATTTTAATGAAAATCAAATATAAAACTTTACAATTTAAAGTGACGGACGGAGTAGTAATTAAGATAGTTTGTGTTTGTTTAAAATTTAAGATTGAACGGCAGTAGGTGGTAAACGATAATTATCTTACTATAGGACATGGAAGCGTATGCTTAATATTTTAATAAGAGATAGCAAATGTCGCGTATACGTCAGTGAACCAAATATAATAACTTAAATCACCTTAGTTATACATTTGCTTTGAATTGTTTTATTTATGTGAACAATACACACTTTTTACCATATGTGAAGTGGGCTTTACAAACCATTTTATTTTAAATACAAAATTATTTTGAAGCTTTTTTAGTTTGATATTATTGTAGTCGTTATAAGTACCATGATTAGAGGTTTACATCTAGAATGCTCGAAATCTCTACAAAGATGGTGCCAATATCCAATTGGTAAAAACTAGCATACAAAACCGCATGGTAGTTGTATATTCAGCAAGAAACTTCGATATCTGGTGTCGCAGTTCAACTGTGTTAGTGACTTAAAACACACTACCTACATCCATGTGAAGTATTTTTACAGTGCAAGTGATGAACTCCCGCCAATTAGCAAGCTAAAACGGCATCAGCACGGCTACTGCACAGCTTATAAACAAAAAAAGCTGTGTATGCCGATGGACTGCCGTCAGAATGATATAGGGGAGAACTGTGGGATATTACTGTGGCCTTTTTAAGGTTTGAGAAGCAGATGTCACATATATTTTACATATAGTGTCGTCTTGTCCACCCCAGTAGAACCGACTACAATGCCGTCTTTAAGGCCTAATTCAATTATGCAATGAAATATTCAAATTGTACATGACTCTTGTGTAGTGGTGCGATATTGACTGACAAGTACAGACACGAAATATTCAAATTGTACATGACTCTTGTGTTGGGAGTGTCATATTGACTGACAAGTACAAACTCTAAGTTTGTACTCCGTCGTACTTGGCCCTCCACTGTTTATATTTGCTAACTATTTTCTGTTTTTAAACGATTAATCGCCATTCATTTTGTCATATGACAAAAACTTACTCACATCGGCAACAAACAAATAATGCGCTCGCGCTACCATCCGAATGAAAGGAGGTTTCCAATCCGGCCGGCCACTCAACGATCATAAGTGTTCCCCAGTATACTACTGCAACAACTTACAACCCTTCGCCAACTTCTGCGACTGGCCTCATTCACCACGCTACGGGAAATGGGGTGTCAATTGTCTAAAAGTCCATGTTCAGGGATTGGGCGAAAATAGACGTGTCACCAAACTCGTTCTAAAGTTAAAAAAGTGTAAATATTTGATTGATGTATGGTTTATTTGATAGTGTATGGACCGGCCGTGGCATAGTGGTTAGAACACGCGACGACCATGTGGGAGATAGCAGGTTTAAACCTGGCTCCAGTCATCTTAAAAATTTGTTATTTCATTGTCGGCTCCCCTCGAATGTTGTTGACAGCAACTTCGCAGTATTAAGTGTCGAGTCAATCGGCGTGTCTAGTAAGAGCTTCTCAAACAGTGACGTTCGCATTCGTCGATAAACAAGTAGGTGCCGTTAGTTGTGAATCTAAAAAAAAAAAGCGTGTTAATTCACAACAACGCGAGAAGCTATCCCATACCTTATTCATGGGGTGCAAAGGGAAATTAAGTAAGTTGAAGTTATGTTGTAGTTCGTCGGAATCACCAACTTCGAGAGTGGTCAGAATATGGATCTTATAGAACTAACACCGGAAATGTTTTAAGCAGTAGTCTGAGTCATGTTCCTCGAAGTTGGTCCTAAGACAGATACCGTAGAACAGACATAGGAGTGGTCCAAGTTATGTTGCAGGGTGTTAAATCACACCTCCAATGACAAAGTTAGAACTAGGTTCGCTCCTTACCCTTGAGGGACCAGTCAAAGGACTAGTTCTGCGTTAGTTTGTTTTCCCATAGAGCACCTTCTGCTAGGTGCCGATGAACCCCATCCGGCTGGCATCATCGAGTTAAGCATTCACACAAACATAAATTGAGTGCATCAAAGAAACATACACCATTTTACTGTTACGGAGTCAGAATGTGGTCCACCACGGATTCTCTCGGGTTCGTGGGGTCGAAGGCCTTCCCGAGGGGAACCTCTGCGGAGGATTGAGATGCAGTTGGCAGAAAAACGCAAACCGTTGGTACTATACTCGTAAGCTAAGCAAGTTTTTTAATGACAAAGGCCTCTCTAGACGAACTGAATTACAACTATACCAGACAGTAATCCTACCTGTCTTGTTCTATTTCGCAGAATCGTGGGTAATGACACAAGCGGATATGATGTGGAATGATCTAAACAGTATTTGAACCCAAACTCGTTAGGGAGTGAATGCTTGGCTGACACATTCTGCGCAAATGTAATGGGTTCTCCTGGTTACACATACGTAGTGTGTGCTGCATATATGGTGTTATCCAACCTGATCGGGAATTATCAGTGTGGCTTTAGACCTGGTAAATCAACAACTTACCTGATATTCACATTGGAAAAGACCCAAGAGAAACAGATTGATACGTACAATGTTTTCGTCGACCACAAAGATGCCTTCGACAGCCCGATACGGCAGAAATTATTCGAAAGCATGGCTGAGTTTGGTAATCCAGCGAAGCTGATACACCTTTGCGGAAAGACGCTGACTGACACGAAGTCTTCAGTGAGGAATGCCAAGGACCTTACGGAGCCATTCTATACTAGGCGAGGTCTAAAACAAGGCGACGGCCTATCGCGTGAACGTTGACAATAATAATTTCGAGGTGGTAGATAATTTTATCTACCTAGGCTTCGCAATCAACAAAACAAATAATGTCAGCCTCGAAATCTGAAGAAGAATCCTACTTGGTAAAAAATGCTACTTCGGACTACGCAAGCGATTTAATGACAGAGCCCTCTCTCGACGAAAAAAAATCCAGTTGTAACAGATACTTGTTGTACCCGTCTTGAATCCTGGGTTATGACACAAGCGGATGATAAATACTCGGTAAAATATATGGGCCGATCATCGTATACTAAGAGTATCGACGTCATATGTACGAGCTGTTCACTGTTCACATTGACGTTGTCAGACGTATTAAGGTGCAGCGGTTGCGTTGGCTAGGTCATGTTTTACGCATGGACAGAAATGCTCCAGCACGAAAAGTCTTCGACAATGAACTCGATAGAGGGCGCAGAAGAGTGCAAAAAAAAATCCGTTGGATAGACCAGGTTACTGAGAACCTTGCAGAACTTGGTGTGACTAACTGGAGAAGAAGAGCAGAAGATCGAAGCGCTTATAATATTTTTCTACTTGCGGTATATAATACAATAGGATTGCAAAGAAGTATCATATAAGTAAGCAAGTAAGTAGTCCTCTCTTTTTTATTACCATTGTTTGGCAATTCTTCCTACCAAAATATAATAGACAGAAAGGATAATATGATATACTATCGAAAAGACCACATTCAGTGCGTAGTGAAAAAAATATTGCGGCTGTATCGGAGAAGATGGCTGAAGACCGTGACTAACCGATACGGAGACGTATGCAGCATCTTGGCCTCTCGTATGCAACAGCTTGTGGAATTACTCTTAACAATCTTCGGTTAAAGGCTAACGAGTACAGAATACCACTTGTTAACAAATTGAAGCCGGCCGACTATAATTTACAGTTTCTGCGCTCTTTATAAAGAAATTACTTTGGGAAGCACCTAATTTCGCATTTCTGACCTGGCCATTGTTCGCCTAGATATTGCAGTATCATACATTTGTATTTTTTCTCAAAGTGTATATGATGTCCATAACCTCCGTCGATGAGTCAACTACTACTTAAAGTTTATTACGTACACATTATTTGCGTTAATCCAGATATACCTGTGACAATACAGGAAATAATTATCGAAACTTGGACCTTCCAAATAGATCACTTACGGCGTAGCCATAACCAACATTATTATGAAACTGTCCTAAGGAGATAAATGTCAGATATTATACTTTTGAACTGTAGTAAATATTCTGACATCCATTTCAGATTTGAGTGCTTCATTTAAAATAAAATAAAAAAGTTCAAAGTGAATCATCCTTTCTGTTTAATAAACAAGACTTTTTTTTACTATTGTATCTTATAAAGGATTTGTAAAAGTTATAACGCTTCTATTTTTAGTTTCACACAAAGGTATATCCGAACATCAGCTGTTTGAGAAGCTTTTACGTACATGCACATACATGTCGATAGATTTGACGAGTCAAAAGTTGCTGTCAGTACTATAGCAGTCCGCCGATCAGTGAAATGTAAATGTTTCTGACTGAGGTCTAACTTAGATTACCAGTCCGATAGTCGCGAGATCTAACTACGATCGCTTCTATGTTTTTATCCTTAGGTCCCATATAACATAACATACTAGCATCTCGTACAGTTATAATAAAAAATCACGATGTCCTGAGAACAACTATGTTACCATTGGATTTTGCCCACAGGCACCTCTGACATATTTAATTTATTATCCTTTTTCAATGGCTTACAAATAATTTAACAAAAAAATCTTTACTACCAAAAAAAAGACAACACGTTCCGCTTTAAACAAAAATATACATTATGAATGCATGCAACATTTGCCATAAACCACATGCAACCAGCCAGACATAAAGTGGCAAACTCACATTAACACGTTCCACAAAACCAATGACACAGAGACGGAAGCATGAAATTTAAGCTTGAAGTACTTCAAATGTCAATGGGAATTCGACATAGTACAGCAAATGGATTTCCGTTATAGGAAAACAATGACAACTTAACACATACATAGATAATTCACTGTATTGGACGAATGGCACAAAACAAAAATCAATATTTCAACTAGCAATAGAGAGAGAAACAAATTGAACATGATAAATTAATTTACTATGTAGCTACAGAGCTGCTGATATGAAATTCCAAACAAAATTCTACACTATGCCAATAGATGAGTTTTCAGCATTTCTTAGTAGAACATGTGGAAATTGTGAAAATGATTGAATATTCTAGTTAGTACTTATTACGCCATGGGAACAACATTAAGGAATTATTAATGGTTTGGCAAGATTTTCATATTGCCTCCAAGCCTGCAACACTGTTTTGCCATTAATGCGTATTCATTCATTTTTCTTTATATTATTAACACACAATTCACCAATGACCTTTACATCAACGCCGCGTGTTTTTTTTTTTTGTAATGATAATCATTTATCCAATTACTTAAGATTAATCATTTGTATAAGTCCCAGGAAAGTTGTTTTGTTTGAAATTTCATTAACATTTAGCAGCAGCAGCTACGTAACATGATTTTGCATTTTCCATTAGCTGCGAATTCCCAAAATGCCATTGTGGTTGGGCTGAATGATGCCACGGTGGCAAAATGTTGTAAACAAATCTATTAACTGGTAAATAATCGTAATACAACGCAAAAAAAAATACTGTTTGTATGTTGCAAATAATGTATATAATACTGTGTGAGTATTTTGTTGTTGTTGTTGTTTGCTACAATGATACAAATCTCTCTGATGACTCAGGTATTACATGATTTTACATTTATCAAATGTACAAGCGCTAGTACAGAAAAAAAAGAGAATACAAGAAAACAAAAAAAGAACGAAACATTGATGCTGAAGATGAAGAGGAACAGAGCAATTCCCCAAATGATAATCATCGCCGCATTGCCGACAGACGGACGGTACATTTGGGGAAATTGGTTTGGTAACATTGGTCTGTGAATGGGGGGGAGAGTAGAAGGAGGAACAGTGGTGTTTGACTGGAAAAGGTTTAAAGTCCAGTATAAATACAACGTTTTAAGGAATTTATATTAGAATTTATTGGAAATATATAAATTTCCGAAAATTTGACTAACATGTATAGGAGAAAGTAAGAGCAAACGGATACGGTAATGGCCTCCCCACCTGTTAGGACAGTGATGGATATCTGGTCACGGCTACGCAGAGTGTGCTGCACATATGGAGAGAACACTTCCCGCAACTGCTGGTTTCAGAAGGCAGCGCACGTAAAGTTATCACGCCAGTTGTCGACGACGGCTTAGATTTCCCACCACCAAGTCAAGCCGAGGTAAGAAGAGCAATATCGCGGCTGAAAAACAACAAAGCAGCCGGTGCCGACGGTCTGCCCGCAGAGCTGTTCAAGTCCGGTGGCGAGGAGCTGATAACGAGCATGCACCAGCTCCTGCGCACGGTTTGGCATAAAGAGTGCATGCCCGACGATTGGAATGTAAGCGTATTATGTCCTGTGCTGAAAAAAAGTGATCCAAGTGTGTACTCCAACTACCTCGGGATCAGCCTTTTACACATCGCATATAAGGTCCTTTCGAGTGTGCTATGTGAAAGACTAAAGCCAGTGTTATCCAACCTGATCGGGCCTTATCAGTGTGGCTTTAGACCTGGAAAATCAACAACTGACCAGATTTTCACACTTCGGCAAATCCTGGAAAAGACCCAAGAGAAACAGACCGACACGTACCATCTTTTCGTCAACTATAAAGCTGCTTTCGACAGCCCGATACGGCAGAAATTACTTGAAGCCATGGCTGAGTGTGGTATTTCAGCGAAGCTGATACGTCTTTGCGGAATAACGCTGACTGACACGAAGTCTTCAGTGAAGATTGGCAAGGACTTTACGGAGCCAAACTATACCAGACGAGGCCTAAAACAAGGCGACGGCCTATCGTGCGATATCTTCAACATTGTGATGAAGATGATAGTGAGGAATGCTGCAGTAAACACGAGTGGCACTATATTCAACAAAAGCCACATGCTACTCGCGTACGCAGATGTCGTAGACATCATCGGTCGAAAACTGCGGGATGTAACAGCAACCTTCTCAGGTATACAGGAGGAATCAGCGAAAATGGACCTAACGGTGAACGAGGACAAAACGAAGTTATTAGTTTCAACGAACAAAGAATCTACTCGTTTGGGAAACTGCGTGAACGTTGACAACTATAATTTCGAGGTGGTAGATAATTTTGTCTACCTAGGCTCCACCATCAACAAAGCAAATAATGTCAGCCTAGAAATCCGGAAAAGAATCCTGCTTGCAAATAAATGCTACTACGGACTAAGCAAGCGATTCAATGACAGAGCCCTCTCTCGACGAACAAAACTCCAGCTATACCAGATACTGGTTCTACCTGTCTAAATGTATGGCTCAGAATCCTGGGTGATGACACAAGCGGATGAATCGGTTCTGGCGGTATTCGAGAGAAAAATACTCCGTAAAATATATGGGCCCACCATCGTATGAATCATGAGCTGTACGAGCTGGACACTGACATTGACGTGGTCAAACGCATTAGGTCATGTTGTACGCATGGACGAAAATGCTCCAGCTCGAAAAGTCTTCGATAATGAACTCGATGGACGGTGCAGAAGAGGGCGACCAAAACTCCGTTGGAAAGACCAGGTTACTGAGAAACTTACAGAACTCGGCTGCGACTAACTGGAGAAGAACCGCAGAAGATCGAGGCGCTTATAATATTTTTTTACGTGCAGTATATAATCCACTGGGATTGCATAGAAGTACCAGCTAAGTAAGTACGTAAGTAAGTATAGGAGGTGTCAGTAGGGGCAGCACCAAGTGTCTGTTTTTTATTACACAGTACAACATTTTTCAGCTCATTGATTTGGGATTCAATTCTGAGAACTGCACGTGAAAGTAACCCCAAAAAGAGTAAGTTCTGCTTCATTTATTTTGTCAAGTTACCTGCCATAATAATTTAATATTGATTTGAAGTTAGTATGTCTCGTATAGGGTAATTTGTCACGTTTACGGCTCTTTTGTTTGACATAACTCGAGAACCACTAGTCCGATTTAGCTGAAACAAATTTAAAAATATTAAAAATTATAATTCCTTTAATCTGTTCATATAACGTTTCCCTACATAACCAACAGTTTCACTTTTGCATTCATTAAATGATTTTGAACTGGGTTTATTTTGTAGCAGTTACAATAAAACAGTTGTACACCGTGGCGTATGATTTACGTGGAATATTACTTATGATAACCATACGCCACGATATAGTATTAATGTTATGTCAAACAAAAGAGCCTAAAACGTGACAAATTCCTCTATACGAAACTTACTAACTTCAAATCGATATTAAATTATTAAGGCATGTAACTTGACTAAACGAATGAAGCAGAACTTCGACTTTTTGGGATTACTTTCACGTGCAGTTCTCAGAATTGAGTCCCAAAATCATGTGTTGTACTGTGTTAGTAAGTAAATGCTCAATTACCTTTTACAAAATTTGACTGAATTCAGTGTACTTACAAAAACTGTATGAAAGATAGATTATGCGGTCTTTCCAAATGGGATTTGACTAACGTATCGAGATGGGATTTGACCATTGATTTGGATTTCTGTGGTTTTGTCTGCTATTACAAGATAATTAAACCGAAAAAATTCAAATATCTTCTAGTTGTCCATTTTCAAATTGTGGGACAAAAATTATGTTCCGATATAAGTAGTGCATATTCATTCCAGATTTTTATAAGTGTACATCGAATGCAAAACAAGTGAGAAAGTTTCAGTCAGGTAAACCTACTTACATATACCCTTACCCTCAGTATAAACATACAATTTCCTGAACAATATATAGAATTTGGGCACTATCACGTCGGGTATATTGATATTATTACTTGATTTCTAAAGTGCGAGGAATAGGCCATTTGTATGGGAGGTATCAGAAGGGGAGTGGCCAGGTAGCCCATTTCCAATACGGTAAGTTGTCTTGGGGAAACATTAACCTATGCAAAGTTTAAAAACAATTGGATAAGTCTTTCGAAAATTATCGTGCGTACCAGGCGAACAGACAGACGGACGGACAGGCAGGCAGACGGACACGGCTAAAACGACTTAAAATGTCATGTATCAAATTTAGTTCAAAGAAATATAGGGTATTAAGTGACTCCTTCTATGTGTTTGGGTCGTATCAAATGATATATGTATACCCTCCTACCCGTAGTGTGAGGGTATAGAAATGGCAGATGCATCAGAAGGGGCGAGTCAAAGTTTTAGGTTTACTTAGGGTTTGTCTACTATTACCAGGTAACTAAATTCAAATATTCTCCAATTTGTCCATTTGGAAATTATAGGTAAAAGATAAATTTTTCACAAATAGGTTATTTGTATGGGAGGTACCAGAAGGGGTCGGCCTATGTAGTCCATATTAATTTCAGAGTCAAATTTCAATAAGGGTTTATCTGTAGTAAAATTTAACTCATGCGCCACCTACGAGTCTACTGCCGACTAGTCTTTTATGAGCTGTGGCATTTGCAACCACACGCAAAGCCCCAGTCCCAGCCAGCTCATTTTGTATTAGGGGGTGCGACAGTGTTGTATGGAGATCCGTAGTAACAGAATTTGGATACGAAGACCAGCTAATCTTGTGTGATTGGAAAAAAAAATTCATAAGACAAAATTTGATTGAGGTGGGGTGACTGCACATTGCGGTCAAAGTAGGGGGTACGGCGAAAAAATCCACATCATGCCCCGCAACAACCTTTGAGTCGCCTTTAGAGGGTTAAAAGTAGCAACAGTAATTTTCCCTCCTAACATTTTCTCTTAACATCATTATTTACACATACAGATCAACAAAACAAAACAAGAGCATACATACACGGGAGATACACTGGGTTGGCATTTGTTGCCAAAAACAATTCTATGCAATTTTGTCCAAAGGACAAAGTATAACTAACCAAGAGCTTGTATGGATTATGTTGACGTGTATTCTTCGTTGATACCATTTTCGCACCGGTGTGTGTGAGCTTCACATTGATTTCTTGAAGCTTTTTAAAACTTAAGTTGTGATAATGATTGGAGAAGTCACAGCAAACGGGTACTGATGATTATGGTTTGGCAACCATCGAAATAGCTATCTGCCCTGCCAGCTGTCAACATAATCCATTTCACACAACTCTTGTAAAACATATTCTATTAACAATAATAGAATAGATCTTGAACCGAACAATGAAAACACATCACTATTTTTATTAAAGATATCAGCTCCATCCGCACCCTTTAGAGCCTACTAGATGGATCAAATGTATATCCGACCTCCAGTAATTGTTCCTTCCGAACGTTTTCCCCAAACATAATTCTCCATCTCAACCCCCTAAGGGGGGCTCCCATATAAAAATCAAATTTTTATAAATTTTGCTCCCACCGCTCTAACTGCCCCAAACATGCCCCTAGAGGAGTTAAATGTATTACCAACCCCCCAATATTTTTGCAACCCCAACAGTTTTTCGCAACATATTTTTTTTTTAAATTAGCTCCTGCTGCTCCGTTGATGCCTCCGTGAGAGGTAAAGTATATTACTGACCCCCACTAGTATATCTCTCCTAACATTTTTCCCAAACATACATACCTTCTATCTTCACACCCTAAGGAGGCTCCCTAAAGACGTCTTTATAATTCGAAAATGTTACTCAAATAAATTTATTTTTTTGATGCAATGGATCTTTCCCTCGATTTACGGCGACGACCTTAAGCAAAAATATACGTTCCTCGTCGTTACTACACAATACGGCGCAGTAGTCCTCTATTAATTTCATAGCTCTTTCTGCAGCGTCATTGACAACATTAAGACAACATTTCATGTACTTGCTCGTAGTCTTCACTCTCTTCCCAGGTTTCTGGATGGGTAGTAATGAAATTTGTTGACGGATTGTCAACGATCGAAAAATATTTTTGTCTCAGGTGTTACCTAATGGCTCAAGCTGTTGTTCCGCTGCTATTCTCCACATCATCTTCTTTATCTATATCATCGTCTTCTTCTTCTTCAATATCATCTACGTCGTGTTAATTCTCGCTGTCTTCGTCGGACGATTCCTTCATCTTATCATCACATAATTCTGACCCGTATTCCTCTTTCCCTTCGTCAAATATAAGACTTACATTCGGCATTTTTCGTTTAATGTCAAAGGGGGTACTCGGATCAAATAATGCAAGATCAAATGACTTGGTATTAATTTTGACATGGACTGATATTTTGGCTGCGACTCTATCATCTTCTATCCTAGGTTTTTCCCATTGCTCTTCGCAACGGACAGACATTAGCACCCCTGGCTAAGGGCACCTGGGTTTTTCATTCCAGTGTACATTGAAAAAATTCGGTTCAACCAACTATAGGATTTCCTTCAAAAATGCAGTAACCTGCTATCGATTTTGTATACTGGCATCTCGAAGGGAGTTCCGATTTATGATCATTGAAACAAATAACTTCGTTTTGTCCACATTTACCACCAGACTCACTTCTTCCGGCTGCTTCTCAATGCTCGAAAAGGCCGCAGTAACATCCCGCAGTCCTCGACCACATATTATTCAGGACCATTTCCTAACTTCTTAACGGCTCTTTAAGAATTAATTTGCTAGAAGTAATTGAGGGATGTTGTTGGATTTGGCATTGGCTATCTCGGTGGTGTGCAACTTTGTGATGTTTAACTTCCTGTGCGTATTGTTACGAGCGTTTCTAGCCGTCCTTCATCGAGTGTGAACCTTGGCTGCAACTAAGTAGGTAGTGATCTGAGTCAATATTTGCATTTACACGCACGTCCATGACGCTTGAGACATGTCATCCATCGACTGCCACATGATCAATCTGGTTTCTTGTCTTTTGATCAGGAAATATCCACGTTGCCTGATGGATATCTTTGTGCGGGAATCTCGTTCATGTTTCTTGCCGGCGCGAAACTAACCAGTCTTAATCCGTTATCGGAATTGTTGTTGTGTAGACTCAAAAATTTTGACTGCTGAACCAAGAGCATCTGCTCTCCCCATTTTTGTATTAAAATCTTGCAGAATAATATCAATGTCATGGGCAGGGCAGCGGTCATATATTTCCTCCAGGCGCTCATAGAATGCATCTTTTATGTTATTGTCTTTGTCTTCCGTTGTGTCTCATGCACAAATCAGCGTAATATTGAAATATGTCACCTCGATGCGAATGGTGATTAATCGGTCTCTTACAGGGTTAATCCGCGAGACCAGAGGTCGAAGACAAATGCTGACTATGAATTTTCCTGCATGGTAGCTGTCACATTTCTTTCGTCGTATACATCCCTGCCCCGGCTATCACATTTCACATATGGTTGTGATGACAGTCTTGTATTAATCGAGGACATCCGCCAACTGGATAGAGGCATCAGCTCTGTAAAGAGTTCGGTCATAGTTCTCTTGGCGGTCAGTTAACACTACATTAATATTTCCCTTTAACATAAAACCATCACAACCACTGTTCCCTCACCTCTAACTACCAGCATATGCCACATTTCCCCTAGTGTTCGCTCGTTCAGCTTGTTTATTTCAAAATCATATTGAAATGAAACATGTTTATTTCATTAACAACATATCTCATTTTGCCACCTTTAGGCCTAAGCTGGCAATAATAATGCCACCAGTGAATTCCACTAGACAGTCATCCGAACACAACAACCGCCAACAATTTCAGGGAATTTAATTTTTTTTGTCATAATGATGATTTGCTTGCACCTGTTGTTTGTTAAGGACTAATGTAATTTTATTCGCACCAATGTGAAGTTGTTGGTTTTTTATTCTTCGATCCGCTCTTTGCAATATTTGTTATCTTCCTCTCGTGCCGCACTTTATGTTGTAATCACTCCCCACGGTTGTCAGCATGTCATGTCGTGAAATCTCTGACACACCATGGAGGTGGTGGATGTGGTGACAACAATGTGACAACGATGTTAAGTCTTTGAATGATGATCTCATTTGTGACAAGGTTATAGGTTTTATTGTCATTAGAGGCTTTTGTTTGGGGGATTCTGCAAAATCATTTGTAAATTAGCTAATTTTGTTCATCTTATCTGGGAGATTTTAAGAGATTAGCAATGTGTTGGATAGCTTTGAAACACTAGCTTACGTTGGCGACTCTTATTTTGATGAAATTTTTATTTTGTAAAATATGAAATTAAAAAGGTAGGGCCAAGTTACGAGTCTGATGATAGTTGGCAATGGAAATAAAGAAGAAAAGGTCAAGGCTCTGGAACTCTACTAGTGTTAAAAGGATCATTCATATGTTTTGGAAATTTTTATGACCTAATTTTTGACAAATATAAATTTCGTATAAATCCTGAAAACAAGAACAAATTCAGTGTAATATCTCAAAAAACTATCCATATTTTTTGCTCGAGCATAGTGGCCATAATACATAATACAATCAATGTCGCATTGAGTACACATATTGGCTGTCATACAGTGCAGTTAGTTTATATAAATATATAAGTAGCAGCCGAATTTGAAATCATAAAAATTACAATTCAATTATGTCTCTCATATTGCCTTAGAGGACATACTATACACATCGTCGAAATTATAGAATTCATATTGTCCCAAACAACCCCGCATCCCCACGACATGGTGAAGTGTATCGAAACTGTAATCCATTCAATTACAAATGCTTGCCAAAAAAATGTCCTTTGTGCCCTTATAATTCTATCGTTATTTAATAAAATTATGCTATTAATATGCCAAAACAGACTACACTTTAAACAACAACAAGTCAAGTACTTTACAAGGATTCCTATTCATATCTATTTTGGTCGTGATTTAACATAAAAAACCCCACAATATTGTAGGAAAACAAAAAAAAAAACACTCCCAATTCAAAGAAACCTCTAACAAACAATTGTGTTGACTTAAAGCTTATAAGCCTAAAAGTATGCCACATAGAAAAAACATAACAATTCAATGAAAGACTGTGGTTGTAGGTTTTTGTGTAAAATGCTACTGTGTGTAGGTAATAAAAGAGAATACCACAGGTTTTGTGTTTGCTGGTATAAGCATAAATACGTGTTACAAGAATTTCTTTTTTCTATTTCATTTGCTGCTTCTATTCTCCCTAGGGTAACATCTTTATAACTTCCGCTTCTGGTTGGTTTTTTTTTCGCCATATCATGTGACAAAGATTCTCTGTGTTTGAGTGTGTATGTTGGTGTGTGTGTGCGGAAGCAGTACAGAGAAAACAAATGGTTTACTGTTACAATGGAACCAGGCAAAAAAAAACCAAACCCAATTGAAACATAAGACGTTAGGCCAGTCACCGGATACGTGTGGGATAGGTTGAGTTTTGAAAACGCTTTTTTCTCATTTTTTTACATAAACGTATGTGTTATACACTGGAATGTGTGTGGAAAATCCTTTGAGGCTTAACAAATTATTGTTCTCTTGCGGCTAATAGCAATGAAGTGAACAAATCTGTTATAATCATCACTTTTTTGTGTTTATCCTCTTAGCTGGCAAGAGATCTACCTTGATAAGATAAATATTAAATATTCTGCCTTTAGTGTTACTTCCAGCTTCTATATCTTCTATTATTTCTCGGTATACAAGGGTTTTTTGAGTGCGCAAAAAATCAACTTAAAAAATGCGTGAATGACATTTTTATTTCTGGGTATAAATTTAGAATGCATATTCATTATCAATAGCCAATTATATATATGACGGATTAAGTTTCATTACGTGAAGTCAGATTGCAGGATTAGCAGAGTGCTTAATTTTTCTACATTTATATAAAGCGAACTCAAAACTTCAAAAACTACAAAAGATCCGTAACATGTTTATCAACCAAATTTTTCAACATATAGGAGCAATTACCAGCCGTCGCACAAAAAGACACGGACTATGGTTTATTATCGAACGGCCCAAAATATAATTATTTTAAAGTGCGGACAGGACCGTGCGTTCGCGCATGAAGACGTGCTACATCTACTATACTGGCCACGCGGACAAGCACAAGTTTGTATGTGAATTTTTTGTTGGCAAGAAATGGCAACACCTAGTCTCACGGTTCAACCCGGTGTATGAATGTATAGCCACCATAAGAGTCAAAACAAGAAAAGAAAAAAAAAATGGCAAAGACGAGTTCTACGATAGCCTAGAAAATGTATATGACCGTAGCCCGAACCATGATATCAAAATTGTACTAGGCGAATTTAATGCTCAAATAGGCTGGGAGACCGCATGAGAGCCTACCACGGCGAACAATTTCATCAGACTGATAGATTTCTCTGCGGCAAGAAACATGATACTTAGCAGCACTAAATTTTACCATAAAAACAATTATAAGGCAACACTACCTTACCGCAGTTAAGGTGCGCACAAGGCTAAGCATGGCGATACACGTACGTAACCTGGCACAACAAAAGAAATAGGGTTGTCCTGCTGCAATGACAGCGATGGCCAGCTAGTACCATGCTTCAGCTCATGGAGAACATCTGGCTAGAACAGAGCATGTCCGGGGATTGAAATCTCAGTCAATTATGTTCCATACTCTCGAAAGGAGATCGTAGTGAATGTAAGAACTACCGTGGAATAAGCCTATTACCCATTGCGTACATGGCCCTTTCGAGCAGATTGTGTGAACGTCTAAAGCCAATTGTAGAAAAACTAATTGGAGTGCGGCTTTAGACCTGGTAAATCTACGACGGATCAAATATTCACTCTACGACAAATCCTGAAAAAAACTCATGAGAAGCAGATCGACACCTACCACCTCTTTGTCGACTGCCTTCGACTCTCCGATAAGGAACGGGCTTTATAAGGCCATGTCTGAGTTTGGTATTCCTGCAAAGCTGATTCGACTTTGCAGATGTACCTTGGAAAACACCAAATCCTCGGTTAAGATTGGTAAGGAGCACTCAGAACCAATCAACACAGAAAGAGGTCCCAGGCAGGGTGATAACCTGTCCTGAACACTATTTAATATAGTTATGAAGAAGGTGATGAGAAAGGCTAGTGTCAACATGTCTGACACCATATTCCGCAGGAGCAACATGCCACTAGCCTATGCCGATGATATAGACATCATTGGCCGAAATCTGCGGGATGTTACTGCAGTTTTCTCATCACTAGAAAAAGAGTCGGCAAAAATGGGTTAAGCGGTCAACGAGGACAAAACAAAAATAATGATTTCGACGAACAAAGAGTCCTCTCGATGGGGACGCATCGTCAACTTTGAAAATTATAGCTTTGAGGTAGTAGATGAATTTACCTACCTCGGATCTTCCGTCAATAAGAAAAATAATGTCATCCAAGAAATCAAGCGGAGAATAGTGCTCGCCAATAGATGTTTCTACGGACTTCGGCAGTACTTTAGTAACACCACCTTATCTCGGAATACAAAGAAACAGCTTTACCAGGTGCTAATCTTACCCGTTCTTTCGTATGCTGCCGAATCATGGGAACATACAAAACCTGGGAGAAAAGAAAAATAGAAAAGTACTCCGAAAAATATTTGGACCTATCTGTGTCGACGGCGAGTTTCGCCATCGGATGAACCATGAGCTGTATGAGCTTTACCACGACATCGACGTAGCTAAAAGCGTCAGAATCCAACGACTACGATGGCTGGGACATGTTGCCAGAATGGACGTAAATGCTCCAGCGAGGAAGGTGTTTGAAGACGAACCAAAAGGACGGCGCAGAGCAGGGAGACCTAAACTCCGTTGGAAGGACCAAGTGGTAGGCGACGTGCCACCATCTGGTAGGACTAACTGGAGAACACACGCAGAAGACCGAAGCGTGTGGAATTCTTTAGTACTTCAGGCCTCAAATTTATGAACTACATTCGTAAGTTGTAATGGGCCACTTAAGTAAGTAAGTAAGTATATACGATTGTTGTTTATTTTGACACCGCATCATCCTGGATGGTAAACTTTCTTAACAAGTGTTTCATGAAATAAAGTTCTCTAGTGCTGGAGCACAAATGTTTTGTAACATGGTAAAATACTACTTTGTTTTTCTTGTAACAACATGTCCTCTTTGGACTTTATTCAAAATCAAAATTATGAGCCAGCTATGCCTCTTGGTAGCAAAACTGCCCATTTCACAACCTTCACGAGATGAAACCTGTACAACCAGCGGCAGATAGTGAGCGACGAACCCTGATGGTTCGGCACCGTCCATTATGTCCTAAACTGGCTACGAAAACACGAAGAAGTAATAGTAACAAATATAACCTCTTAATGCTGACCACTTCCTCAAACTTTATAGGAATCATGATTTAAGTATATGCACCTGGAACGTCCGGACTATTCATAGAAAAGGGGTCACTATCCGACTGGCGGATATCCTAAAAAATACAAGGCTAACATCACCGCCACTACTTCTGACGATCCCAATTTCCAGTGGCGGAATATTGCACATTCCGTGGCAATCTTTCTTGGATATGAAAAACGACATTCAGATGAATCCTGGTACGATGCCGAATGTCGCATAGCGTCTGAGAAACTTTTAGGGCAACGATACAGCCAATTGTATCCCGTGGTGTTAGGGAACGGCACAAGTAGACAATAAAACAGACCAGGCAACTATTTAAGCGAAAAAAAACTTCCGGTAAAGGAACGGGAGAACGAGTATATAGAGCGACAAAGGGATAGAGGTAAAGCACGAAAATTTTACCAGAAAGTAAAAGCAAAAGAAGGTCAAGGGTGGAAATATGCATATATGCATATATGGAGAGAACACTTCCACCAATTGCAGGTTTCGGCAGGCAGCGCACGTGATGGCTGAAAAATAAAAAAACAGCCGGTTTGTACGGACTTCTGGCAGAGTTCTTTAAGTCCGTTGGCGATGAGCTGATAACGAACATGCACCAGCTGCTAAGCACGTTTTAGATTGCAATCCAAGCGTATTATGTCCTATGCTGAAAAAAGGTGATCCAAGTGAATATATGTAATACTAGTAAACCCGGCAATGCTTCGCTATTGCGTACTTGACGTATACTTATAATATATTTGGCCTGCTACCCCAAATTACTCCTTAACCTGATCAAACTAACAACATATCACTAACCGAAAATAAAAAATCCGTCAGAACATTCATATCTATAGGGCCAAGTACTACCTGTATACAAATACAGCCTTAGATCGGAAATAAAATGTCCGCCTTCATATTCCTGCTGACCGAAAATAAATATTATGTCGGTATATTCATGTTTACACTACTGACATCAATGTCAATGTTTTCTTTCTAAACGTGAGCATCATGTAAATAAGATTGTTTTGTCAAAGTTTACCGATATATTGCCAAAATTTTGGATAAAACCAACTGACGCAGTGTAAATAGTCCTTAAACTTTAATGAAACAATCCGGAAAAAATTCTTGTCAAAATGCTGCAAAAATGTCAGCAAAAAAAATGTAAAATTATTATGAAGTTAAGAAAAATCAATTGTAGTTCTTGCTTTTTGCTTCAACAACATTACTAATTGATAAAAATAAGAGTTCTCTTTGTAACTTTTGTACAATAAAAGTACTTTTCGGGTACAATAAATTGTACTTTTATGTACAATAAATTTACTTTTTAGTAAAATAAATAGAATTTTTTAGTACAATAAATTTTACTTTTTTGGTATCGTTATTATCTGTGTATCAAATATCAAGTAGCAAAAATACAGTTTGGTCACGCCCCCTCGGTCCACGGGTGTTTTTTACATATTCATATATCAAGTACTATCTGTGTATCAAATTGTATGTCTCTAGGGCTAAAATACTGTTTTGACACGCCCACTCCGGCCACTGATCCAAATTTTAAATTTCGAGTGCATATCCATATACGTGTTGTTGAGTACTATTTGTGTACCAAATTGTATCTCTCTGGGGGTAAAATACAGTTTCGTCACGCCCACTCCTCCTACTGATCCAAAATTTAAATTTCGTCTGCATATTCATATTCGTGTAGCCGAGTACTATCTGTGTACCAAATTGTATTTCTCTAGGGGTAAAATATAGTTTCGCCACACCCCTCCGCCCATTGCACAGTGGTCGATCTTGTATGGAGCGAGCGGCCAAAAATACTTCTAGTGGAGATATTATTGTGAAATTTTTTCTATAAAAATATAATTAGTAATAAATCGAACAGACATTGGTCGTACCTAAGCTCCTCCCGAAACCCCACAATTATAAGGGTACACCGTATGATATTTTATTATAGTAAGTAATATAGTATTATATAATACATCATTTTAACAGGCCAAAAACAGATTTATTTAAAACTGACTTATGATAAGATGATAAATTGTTAACTTCCGTTATCCCTTAATTATTCATCTGAAACTATATGTCCCTTAAAGGGACTTCAAAGTTCAAAAGATATCATTTCTAAAAATGCATTTTTTTTTTGATTTTCAACGGAAAAAAATAGTGTAGACCCACTTTTCCCTATTTATTATATAAAAAAAAATAAACTGAAATAAAAAAATTATTAGAAACTTTCCGAACAGAAACAATTTTGGGCATAAACCCATATTGGGTTGTATGGGCGGTCAGTCGAGGGCGTGGCCGATTTGGATGAAACTTAGCACGCATCTTTTGTTTATTCTAGGATTTTTTTTAAATTTTACACATTTCCTTGGATTAGATAAATTGTGTGCCAAAAATTTGATTTTATGCACAAATTCGATTTGAATTGTTTAAGCGGTGGGCGTGGCTGCTTTTGATGAAATTCGGTTTTTTTTTATTATTTTACCCGGTGCAAAATTTTAATGATCTTGAACCAACACTATTTAATGATAAAATGGGAGTGGTTAATGACTCATACCCCCCTCCTCTCCTACCGTACCCAGGCACCCACATTTACCCCATGTTAGCAAAAACTTGAGAAAATGTACGAAACTTGTTTTTAATTTATATGTTAACAATTTGTTTACAAGTTTACTTTCAAACAATAAAAATATTGAAAAATTTCATATAAAATAATATGTAATACAAAATTATAAAAAGGTTAAGGGGGCTGGTTTAAAAATATAACGATAGATACTCTTTGAAATAAAAAAAGAGCTAAAAAACTTTGCGTATCATTTTTTTATAGCAGTTTTAAAATTATTAATATTAAGGCTGTTTTTTAGTCACAATAGCCTTTAATAGATAATCGAATTCAAAATTAAACTAGCAATTCAAAACCTGATTTTAATAAAATTTGGACATAAAAGCGGCCTCATTGCTTTGGTCTGAGAGAGATAACACAAAGACGAGCAAAAGTGAGCAGCTGATATTACCAATTTTAGAATCTTGAAATATTAACTAATAAACCAAAAAAAGTCCCATTGGAGACTTCAGGGGGGAACACAACTAAAACTCTAGTTAAATTTTACATATATGGACGAAAGAACACTAACAATGCAACTGGAAAAATATTAATTTTATAACAAATCTACAACAAGCTTAACACATTGTTAATATTTTAAAATATAGTTAATACCATGTAATTCAATATTCATTTCGATTTATTTCGACAGAAGTTTTTTTTCTTTTGTTTTAATTAATTTAAAGTTGCACTTAATTTTCCCTTTTTTACACTGCAAAAACCAACTGTTTACTCGCTCTTTTTTTTGAAGCTGTTCTTAAAGAGTACAGATGGAATAAAACAAAAACAACTATAAATTTTAAAACCTTGTTTTTATAAGAAACAGTGATGCCACACTTGGTGACAAACTTCTGACTTTGTCGCCCACTGATCCAAAATTTAAATTTCGTCTGCATATTCATATTCGTCTAGCCGAGTAATATCTGTGTACCAAATTTTATCTTCCTAGCTCTAAAAATATGTTTAGCCACGCCCACTCCGCCCACTGGTCCAAAAATAAAATTTTGTCCGCATGTTCATATTCGCCTAGCCGAGTAATATCTGTGTACCAAATTTTATCTTCCTAGCTCTAAAAATATGTTTTGCCACGCCCACTGGTCCAAAATTAAAATTTTGTCCGCATATTCATAATTGTGTTGCCGAATACTATCTGTGTACCAAATTTTATCTTCCTAGTTCTAAAAATATGTTTTGCCAATCCCAATGGTCCAAAATTAAAATTTTGTCCGCATATTCAAATTCGTGTTTCCGAATACTATCTGTGTAACAAATTTTATCTCCCTAGCTCTAAAAAAAGTTTTGTCAAGCCCACACCGCCCATATGGTCAAAAATTCAAAAAAATTATAGCCTACGGCAATTTCCATAGACTATGTGAAAGACCAAAGCAAGATTTATCCAACCTGACCTTAGACCTGGTAAATCAACAGCTGACCAGATATTCGCACTGCGGCAAATCCTGAAAAAAACTCATGGAAAACAGACCAACACATACCATCACTTTGTTGACTACAAAGCTGCCTTCGACAGCATAAAACGGCAGATATTACTCGAAGATATGACTAAATTTGGTATTCCAGCAAAGCTGATACGCTTTGTCGGAATGTCGGTCACTGATACGAAGTATTCATTGAGATTGGCAAGGAACTTACAGAGCCATTATGCACCAGACCAGGCCTACAACAATGTGACGGCCTATCGTGTGACCTCTTCAACGTAGTGATAGTGATGATAATGAGGAAAACCGCTGTAAACATAAGTGGCACGATATTCAATAAAACCTATATACTACTTGCATACGCTGATGATGTAGACATCATCGGCCGAAAACTGCGGGATGTGACTGCAGTCTTCTCAGGAATACAGAAGAAATCAGCACGAGGAAAAATCAACTCCTT
The DNA here is from genome assembly GCA_964034835.1 of Muscina levida. NCBI lineage: Eukaryota > Metazoa > Arthropoda > Insecta > Diptera > Muscidae > Muscina > Muscina levida. The sequence goes on from OZ035881.1 coordinate 27,242,701, forward strand.
TCGGATGCTGCGTAAATGTTGACAACTACAACTTCGGAAGTTGTAGATAATTTCATTTACCTGGGCTCCGTCATATATAAAAAATAAATGTCAGTCAGGAAGAAAATCCTGCTTACTAATAGACTCTATTACGGACTTAGCAAGCGATTAACAGACAGAGCTCTCTCTCAACGAACAAAAATCTAGCTATACCAGATACTGGATTTTCGTTCGTTGAGAGATGAATGGTTAAGAATCCTGTAAAATGGCAGATGCGGGTAAATCGGTTCTGGCAGTATTCTAGAGAAAAATACTCTGTAAAAATATAAGGACCCATCGTTAACCGAAAGTATTGACATTGCATGAGTCAGGAGCTGTGCGAGCTATCTATCGACATTGTCGTGAACGAACGCAATAAGTTACAGCGGTTGCGTTGGCTATGTCATGTTGTACGTATGGATAAAGTTTTACAGCTCAAAAAGTCTTTGAAAATGAACTCGTTGAATGACGCAGAAAAAGGCGGTTTTCTATATGGTACTCGCAACATATGTATGGATGTTTGTATGTATGTATTTATGAACAACGTATGAGTAATATTAATTTTATGCGGATTTTATATTAATCATACGCACATCGTTCCAACATTATGAAATTGAATCTCCGTTAGAAAGTCCAGGTTACTAAGAACCTTGCAATACTTGGTCTGACGAAATGCAGAAGAAGCACATGTTAAAGAAAATTAATTATTAACGATTGTAAGGAATTGCCAGCTAAATAAGTACCTAAATTTATAAGCCAAAAAAATATTACCCGTATGGTCAAAAAATTAGGTAGAGGTAGGTAGAGCTTAAAATGATAATATGTTCTTTAATATCTTTACCTTTTCTTTTCCATTTTTTACTTTTAAATCAATGGCAAGAAACTACTTTAAATGGTCATTAACAAACTTATCTAAAATAACAAAACTCGTCCCCATAACCCAAGACCTTTAATTGAAACGTTTTTCTGCACTTATTCTTAACATCGCCGCATCGTATGTTATTTGTTACTCAATTGACTGGAATTTTGTTAAAGGTATTTTGTGATGCCAAATATTTAAACACATATTGCTATATTTCAATACAATTCACATTAACAGGTGGTGATTTTCTATGTTCTTTAGTTTTTTTTTTGTTCAAATTCATGTGTGTTGTGGGCGTCATTTTAAAACTATTACATTGTCATATGTTAGATTTAATTTGCATTGTGTTATTGTTTTTACATGTCATTGTATCATCTGTCTATATTCCGGTATAATTTTATTCAATAATTCAATACACAACATTTATAGTCGGTTTAGCTTTTAGCTATATATAGATTAATTTCATAAAAATTACTCCATCTATTTGATTTTATTTTAGTAATTTTTTTTTTGTGTTGTTCTTTTGATTAAGTTCATTTTAACATTTACAAGGAATACTATGAATTTTTGTTGTTGGTGAAAATCATGTTTATATTCGATTTGTGTTGCATCTTTTTATTTACTTTGCCAATTAAAATTCAATATAATCAAATATGTACATTTGAATGGTTTTTATGTAGAAGTATGTGCAAAAAAATTGGTCCTCTAGGAAATTTTTGGATATTGTGATAGGTTTCTGGTTTACTGATTTCCTGGAGACAGAAATAAGGAAGAGAATAATAGTAAGCAATAACACTCAAATATAGAAAAATGTATAGGAGTTCCCCAATACATATATTATATATGGCTTGCCATAGCTTTGGGAAGCTTGGAATTTCATGCTTCACTTATTACAACTGCTAACACTATGTTCTTCAATCAACTTATGTGTAGGTTTCCAACTTGGTGTTCCCACTGAACTTTTACTTTGTTTCTATTTAATATTTTTGCATATTTCATTGTCCTTTTTTGTATATATTTTAAATATTTATATATATGAAGATTATCATTGTTAAAAACTCAAATAGACCAAAGTCAATTTGCAGAGATTTATCAGATTTATATAGAATTTATACACACAATACATGAAAATTATAAAAAAACAATGAAAGTACTCGTAATGGACACTTTGTTTAGAAATAATCCTGAATGTAGAAATAATATCATTTCATAGGTCATTATGGTACAGTATCATTAACCAGTCGGACATTGCATTCCAGGTATTCTCAAGTGTATGCCCATCATCAAAGTAAATACTTATTAGTGAATATACTTATTAAGATAAAAATCTGAATAATGAAAACAACAAACAACCCATTAACAAATTAAAAATGAGAAAGAATCAAGTAACAAGGACAATGAAAATATTTGCAATATCCAGAAATGCAACACAAAAAAATGTGCTTAACTACTGTTTTACGATGGGCAAATAGACAAAGGTATGGTAAAATGTAGCAAAGAGTAAATAACAACAAAGCAAAAATTATGCACAATAAACGATAGACTACAATTAAAAAATAACACAAAAACTACCTAAAGTATCTCAAAATTACCAAATATGTTCTTGTGGTTGACTATCCTATGCCAGTTCTTCATGCAGTCTTCCTTCTATGAAGTGTTTTCTATCTGTTTACGTTTGATTATTTACCTCTTATTATTGTTATATCAGTTGTGATTGCTTAGTCGATTTGTTGTTGTTTATTCAATTTAATAACGAACTTCGGCCATACTTTGTTGTGCCGGAAATGAGTGAAGGGGATGAGTACTTACAGTTGGCTGTACAACACAAACGGAAACGGAAGCTAAAATTATCATAATCAAGTGAAGATACTTGAGATTGTTATATTCACCAGTACTTGTGGAAGAGTAAACACACTTAAGATGACGATGAGTAGCAGTTGAATGATGGGCAGCCAAAGCATAGATAATTGAAACCCATAAGTGGGTGATTTTTGGGGTTTCCAACTAGGAGCTTATTATTGCGAATTGCCATAGTGGAAACTATGGTTTGGTCCTACTGTTTGTCTGAGTTGTAGGATAAATAAATACAATAACATTAAGTTAATAAGAAAATTTTTAATTGGATTGATTCTCTGAAGAAGATGTGAACAATAACAAGACCAAAGGAAAATCGCAAATGTATGTATTGTTATTTTGTAATTTTGTAATTTTGTAATTTTGTAATTTTGTAATTTTGTAATTTTGTAATTTTGTAATTTTGTAATTTTGTAATTTTGTAATTTTGTAATTTTGTAATTTTGTAATTTTGTAACTTTGTAATTTTGTAATTTTGTAATTTTGTAATTTTGTAATTTTGTAATTTTGTAATTTTGTAATTTTGTAATTTTGTAATTTTGTAATTTTGTAATTTTGTAATTTTGTAATTTTGTAATTTTGTAATTTTGTAATTTTGTAATTTTGTAATTTTGTAATTTTGTAATTTTGTAATTTTGTAATTTTGTAATTTTGTAATTTTGTAATTTTGTAATTTTGTAATTTTGTAATTTTGTAATTTTGTAATTTTGTAATTTTGTAATTTTGTAATTTTGTAATTTTGTAATTTTGTAATTTTGTAATTTTGTAATTTTGTAATTTTGTAATTTTGTAATTTTGTAATTTTGTAATTTTGTAATTTTGTAATATAGTAATTTTGTAATATAGTAATTTTGTAATTTTGTAATTTTGTAATTTTGTAATTTTGTAATTTTGTAATTTTGTAATTTTGTAATTTTGTAATTTTGTAATTTTGTAATTTTGTAATTTTGTAATTTTGTAATTTTGTAATTTTGTTATTTTGTAATTTTGTAATTTTGTAAATTTGTAATTTTGTAATTTTGTAATTTTGTAATTTTGTAATTTTGTAATTTTGTAATTTTGTAATTTTGTAATTTTGTAATTTTGTAATTTTGTAATTTTGTAATTTTGTAATTTTGTAATTTTGTAATTTTGTAATTTTGTAATTTTGTAATTTTGTAATTTTGTAATTTTGTAATTTTGTAATTTTGTAATTTTGTAATTTTGTAATTTTGTAATTTTGTAATTTTGTAATTTTGTAATTTTGTAATTTTGTAATTTTGTAATTTTGTAATTTTGTAATTTTGTAATTTTGTAATTTTGTAATTTTGTAATTTTGTAATTTTGTAATTTTGTAATTTTGTAATTTTGTAATTTTGTAATTTTGTAATTTTGTAATTTTGTAATTTTGTAATTTTGTAATTTTGTAATTTTGTAATTTTGTAATTTTGTAATTTTGTAATTTTGTAATTTTGTAATTTTGTAATTTTGTAATTTTGTAATTTTGTAATTTTGTAATTTTGTAATTTTGTAATTTTGTAATTTTGTAATTTTGTAATTTTGTAATTTTGTAATTTTGTAATTTTGTAATTTTGTAATTTTGTAATTTTGTAATTTTGTAATTTTGTAATTTTGTAATTTTGTAATTTTGTAATTTTGTAATTTTGTAATTTTGTAATTTTGTAATTTTGTAATTTTGTAATTTTGTAATTTTGTAATTTTGTAATTTTGTAATTTTGTAATTTTGTAATTTTGTAATTTTGTAATTTTGTAATTTTGTAATTTTGTAATTTTGTAATTTTGTAATTTCGTAATTTTGTAATTTCGTAATCTTGTAATTTTGTAATTTTGTAATCTTGTAATTTTGCAATTTTGTAATTTTGTAATTTTGTAATTTTGTAATTTTGTAATTTCGTAATCTTGTAATTTTGTAATTTTGTAATCTTGTAATTTTGTAATTTTGTAATTTTGTAATTTTGTAATTTTGTAATTTTGTAATTTTGTAATTTTGTAATTTTGTAATTTTGTAATTTTGTAATTTTGTAATTTTGTAATTTTGTAATTTTGTAATTTTGTAATTTTGTAATTTTGTAATTTTGTAATTTTGTAATTTTGTAATTTTGTAATTTTGTAATTTTGTAATTTTGTAATTTTGTAATTTTGTAATTTTGTAATTTTGTAATTTTGTAATTTTGTAATTTTGTAATTTTGTAATTTTGTAATTTTGTAATTTTGTAATTTTGTAATTTTGTAATTTTGTAATTTTGTAATTTTGTAATTTTGTAATTTTATAATTTTGTAATTTTGTAATTTTGTAATTTTGTAATTTTGTAATTTTGTAATTTTGTAATTTTGTAATTTTGTAATTTTGTAATTTTGTAATTTTGTAATTTTGTAATTTTGTAATTTTGTAATTTTGTAATTTTGTAATTTTGTAATTTTGTAATTTTGTAATTTTGTAATTTTGTAATTTTGTAATTTTGTAATTTTGTAATTTTGTAATTTTGTAATTTTGTAATTTTGTAATTTTGTAATTTTGTAATTTTGTAATTTTGTAATTTTGTAATTTTGTAATTTTGTAATTTTGTAATTTTGTAATTTTGTAACTTTGTAATTTTGTAATTTTGTAATTTTGTAATTTTGTAATTTTGTAATTTTGTAATTTTGTAATTTTGTAATTTTGTAATTTTGTAATTTTGTAATTTTGTAATTTTGTAATTTTGTAATTTTGTAATTTTGTAAATTTGTAACTTTTTGTAATTATGTAATTTTGTAATTTTGTAATTTTGTAATTGCGATCAGAATAGTCAAAATAATTTGTAAAAGATTTTATTTACTTTAATTTAAATCCTTTTAATAGCGCCCTCTTTAATTTTCGCTCTGTGCAAAACGCTTAATCATTTTTTTCGTTTGTTTGTTTGTTTTTTTGTTCACTTCATTCAAATGAATTTTCGCTTTCCATTTCTCTCCATTCATATTCACGCCATTCAAAGGTTTCCTTATCTTCCTCGCTGCACAACTAACAGCGCTTTATGTTTCCGGTTTCCTTTAATACTTTAACAAATGACCCGTGTGTACCTTTCAAATTAAGTTTGAATAATAGAAACAAAGCAAAAAATAGGGGTAATTAGGAACGAAATTTAGCATATAAAAATTAAAATGTAATATAAATAAAACAAGCCTAAATTTAATTGCGCTAAGAAAGCAGCAATGAAAGCATTGAAGGGTAAGGGAGATCTGTTTTAGTGTGAGCTCAATACTGTGTATACATTTATTGGTTCACATTATCAATCATTCTAACGATAGCATTTGCATTAACAGGAGATTTGGCTCGGTTGCGTTATAAAAGGTAAGGTTAGAGTTTGTTAAAAATGCGAAAGAGTCTTGTGCAGTTTTCGTAAAAAACTACATGCTTGTTTGGCAGTCGCACTCAACATAGCTCACTTGCTCCCGTTGTGATACCATAGTTCAACTTCCTCACCAATTATTCCTGCTCCGCCTGGTCAATGTCGCCCTCAAACTATTTCGTTGCCTTTGTAATAAGTCTCAAATCGCCTTCTGATAGACAGGCAGTAGTCCTGTATTGATCTATCCAATATGCCTTTCAGTTGCCTGATATTGCAGGGACCAGTTAGAAATCCACAAAACAATCTCAAACCACTCCTACACAGGTCAACCATGTACCCCGATTAGTATTTGCTATATTCTGGCCACAGCGATCTAGCAGTTATTCAGTCTTGTATGGAAATTCAACGGCTGTTTCCATAACTAAGCCATAACTTTAACAAACATCTCCCAGAGAGCCATGATCATGCATAGTACAGCCTTCTCTGGCAAATTGGTATGCTGTTTGTAACCAGTAATCTCGCAATGTCCTGGGACGCAATAGAGGCCAATATCCAGAGGCTTTATTTCATCCAACCTCTACTTACAGTTCCACACCAACCATAATTTTGACAAGGTCCACATAGATGGTTATCCGTATGTTAGTATCGATTCCACATTCCATAATAGTCTCCGCGCCATTGTAAATGACCAGAACCTCAGCCTGAAAAACACTGCATTCATTATGTAGCCTGAAAGAAAGGCTTAGCAGCAGGTTTTCGCTGTAAACATCAGTTCCGGATCCATCTTGGATCCGTCTGTAAAGACGATCTTTCCGGAAATTCAAATTCAACATTACGAAAATCCACACGTTCCCTCAAACAATCAGTAATAGATGTCAGAAAAAAAGAGTAATCATTACCCAAAAGTCTGAATATACTTTACTCGCATGACCACTTACGGATTGATGCCAATAGCTCACTTACCTCAGTCTGATAGCCCCTCGTGCCGCTGTAGCCTTTACGTATAAGACTAATATCCATTGCAGTCTTCTTTGGATTTTACTGATCATTTTCAGTAAATTACTCTTATTTTGGTCTTTTGACAAGGCGATAGTCTGTCATGCGATCTCTTTAATATCATCAAAGAGATGATCATGCGGAAGGCTGCAATAAACACGACAGGTACCATCTTTAACAAAAGCCACATGATGCTCGCGTAAGCTGATTATATAGATATCGTTGGCCGAGGACTGAGGGATGTTACTGCGGCCTTTTCGAGCTTTTGGAAGCTGTTGGCAGAAGTGGGTCTGATGATTAATAAGGAAAAAACTAAGTTATTTGTTTGAACGAACAAAGAGTCAACTCGTATGGGACGCTACGTGAACGTTGACAACTACAATTTTGAAGTGGTAGATGATTTTGTCTACCTCTTCTCCGCCAAAAATGACACAGGCGGATCAATCTATTCTGTGAGTTTTCGAGAGAAAAATCAAAACTTAACTTAATTTCACTTTACACCCCATGAATGAGGTATGGGATAGCTCCTTGCGGTGTTGTGAATTAACACGCTTTCTATTTTAGATTCACAACAAACGGCACCTACATGTTTATCAACGAATGCGAACGTCACTGTTTGAGAAGCTTTTACTAGGCATGCCAATTGACTCGACACTTATACTGCGAAGTTGCTGTCGGCAACACCGAGGGAGTCGGCAATGAAAGAAAAATTTTTTTTATACCCTTCCCCATGCGCATGAACAGAGTGAAGGGTATATTAATTTTGTTCTTCCATTTGTAACGCCCATAAAGAGGCGTGGTTGGTATGACAATATATATATATATACATATATGATCAGCATCAAAATCTGAGTCGATTTAAAGGTGACCGTCTGTCCGTCCGTTTAAGAGGTCAAAAACTACTCCCACCTCTCATACAAACTCCCCATTTTTGGGGTCTGTCCCTGCAATTACAGCCGTAGTTGAAGGGCAATCAAGATGAAGTTTTGTATGTGAGCTTCCCTACACTAAGCGGATGTCAGTAGTAAGATGAGACCGATCGGTAAAAAACTACTCCCACCTCCCATACAAAATCCCTCGTTTTGGGGTGTCCGTATGTCAGTCCCCGCGATTACACCAGTAATTTAAGAGCAATCAAGCTGAAATATTGTACGCAAGCTTTGCTGCTCCAAATGGAGCTTGAGTTCTAAGATGAGCCCGATCGGTCAAAAACTACTCCCACCTCCCATACAAAATCCCCCTTTTTTGGGGTATCCCTACGATTACAGCTGTAGTTTAAGGGCAATCAAGCTGCAATTTTGTGTGCAAGCTTCCCTACACCAAGTGCAGGTTGAGTAGTAAGATGATACCGATCGGTCAGAAGCTACTCTCACCTCCCATACAAAATCCCTCTTTTTGGGGGTGTCCGTATGTCAGTCCCCGCGATTACAGTAGTAATTTAAGAGCAATCAAGCTAAAATATTGTATGCAAGCTTTTCTGCTCTAAGCGGAGGTTGATTATTAAAATGAGACCGATCGCTCAAAAACTACTCTCACCTCCCATACAAACTCTCCCTTTTTGGGGTTTGTCCCTACGATTGCAGCCGTATTTTAAGAGGTATATAGCTGACATTTTGTACGCAAGATTCAATTTCTAAGCGGAGGCTACTTTCTAAGATACGCAATGTCGGTCAAAAACTACTCCCACCACCCATTAAAACTACCTTTTTTGAGTTGTCCGCGTAACTGCCCCCGCGATTATAGCCGGAGATTAGGAAATATTGAGCTGAAATTAGATATGCAAGCTTTAATCCTATAGTAGGAACTAACGTTGCAAGATGAGCAATATCGGACGAATACTTCTCCCACCTTCCATACAAACTCCCCCTTTTTCTGTGTGTCCGTCTGTATGTCCCTAGTCCTATAGTTTATGATCTTTCGGGCTGAAATTTGGTATGTAAGCTTCTGTCCAGCAGCAGAGGTTAAGTTCTAAGATAAGCATGATCGTATTCCTAATCCCAAATCCCCCACAACTTCCCATTTTTGAGGAGTAACAAAATTCATAAAAATAAGCTCCAACTCACCAACTTATAAACTTAACGGTAAATCGAATAAAATCGATACAAAATTATTGACAAAAAAGATGTGTGAAGCTAGAAGTAACGTCCTGTTCTCACCAACTCCCCTATTTTGTGGTACAAAGTTTAATAAAATATAGTTGTAGTGCAAATAACCAGTTTTACCACCATTTTTACAAATGGTGATGGGTATCTAGTACCGCCTTACTAGTTTATTTTTTAGATGACTGGAGCCAGGAGTTGAACCGTTGATCTGCCGCATGGTAGTCGCGTGTTCTAACCACTATGCCACGGCCGGTCCCAGAAAAATACTTCGTAAATTATTTGGACTCATCATCGTTAACGGCAAATATGAGCTATACAATACAATTACATCGTCGTAGTCATGAGTGTTCGAATAGACCGAATGCGCTGGCTTAGACACGTTGTACGAATGGACGAAAATGTTTCGGATCGAAAAGTTTTCGGCAATAAACTCGATGGCAGGCGCAGAAGGGCTCATTTACTACTATACTATTGACATCTTTGTAAGTATTTCGCTTCAAAATGTGTCAGCATAGTGTAAATGTTGTTGCTTAGCCAGATAATTTCTGAAGAATTTATGTCAAAATTCTAACGACCGTCAGTATTTTGGCAACATGTTGTAAAAGTACTTTATAATAAAACTTTTGGCACAGCTAAAAGTCTTTTTGGTACAATGAAGATACGTTTTGGCACAATAAGATTACTTTCTGCTACAATGAAATCACTGTTTGTGTACAATGAAGTATTTTATGTGTAATGTTGTAAAAGATGTTAAAAAAGATTTCTAGAGTGGGCGAAGTAGTACATTGGCATGGATGTTAACAGAAGGGGCGTGACTAGATTTCCAGTTTTTTCTCCAAAACCTTAAATACAAAATTTAAGCACGATCGCGTTATGTGTATTGACATTATTACTCCACCTCTAAAGTGGCCGGGGTGGTACATTTGTACGAAAGGTACCAGAAGGGGCGTGGCTATACTTTCACATTCTTTCTCAAACACTTTATCCTGCTTAAGCTTTACTTATAACAGAATTTGGGCTCGTTCGCGTTGGGTGTATTAATAATATTAATCGATTTCAAAAGTTGGCGGAATAAAACATTTGTATGGGAAGTACCTGAAGGGGAGTGGCCATGTAGTCCATTTACAATACCGTAAGTAGTTTTGAGGAAATATCAACCAATATAAAGTTTCAAAACAATTGGTTGCGACTTTCGAATGTTATCGTGGCTACCAGCCGGACAGACAGACGGGCATGGCTCAAATTACTTAAAAATTCATGAATTGAATTTGGTTCAAAGAAACATAGGGTCTAAAGTGACTCATTTTATGTGTTACATTTTGGGTCGTATCAAATGATATATACCCTGATATTTAAATATACTATTTATATATACGATGTACCGGTTTTGGTCTCTGTCTCATCACAAGAAAACTGAGGAGGATTCAAAAACAATAGTTATTTTTTTAAGTTAAGAATCAAAACATGATCTCCTTCTACAGTTCGTGTGCTATTCCCATCGTAGATCTATGTATCGACTTTAATACTTTAGAATTAAGGTATGTATCTGGAATATTCTCATGTATTTTTTCTTAGGTTAGTATTTAAATTAAAATAATTTATAATGATTTCTAATATTGTATTTAATTCAATTCATTATTAGTGTGACATCGCGGCTTTTTTGATAAATTTTGTATTTTTCTAATAAAAACCAAAAAGCATTTCACACTAATTTAACCACAAAATAACAAACAAATATCAATATATTTAACTATACATATATCTGCAGCAATTTTCTTCAATATTTAACACATATTGATTGCTTTGCCTGTTCTTGACTATTTCAATATTTAATATTAATTTGTCAATTATTTATTTACCACTACGAGCAACAGTAGTAGTAGTAGTAGCAGCTGCAGCAATATCAACAGCAACAACCACAATAAAATGCCAAAAATCTGAATCAAAAATCTATGTCATTTGACTTTAACATACCGTCCCGTTAGATGGCATGAAAAACACAATTTTATAATTAAATTTTCCACAGGAATGAATAAATTTGTCCTGATGATTTCAAATAGCTTTCCAAGTTTTGTATAAGTGGAACTGTGCGTGCGTTTGTGTATTTGTATATTCGTATCGACTATAGCTCAAAGTAGAATTGTATGTAAAGAATGTCAGGGTATATGTCTATCAACACAAAGTGTATTGTAATGTCTGTGCATGGCTGTGTCTCTCTGTGTCTGTGTGTCTGTATGCCAGCAAATGTTTATATTTTGTAGTGAACATGGCAAATGTAACTAAAAGTATGCAATAACTTTTGTAGTAAGTATATCACAATATCTGTTGTATGCGTGTGTGTGTGAGTGCATTACATCATGCATCCTGTGTCGCTGTGTATATATTTAGTTAGTTGTGAGACTATGCAGACATTTCTCTCTTTCTCTCAATACTAGACATGCAACAAATATTAATAGAACATAAATTTGAAAACCCAAAAATTCTCTGTTGGAAATTTCGATAGTTCGAGTGCATGACCAGGCATGTCAATGGCTTTTTACGTTTCATGCCGGTAATTCTAGAGAGGCAACAAAATGAATGAATGATTGCAACACACAGTCGTGCGTACATGAAATGCCGTGCTATACATACATACACGTACAGATACATTTGTATTTACAGAGATTCATAGCTTTATTTTACATCTAGTGAACGGTGGCATAGTGGCAAATCATTGATTTATTCATGTCAACGAGGTAGGTGTGATAAGTGAGGCAGATGTGGCATTCAATTGCACTACGATCTCATACTAGTGAATCATCATCAAGAAATATTAATAAATGTTTATTCTAAATTCTTCGAATAGGAGTAGAGGACAGCACGAAATCAAAAACTTAAAGTTAAAACTTTATTTTTCTTTACAAGCCACCAATAAGGTGTGGGATAGCTTCTCGCTTTATTGTGAATAAACAGGCTTCTATTTAAAGACCCAAACAACAGGACCTTCATATTATAGACGAATCCAAATGACATTTGTCTAAGAAGCTTTTAATAGATTTTTACTGTGAAGTTGGTGTCGACAACACTAAAAGGGGCCGCCTATGAAAGAAATATATATGACTGAGACATAAGTTGAACCCTAGTCTACCGCATAATAGCCGCGTGTAACCATCAGACCACGGACGGCGAAATACAAAATATTTAAATAAAATTTTCATTGTGCTATGTTTCGATAATTTCTGGGTTCGCAGAACGCACATTGTACTGCGCTGATCGACATTATAAATTCCCAGTGTATACCCTTGCATTTTGAAATACCTCCGCCCCACACCGCTGTGACTACACGACGCAGCTACCTATAGAAATGTACATTGACTTTCAGTCCAACTTGTACATAAATTCTTATATGACAGAATGATTTTGACTTGGACGATACAATTGCTGGCACAAGATTAGTATATAAAGGAATGTTTCAAACATTATACTTTTCCTATGGGTAATTGTTCAAATGGTTATCTCCAGATAAATTGATGAGGAATCAGATAGATCACGTAGTAGTCGATGGAAGGCACGCATCGAGTGTTCTGCGATCTGTTCGGGAACGGTACAGGGTTAAGAGACTAGGGGCAACTCGTTGCTTTAGACGGAAAAAGAAAGAGATGAAGAAGAGACAGGATGAGTGCACAGAGTTGCTCCGAAGCATAGGAGAAGCCCGAAATTTCAACCAGAGAGTTAAGGAGAGAATGCGTGTAACAGGGTTGTCCTCCTTCAAGAAAAGCGATGGCCAGCTAGTGACGGACCCTCCAAGCCAGATCGATATACGTGTGGCAATATATCGCCTTAAAAATAACAAAGCGGCTGGAGCCGATGATCTCCCTGCTGAATTGTTTAAGGCAGGAGGGGAAGCATGCTTCAGCTCATGGAGAACATCTCTAGAGCAGAACATTCCCGGGATTGGAATCTCAGTCTCTTATATCCCATATACAAGAAAGGAGATCGTAGTGAGTGTAAGATCTACTGTGGAATATGTCTACTACCAATTGCTTACAAGGTCCTTTGTGTGATCGTCTAAAGCCAATTGTAGAAAAAACTAATTGGACCTTATCAGTGCGGCTTTAGACCAGGTATATATACGACGGATCATATATTAACTTTACGACATATCCTGGAAAAAATTCATGAAAAGCAAATCGACACCTACCACTAACTCGACTTTGCAGACTTTGCCTTGAAAAACATCCAAATCCTCTATTAAGATTGGAAAGGATCACTCTGAACCATTCAACACGGAAAGAGGTCTAAGTCAGGGCGATAGCTTGTCATGTACCCTATTTTATATAGTTATGGAGAAGGTGATAAGAAAGGCTGGTGTCAAGATGTCTGGCACCATATTCCACAAGAGCCACATGCCGGTGATAAAGACATCATTGGCCGAAATTTGCGGGAAGTTACTGCAGTCTCATTACTGGAAAAGGTGTCAGCAAAAATAGGTTTAGCGGTCAACGAGGAAAAAACTAAGATAATGATTTTGACGAACAAAGAGTCCTCTCGATGGGGACGCTTTGTGGACGTTGACAATTATTGTTTTGAGGTAGTAGCTGAATTTCCGTACTTCGGATCTTCCGTCAACAAGAAAAATAATTTCAACCTTGAAATAAAGCGAAGAATAATGCTGGCCAATAGATGTTTTGACGGTCTTCGGTAGCACTTTAGTAACACCACCTTATCTCGAGATACATAGAAACAGCTATACTAGGTAGTAATTTTACCCACTCTGTTGTATGCTGCCGAATCGTGGGTGCTTACGACAACGGAAATACAAAAACTGGGAATATTCAAGAGAAAATTACTTCGAAAAATATGTAGACCTATCCGTGTCGACGGCGAGTTTCGCCATTGGATTAACCATGAGCTGTATAAGGTGTACCACGACATCGGCGTAGCTTAAAGAGTCAGAATACAACAACTACGGAGGCTGGGACATGTTGCCAGGATGGATGTAATTGCTCCAGCGAGAAAAGATGTTTGAAGGCGAACGCGACGGACGGCGCAGAGCAGGGAGACCCAAACTTCGTTGGATGGACCAAGTAGTTGGCGACATGCCACCATCTGGTATGACTAACTGAAGAATGCACGCAGAAGACCGAAGCGTGTGGAATTCTTTAATGCTTCAGGCCTCTAATTTATGTACCAAGTTCGTAAGTTGTAATGGGCTACTTAAGTTAGTAAGTACATTATTATAACCTAACCCTACTGGTAGGAGGGTACAAATCATTTAATACGACCCAAAAGTGTAACACATAGAAAGGGTCACTTTAGACCCTAGATTTCTTTGAACCTAATTCGACTGATAACTTTTTAAGTCGTTCGAGCCATGTCCGTCTGTCTGTCTGGCTGTCCGGCTGGAACGCACGATAACTTTCGAAAGACGCAAACAAATGTCTTGTAATTTTGCACGAGTTAATATTTCCCTAAAACTACTCACAATATTGCAAATGGGCTACATGGCCCCGCCCCTTTGGGTACATCCCATACAAATACATCATTTCGCCAACTTTAGGAATCGAGTAATAACATCAATACACCCAAAGCGATTGTACCCAAATTATTATTATTGAGGATGAGGGTACAAGTATGTCGGTTTACCTGTTTATATGCCTCCGATTTATATGGTACCGGTTTATATGCTTCACTCATTTCCGTTCTCGCACTTATTATACCTCCACCTAGCGCATTGCATTCATTAGTACATTAGATTGAATTGAAGAACACAATCTACTTAACACACAGACATTTCCGAGTCACAGCTAAAACAGGTGCAGGTGGAGGTGAAGAGTCACATTAGCTACATATATTCCTAGTCACAACATCTGAATTTAGGTAACGGCGATAATGTAAAAACCAAAAATCACAACTCAAATATGTACTCGTATGAATCAAATGATGATGGTTAGTTATCCTTGATGAAATCTACGACGCAATGTAAGCAACTGTGCCTGGACGTTTGACATGAATAGACGACCAACGCGCGAGATAGGTATGAGTATGCAGAACACCACGAAGAGACGTACATTTGTTTACCAGCCAAAAACATCATGTTTAACTTTACAAATCAATTACGTATTGTATGATGGTGTAAGTATTTGCTAACCCCCGGAGGAACGGCGGCGGCGGCTACAGGCCGAACAGAAAAAAATGACCAACCTAACCATCGATTTTCGCAGAACATCAAAATGTTTGTCTTTTTTTTCATTGGCGGGCAAGCAATATGCATGCCCAGACTATTGACTCCGTTGCTCCTTTAGGGGTCCACCTGACTCTCAGGCTGTGTGTGTGTTGTACAAATTCCATGTGCACAGATTTCCATGATTATTCCGTGGACGATGACGATGATACCGTCGATGTATGTTACTAATTTCATCGTCTGTGTTAAGAGCTTGGTGTGTGTCCATATGTTCTTAGTTGACTTCTGCTCCTAGGCTGGAGTTAGTATGTATGAAGTGTCATTGAAGTTGGCAACTCTTTTGATTACACTCAAGTTGTTTCATATTTCATTTACTGCCAAAGTCTTTATTCATTCAGTCAGTAGGTAGTTAGTGAAACCTAAAGTTTGTTGATCTCTGTCCGGAATAAACTAAAATTGGATATGACTAAAGTTGTTATTGAGAAATTTAGGACTTTGCATATAAACCATAACTTGACATTGATTTTGCCAAGGCATGTTTTGTCGGCAACTTGCAGCAGTACGAAAGGCAGAAGTATACAACTTTAACAGAATTGCATTTAAAAGGAAGTTTGTTGTATTGTTTAAAAATATTCCGAAATCACGGGAAAGAAAAAGTACCACACGGAACCCTGTAAATACTGACGACCCCGGCAAATGTAATAAGGATCATATTTTAAGGATATGTACCAGGATCATCCAGATTTCTAAAGAGAAGGTGCCACTATACGACTGGCATACGACATAAAAAAAAATGCTGACATCACTGTCATCCAGGAGATGAGATGGACAAGACAAGGATGCTAGAGATGCTGTCATGCGGAAAAACACCAATTAGGATGTGGACTTACTTAGACTTGGTAGTGAGTAGAACCACATTTCAGCATAAAGATATCCATATGACAACTTGGCTATCCCCCGATCAAAACACCATGGCAACCACCTCAAAAACAATGCTTGGGTAAGAAAAACATCGCTCTTACTAATCCTGGTACGATAAAGAATATCGCATAGCATCTTAGGAATAGGATGCTGCTTATAGAACAAAGCTAGAGCCAATTGTTATCCGTGCTGTTAGGGAATAGCACAAAGAGAAAGAAAAATAGGCGAGTGAGCTATTAAAGCGAAATAAAAACCTGAGATAAACAAACGGGAGAATGAGTATGAGTAAGGATAGACGTGAAGCCCGCAAATTTTACCAGAAAGTAAAAGCAAAATGTTTCAGTGCTGGGCTTTGCTTCTGTAAGGACAAGTATGGAAATCTGGTTACAATATACGCAACATACTGCATATATAAAGAGTTCACTTCACCAATTGCTGTTAGACTGGCCACAACCACGCCAAACTAAGATAAGAAGAGCATTAGCTTATTATGGCAGAGATTTTTAAGGCCGACGGCAATGATCTGACAACGTGCATTCACTAGATCATAAACAAGATTAAGCTAACGTCATACATGCTCGATGATTGGAATCAGAGTGTTCTTTGTCATGTGCCGCAAGTCATATGGGAAAAAATTGCATAATTTTGTTAGTCTGACCCCCAAAAACGATAAGTCTTTGCAGATTTTGGGATAGCCAAAGTTTGAGCACGATCGGTAGTATGTTAATCGGGATCGGGAGTATGTTAACACGTGCCGCTGGGAGCTAGAAAGTTTTTAAGATCCTATAGCCACGTTTAGGAGGCATAACTCAGGAGCGACTGGTCTAATTTTGCTAAAATACAAATTCGGAACGAGTATTGATTAAAAACGCTACTACTATGCGCTAAGAAAGCGTTTTAATGACAAAGACTGCTCTCGAAAACAAAAAACCAACTGATCAAGACATTGACCCCAGGAATCATCCTTATACCGCTGTACAAAAACATGCAAATCATACTTTTTCACGTTCTCAATCAATCTTTTATACTCACGCAAAGAACGCCTATAGGCGTCCCTAAGCTGGCCTAAGTCATCCACTTCGTTCCGCCGACCTCTCTGGAATCGCTTCTGGATACGCCTGACTTTCGGTCGCTTCAGACACAACTCATGCATCCACCATCTAAGCCGAGGTCATACATTGCCGAAGTTTACAGTTACGTTGTACAAGTCGTACAACTATTTTAATTCCTCGTCTTCACGCGGGCATCCATTGCCCTATACAAAGGGCACGCCTCAGAGAGCATAAAAGGCTATCCCTGATTACGTAGAGTATCTTGAAGCCAACTGTGTGAATGAGGGTTATTTTCCGATTGATTGTTCTTCTCAAGTCCCCCGATAAGGTAAGGGGCAATCATAGATCCTATAGAGGCATCAGTCTCCACCCAGTTCTTGAAAAAGTACTGGAAAAGATTATGGTGAATCGGCTTGATGAGATAGTGAGTGATACCATGTGTCGCTAACAGTTTGTCTTCAAACTAGGTAGAAGTGTCGAGTATGCGTGGATGTATGTAAAAGATTGTGTCACTGACTCAACCAGTAAGTACATGTTAGGAGTTTTTGTTGATTTGATGCGTTTGATTACCTAAGATAGCCTAGTGTGTTCGAGAGATTGAGTGAACTTTGCTATCAGGAAATTGAGCTCTGGATGAGCGATTAGCTCAGGCGTGCATGAGCTGTGTGTAAATGATTAAATATGTGGTCCATTTATATGGAATCTCATGCTGGACCCACTATTGCGGCAGTTACGTACAAAGTGCAAGGTATGTGCGTTTGCTGATGACTTGATCATTATGGTTGAAGCTCAGTCTCACTCTGCTGGAGAGGAGCTGGAGATTTTTTAGCAGCGTCCTCGAATGGGGTAGGAGATTTAGGATTTAGGATTGGCGATGGATAAGACCGAGATGATGTTGCTGAAAGGCAAGCATTGGATTGCTCAGTAAAGGCTGAGCCAATCCTTTATCAATATTGTTCAGCTTGGCAAAGAGGCTGTTAACCATCGGTAGGGGGTACCTGCCTCCCTGGCTACAATGGAGCCAAAGCTTTGGGTATGAAACTTGACCAGTGGTTTATCTGGTACCCCAGTAGACTGGGAGTTCCTGGTCAGGTTTCCAGATTCCGCTCAGTCATCACGGATCCTCGGGTCTTAGTGGGGTTGCAGACGGGCCTAGCCCTAATACATGGTTGCCGTTCAACGTCGTCGAGCTGAAGGGGTTTGAAGTTCTCCACGTCTCCCACCGGTGAGGGTGCTGCATGCCTGTAGTGTAGTACCTAATCGTTTTAATCTATCCGGGGTGCTGGTATGCAAATATCAATGCCTGCGGAAATGTAAAAATCTCGTGTCTGCTCTCAGCGAAAGGCGACCAATCATGTTCATTAAATAACAAATTGGTAGTAGCATCACTACGAAACTCCAACCTGTGAGTGTGACCAGTTGCGTGGGGATCATGAGTCCCGGGACATAATCTCCCGCCTGATCGTTGGTTGTAGTCCCCCTTGTGGAAGCATCACGCGGGCTGTGGTTAAAACCGAAATCGCTGCAACCGGGAGCTACCAACTCATAGAGTAGCGCACGTGTTAAGATAGGCCTCACCTTGGCCAAAGGGGGTATACTCCATACTTACACCCAATTTGGTATCTTCTGGCTGGAAGAAAGAGCCGACAATTGCGGTAGCGCGCTCCCAAAATTGTCCTATATGGTTCAAGCTTTCTTGAGCCATCCCGAAGTGCGTTAGCAACCGCATTGTAATATGCCCAGTGTGTTCAGCACACCATGGATAAGGCAAGACTCATGGAAAACCATGTGGACTCTGTAGTCAAGCTTTCTTGGGCCATCCCGCAGTGCGTTAGCAATCGCATTGTAATATGCCCAGTGTGTTCAGCACACCATGGGTAAGGCAAGATTCATGGAAAACCATGTGGACTCTGTACAAGACAATGGTCCTATCTGTGGTAGTCAACGGCGCAGAATTCTAGGTACTGACATAAGTGGATGAATTAGTTCTGAGAGCCTTCGAGAGAAAATACATCGAAAAACACAACAGTTATCGCATCTATCATGAGCTGTATAACGATATCGACTTAGTCAAGCACGTCGAAAAAAATACAAATACACTGGCAGGGAGAAGTGATGCGAATGTAAAAAAAAATTCTCAATTTAAGGCTCAAATGAAAATTAAAATTTCCGTTCCATTTATATGCCATCACCGTTTGATACGAGAAAAAGTGTACCGCATTAAAGTTGACGAGTTGGACCTCAAGCATCTTAAGCGTAAATTCGATTCAGGACATGTCTGTCTTGTTGATGTATGGATGTCTGGTGGGCAGGATAACTAGAGTATACCTTCAATGATACTTATGAACAGTTTAAATTTTTCAAAATTTAGTTATCGGATTGTAAATAGACATTACACCTTCAGGTGCCTCCCATACAAAATGCTCTATTTTTCCAAAAACCTTAACGAAGACATTTGGTGGCAAAACGAAAATGTAGCACAACTGTTACAATTGTTTCCAGAAAAAAAATTATCATTAGTCTAAATTTAACACTTCCTAACCAACTTTGAAAAACGCATGTTGCCAACGTTTTATACAACTAAAATACACTTAATTAATAGCTTAATCGAAATAAATGATTAAAAAAACACTCCTTTATACAAACAACAGCATTGTTAGATTATAAACCTAATTAACATAGTAGAGAGTGATTATTTTCTCCCCCTTTCCCACCATACTACCTGATGCTTCTAAATCTATTTTATGTAATAACATAATTAAGGTTTTAATTTAAACAGCCATATCGATGAAGCCAATTCTCAATACAACAATATGTGTGATGATTATAAAACAATAGATATCCCCATATTTCATAGCAACTAAAAATTCGTTGACTTTTATTACGTTTCAACAGCAAATGCCAGATTAGCATAAATGTAAACATAAATATTACACGCTATGCCTTTTAGAATTACAAAACATACGAACAAAAAACGCACTTACTTTTTTTGTTGTTTTTGACTGCCTACACTATTGTTAAATCAATTTGAAACAAATTTGCACACAGATCAGCAGACACAATAGCGATAACAAATTCGTGCTCTACATACAGCGAATAATTGGCAGTGTAGGCCGGGAGGACTGCTATGTAAGTAGTTAAATGGGGGCAGTGATAACAGGATGATGATATTGTAGAATGGGGCTCTATTAGGTGTTTTGTGTACGTATGATTAATTAAGTTTAATTAATATTAATCATACGTTAACGTATGATTAATATGATTATGGATTAAGTATGAAATTCAATTTACTTTTAATTATATTTAACTTTAGTAGCTAACTGTGTACTTCGGTTAACATAAAAAATTGTTGATTTGCTCAAAAAAATTCACTGTTATAAAAAAGTATTTTTTTCCTACAATATCGAGTGGTAATGAAAATTCTTTATGCCGGGGAAAAATCAAATTGTGGGCAGTGCAAATGTTTATAATAAAACTATTAAATTTTTGTATGTTGTTCAGATTCAACATCTTGAGAAAAATGTGTCTAGCTCCACATTTGTTGTATTATGTTATAAAAACTCGACCGTATCATTATGTTCAGAAATCACGACTATCATGCCAAAGACCAGGGTTCTATTGCTGTCCCGGTTATCTACATTTCTGTTATTTCTTTTCAAACACATTCCCAAACTAACAATGCCATTCAAAATTCGTAAAAGTGCTACACTAACAATTAACCCTACAAATGTTCACGACGATAATAACAACGATGGTGGCGATGATGATGTTAACGTTGCTCGAACGTATCTAAAATATATCATGTCTGTCTCTCTCTCCCCGATATTTATTGCACTCCCTAAAAACACAAAAAGAAACGTTAAACAATTGTACAGCAAAAGGAACGTAACATAACAATTTTCCACCGTAAAATATAACAAAATTATTCCCGAAAATTATAACAATCTATAGACAGTTACAAAAAAAATACAAAATTTTCGAAAAACTTCCATTTGAACAATAAAATCACACAGCGAGAGCGGCAATCAAGCCAACGTGTAAATATTCCACATAACGTATTCATAATGGCAACAACTCGCAAATCGAAAGTTGATGATGTTTATGATGATGGCGTTGATTTCTGTTGGTCGTGTTTCCAATTCGCAATTATATGTTGACATTCTGGCTGTCATTGGCATGGAGCATATTGTGAAAATTACATTTGCGTATGTTTTTCGGTTACCGATTGATGCATAGGGTGAGTGAAAAGTAAATCGGGACAGTTGGAGAAGAAATAAGAACATTGCTGTGATACCGGTAAAAATTTTAAGTAAAAGATTATACCAAAAAATATCAGATCAATACTTTTGCTCGTTAGAAATAAATCAATAGATATTGAATGCTTTTAATAATGTGTCATGGGCGTATGCATAACAATCCAAACTCACATCAAGTATACGTATTAAAATTATGTATTAATATCTGATTTTAATATAATTATAAAAACCAGATATTTTAAGATTAAAGGTTATCATTTAGGAAAGTAATGATAACGAGCTCCAATCTCTCCACTTACCACTAATCTTTAATGAGTGTAAGTTTTCGTGATAAAGGGCAAATAATTACAATTTAAAATTATGTTTTTTTTTTTCTTAATACAACCTACAGTCAGCTGTTTCAAAAACTTTTACTGGACATTTTCTGCGAAGTTGCTGCCGACAACATCGACGGGGCCGCAGATGAAAGAAACGTAGATGATAGACAGGGTTATGTAAGGTATTCACGTGTTTTAACCTACAGACCACATTCTCCCAATGGCAAATTTGAGCGCGAAACTTTTTATAGCTACAAAGAAAATAGAAGACTAGATTTTACAACACTCGAAAAACAAACGAAGTAAAGGGTTTTCCGAAAAGATGTGTAATTTTGGTATTCAAAAAAAATGCAATTTTTGAGATAAATGATCGGATGTTTATTTCATAATAAAGATGTAGAAGGTATGCCGTTAATAGTGAATAACAACATTAGCCAAATGGCCACCACAAGCACGCTTACAGGACCATATCCTTTTTATGAAATTTCCATAGCCAAATCGCAGAGTGGCTGCCCTATGTCCTCGATAGCCTCACGAATTTAATCTTTGAGGTCTTGAATCGACGCTGGGCTGTTGGAGTAGACCTTATCTTTCACGTGGCATCAAAGGAAGAAGTCGCAAGGTGTTAAACCACAAGATCTCGTAACCAAGTGTGATCACATCTTCGAGAGATAACACATTCCGGAAACTTTTCCCATAAAAGATCAATGATTTCGATGGTTGAGTGGCACGTAGCGCCGTCTTGTTGAAAGTAAACGTTGTCCATCTCAATACCATCCAACTCTGACCATAAAAAACCATTAATCATCTCTCGATAGCGCAATCCATTCACCGTAACTGTAAATCCAACCTCATTTTCGAAAAAGTAAGGTCCAATGACGCCGCTGGACCAAAAACCGCACCAAACAGTCACACGTTGAGGATGGAGAGGGTTTTTCGTGCCCCAAATGCGACAGGTTTGCTTGTTGACGTAGCCAGCGAGGTGGAAATGGGCCTCTCAGTTAAGATGATTTTTCGATCCAAGTCTTTATGCAAAATACGGTGTATTGACGTTTGTGGAATGCCCAATTCCCAAGAACGACAAGGAATGAACAAACCTGGGTTTTCTTCCACACTTTGGGCTACAGCAGCAATATTTTGAGTTGTTCTTGAGCGACGTGCACGGTTTTTATTCTTCACACCACTAACTGGTCGCAACAGCTAGAATCTTTCCACCAATTTCTGTATTGCGGTCCGACAAGGTGCTTCACGACGACCAAAAAATGGTTTAGTTTTGCGAACTGTGACCGCAAGGTTTTCACCATTTTTGTAGTGAATTTTAAGAATTTTAATGCGCTGTTGAAGCGTGTATCGTTCCATTTTTAGTAATGGCATAGTTTCTAATTATCAAATGTCAAATAATAAAAGCTTCAATAGTGACAGCTACCGAAATAGCGGACCATTAACAATAACACCTTTCATTGGAAAACCCTTTATTATGAAATAACGTATAAATCGCGAACTGAATAACGTTAACAGAGAAGATGTCAAAAATATGTGAAACTTTGTTAAAGGTACATTAAAATCGAATGCAGATTATCTTATGTAACCATGAAGACAGCAATAGACATGATAGAAAATAATTGAGGTAAGCTAAATATTGAAGTTAATGAAGCAGGAATAAAAATTTAAATTATGACATCTATATATATAAAAATGGTGGCAAAAATGTATAGTAATTCATCAATTGAGAACGGCTGAGCCGATTTTGCTGAAACTTTTGTTCAGTTGTTCGTTATTGCCAGGAGCAGGTTTATGTGAAAGAAAATTTTGGGAAAATTTTCCGGAAAAGTCGGAAAATTTGAATAATCGAAAATTGCCTTTTTGTACGGAATTTTGTGAGCAATTGTTACGAATGGCTTTCCAAATGGAAAAAAGAAAAAAAAATTGTTGGAAAATTCGGAAAAATCCTGAAAAATTCAAAAAGTTGGAATGGTTTTTTTCGACGAAATTTTGCATATTGTCGTATGATTTGATAATTTTGGACGATGTAACAGTGAAAAATTTTGGATAATTATTCCGAAATGACTTTCCAAATGGAAACACACAAAAATTTTCGGTGGAAATCTCGGAAAATTCCGGAAAAACTCGAAAAATTTGGATTTTTTAGGAAACATTTTTCATCGCAAATTAAATTTTTGTATAACATTTTGTGTGCAATTGTTCCGTAGTGGCTTTCCGGTTAAAAAAAAAACAACATTTTGGTTGCAAAATTATGGAAAAATTCCAAAAATTTGAATTTTATTTTCGACGAAATTTTACGTTTTGTTGATAATTTTGAATGATGTAAATGTAAAAATTTCGGATAATCATTCCGAAATGACTTTTCGAATGGAAAAATAGAAAAATTCTTGGTGGTAAACTCGGAAAATACTGGAAAAAAACTCGAAAATTGTAGATTTTTTCGACGAAATTTTTCATTGTATCGCTTGATTTGATGATTTTAGACGACGTAAAAGTGGAAAATTCGTTGTGATGCTGGGAAAAATTCGGTTTATTGTGAAATCTATATATATGAAAATGGTGTGAACAGTGTATAGTAATACATCAAGAGAGAACGGCTGCCCCATTTTGCTCAATTTTTATTTAATTGTTCGTAATTGGTATGAGGGTTTTATGCTACATAATTTTGGGAAAATTCTTCGGAAAAGTCGGGAAATTGGAAAAATCGAAAATTGATTTTTTGTATGGAATTTTGTGTGCAGTTGTTACGAATTGGCTTTTCGAGTGGAAAATAGAAAATTCTTAGGGAAAAACTCGGAAAATTCCGGAAAAATGCAAAAAATTTGTTTTTTTAATCGCCAAAATTTTGCAATTTTCGCATGATTTGATGGTTTTGAACGATGTTTAGGTCGAAAATTTCGGTTAAATGTTGATTGGTAACGAGATAAATAATATTTAGATAAAAAATCCGTCGAACCCGACGGGATGTGCGGCAATCTGCCTTCGAAATTGGGAATGCCAGCACCAAATCGTTTGATGCAAGATGCATTCGATCGCGATTTTAACGGGAGCAAGACTATAATCTAGATGAGCTGACCGGAAGAGTTCGAACAAATGTGCCGCTGTTAAATACCGAGTACAAGAACGTGTACGATTCACGATGAAACTAGGGGCACTTACTTTCTCGATACTTCGAGTGGGACAGCCAAGACATTTTATAGTTGATTTGATTCGGGAATAATTTGGTCAAGATCTCAAATAACGTTAGCCGTTGCATCCTCTGGCATACCTGTCACATTGTTGGAAGGCATTCGAACTGCAAATTCCACTTTAAAACTGTCGATAAATCTTCTCACGGTTGAAAGCCAAAGTACACAATGACAAGGAATTTCGTAACGGCGAAGTAGATTTGGGAACGCCAAATCAATCATAAACGAGCTTTGGAAGTAGTTGACCGAACGATAAAGGATTTACGAGGGGATTTAAAACGATTTTGTGGGGGTATGATTTTGCTCAAAATATCTAATGCTGCTGCTTTACTAAAACCATGCTTGAAGTCAAGAAGTTGTAATTGGCCAAAAAATTAGGGGCTCATTCCAGAACCTCCCATCTTCTGCTGAATCCCCGAAACAACTGCTTGCGATTGGCAATGGCCAAATTCGGGTTGATGTTTCGAATGAATTGATATCGTTCCCTGCAAATTTTTGCCAGTTCACATCGTTGAAAAAGTAACTCATGACATTGCACAAAATTATAAAAATCACGATTGGATGAATTTACGGGCAGTATGTTACGACCAGCGAAGAATAAAGATATCAATAGCTAGAATTTCAAATTATAAAGTTAAATCGCTTGAGAACTGCATTCGTACAAATCTGTTCACCACGTGACCGTAGAGGAAGAAGCGACCAACAATCCGACCGAATTTTCCACTCGCTTAATGTGCCGCATAATTTACAGATAAATGTGGGTTCGATCAATTTCATATTACGGAATCTGAATCAACCGAAATTGTGCAACGGTACGCGGTTGTCCGTCAAGAATCTGATAAAAAATGTGATTTCAGACGATCATCAAGAACAAATTCAAAGAAGAGGAAGTCCTTATCTTACGAATCAGATAATTCCAACTGATCATCCATTCCAATTCCCCGACGACAATCAATAAATCGCAAGGCCAATCGTTGGAAATATGTGAGATTTATCTCGAATTTCCCTGTTTTACGTGCGGTCAGCTGAACGTAGCCTTTTCAAGTTTTGGAGAACCGTCTTCGTTGCAGCGGAAAACTAATCGAAAAACTTTGTTTATCAAACATTCTCTACTGAGTTTATCTGAAGGCATAAGTTGGGGCGAGGCGAAGTTCGCCGGGTGCGCTAGTATACTATGAATTACATAAAGAGCATCACAGCCCTGGACATTGCGAACACCTTTATAGTTAATGTTAGGATAAGGTCATAAGAAACACACGACAATTTTAACCTAAATAAAAACTAATGGAAGCCGCCGGTATATACGACAAAACAAATCTTAAAGTACCATATAACAATTACAACAAATCCGTTTTTACATTAACAGTAAAAAGAATATCTGAAATAAATATTTTAAACAAATATTTACTGATATCGACTATGACAGTATTGTAAACCCTTTAAAAAGTTTTTGGTTCGCCGGCCAAACTTTTTGTTATGACGTTTAAATTTTTTTTTTGCAAATCTCGAAGATATCGCTAAGATAATCAGCTTTTACTCAAGAACCATTGATAATCTCTCATTTCATTCTTCAACACAAACCTTTTGGGGGTTTTCCTATAATTAGCTTGTAGTAACTTCTCAGTGCTAATTTCTCACCACCCAGTTTGGATGTTGCACTGTGGTATTATACTATAAATCGATATTTCTGGAATGAAGTACGTATGATTAATATTAAATTCGCATAAATTTAATATTACTCATACGTTGTACATAAATATGTAGCGAGTACCATATGCAAACTCGCTACATAAGTACATTTCATTATGAACTTGGGTTAGGGTCATCATTCAATATCATCAGCAATGACCAGTTTTTTACTTATCAAAGATGAAACGGTCTATATATGGCCAGAAATTTGGAGTTATTGAAGAAAATGTATGAAAAAAGGGGACAAATGAAAATTTTTTTAAAGAGTTCTTACTACAACACTTGTCTAACTTGATTTTTTACATGTACATATTAATAAAAATTATTTACTTAAGCCTTAGCTACAATTCTAATAATGAATGAAATGAGAAATCACCAATGGTTCCTGAGTTATGTCGTAAAAAAAACTAAACGAACAAACATCATGACATAATATAAAATGTAATAAAAAAGGGGGAGTTTGTATGTAACATATTAGCCAGCGCGATATCTCTTAAACTACGACTGTAATTGTAGGGACAGACAGACGGCTTTCATGTTAAAGTACAGGCTTTTCTGATGGATATAGCCTATATAACCGCTTACTGCCACGCCCACAAAAGGAATAAAATGTACATTTAATAATGTTTCCTGAATGTTTCAGTCGGGTAAACCGACTTACAAATACCCTCATTGATATTGATTTCTTGATTTCTAATGTTCGCGTAATGGTAAATTTGAATGGTAGGTACCAGAAGGGGCGTGGCTAGACTTCCAGTTTTTTTCTTCAAAACTTTGCACTGCTGTAGCTTTACTAAATACAGAATTTGGGCACGATCGCGTTGGGCGTATTGATTTTACTACTCGATTTCTAAGTCGGGCGGAATGGTACATTTTTATGGGTGGTATTAAAAGGGGCGTGGATAGACTTCCGATTTTTCTTCCGAAAGTTTATCCTGTTATAGTTTAACAAAATTCTGAATGTGTGCACGATTGCGTTAGGCGTTTTAATTTTATTACTCGATTTCAAAAGTGGGCGGAATGGTGCATTTTTATGGTAGGTATACGAAGTGGCGTAGCTAGACTTCCAATTTTTTCTCCAAAATTTTATCCTTCACTGTTTTAGGTGTATTGATATTATTACTTGAATTCTAAAGTGGGCGGAGTGGTACATTTGTATGGGAGGTACCAGAAGGCGCGTGGCCATGTAGCCCATTTACAATACCGTAAGTATTTTTGGACGGGAAAAGAAGGAGCTGAAGAAGAGGCAGGATGAGTGCACAGAGTTGCTCCGAAGCAGAAGGGAAGCCCGAAAATTCTACAAGAGAGTTAAGGCGTGGAACAGGGTTACCCTCCTGCAAGGACAGCGATGGTCAGCTAGTGACGGACCCGGATAACGTTCTGAGGATATGGAGAAATTTAAAAATTTATTGGAGACAAACACCACTCCAGAAAACCCCGCTCCAATCCATGATGATAGTGTTAATTGTCCGTCTCCGAGCCAGAGCGAGATACGTATGGCAATCTCCCGCCTTAAAAACAGCAAAGCTGCTGGAGCCGATGGTCTCCCTGCTGAATTGTTTAAGACTGGCGGGATGGAGCTGATTATGAGCATGCATCAGCTCATCAACAACATCTGGCAAGAGGAGAGCATGCCCGGGGATTGGAGTCTCAGTCTGTTATGTACCATATACAAGAAAGGAGATCGTAGTGAATGTAAGAACAATCGTGGAATAGGCCTATTACCAATTGCGTACCAATCCTTTCAAGCATATTGTGTGAACGTCTAAAGTCAATTGTAGAAAAAGTAATTGGACCATATCAGTGCTGCTTTAGACCTGGCAAATCTACGACGGATCAAATATTAACCTCACGACAAATTCTGGAAAAAACTCATGAAAATCAGATCGACACCTACCACCTCTTTGTCGACTACAAAGCTGCCCTCGACACTCCGATAAGGAATAGGCTTTATGAGGCTATGTCTGAGTTTGGTATTCCTGCAAAGCTGATTTGACTTTGCAAATGTCCTTCGGAAAACACCAATTGGTAAGGATCAGTCTGATCCATTCAACACGGAAAGAGGTCTCAGGCAGGGCGATAGCCTGTCCTGTACACTATTTAATATAGTTATGGAGAACGTGATGAGAAAGGCTGGTGGCAACATGTCTGGCACCATATTCCACAAGAGCCACATGCCGCTAGCCTATGCCGGTGATATAGACATCATTGGCCGAAATCTGCTAGATGTTACTGCAGTTTTCCCATCACTAGAAAAGGAGACAGCAAAAATGATTTAGCGGTCAACGAGGACAATACAATAATAATGATTTCGACGAACAAAGAGTCCTCTCGATGGGGACGCACCGTGAACGTTGACAAATATTGTTTTAAGGTAGTCGATGAGTTTACCTACCTCGGATCTTCCGTCAACAAACAAATAATGTCAGCAAAGAACTTCGGCAGCACTTTAGTAACATCACCTTATCCCGGGATACTAAGAAACAGCTATACCAGGTGCCAATCTTACCTGTTCTGTTGTATGCTGCCGAATAATGGGTGCTTACTACAACGGACATACAAAACCTGGGAGTATTCGAGAGAAAAGTACACCGAAAAATATATGGACCTATCTGTGTCCACGGCGAGTTTCGCTATCGGATGAACCATGAGCTGTATGAGCTTAAACACGACATCGACGCAGAAAGGTGTTTGAAGGCGAACCTGAAAGACGGCGCAGAGCAGGGAGACCCAAACTCCGTTGGAAGGACCAAGTGGTAAGTGACGTGCCATCATCTGGTAGGACTAACTGGAGATCACATGCAGAAGACCAAAGCGTGTGGAACTTTTTATTACTTCAGGCCTCAAATTTATGAACTACGTTTCGTAAATTGTAATTGGCCACTTAAGTAAGTAAGTAAGAAGGATTGTTTCACCAATCGCCTTGGAAAATAGAGTGTATATGCATTTGGCAACAAAATTCGTGATCCAACAAAAAATAGGCGGGATCGGATCAGCGGGCGTAACATAAAACTTGAAATTTTAAACGGCTGTATCTCATGAAGTATCAGAGGGAGGTATGAACATCGTATTTGGTATATACGTTCTTCGTACAGCTAGCATTACAGTCAGGGAGGAAGTGACCGATTGACCGATTGATACGAAAATTTTACAAAGTGGTACTGATAACCTGTTGATAGTCCCTGGCTATACTTGGTTGTAATTAGATAAAGGGGCGTGGCACCGTTCATAAAATTTGAAAGTTAAAAAGGCGATATCTCATAAACTATCAGAGGTATGAAGGTGATATTTGGTATATATTTGCTTCGTACAGTTAGAATTGCAGCCTTGTCGGAAGTTAGCTGTGCCACGCCCATTTTCAAAAATCGCTTTGTTTTTTTTCTAATAGACCGATTGATTCGAAAATGATACTGATGACCAGTTAATAGTCCATATAATTTGAAAATTAAATAGGCTATACCTCATAAACTATCAGAGGTATGAATATGAGATTTTGTGTATATGTTGTTGGTGCAATATGAATTACAGCCAGGGCGTTAGTACAAGGTGCCACACCCTTTTTAAAATAAGCCGTTGTAACTGCTTTATCGTCCTCAAAATTCCACAGTATGTTGCAGATCGCCTAGAGATACACAGTACAACATTTTTCAGCTCATTGATTTGGGACACAATTCTGAGAACTGCACGTGAAAGTAGCCCCAACAAAAAAAGTTCTGCATCATTCGTTTTGTCAAGTTACATGCCATTATAATTTAATATCGATTTAAAGTTAGTAAGTATCGTATAGGGGAATTTTTCACGTTTTAGGATCTTTTGTTTGATATAATATAAATACTACAGCAAATCGTTTGCAGATCAAAAAATTGTTGATGTCCTCACACTTTCTTTGGACAAATTACAAAACTAGGGTGTGGTGGCATCCATTTTTTTTCTACTCCATCTAGTTCACAACATTTTATGACCAGTTGAAACTGCTGTATATTCTACGATAATTATTTATAATTTTCACAAATGTATCCACACAAGTTGTTTCTATTCCCACGTTCTATAAGTTTTGTGATTCCAAGGTAAGAAAATATTTCCATTAATATTTTAAGCAATGAAAAATAATTTATTTCAACAGCAATTAAACATTCACACATATACTGCTTGCCACAATTATAGTCATTAAAATCAATAATGCGAGAAAATGTTCAGACAATTAAAACAATTTAAAACTAGTCACTGCTAAGTTTAGCAATATGTGAAAGTATAAACTAATTTTTACCATTATATTGGTTAGGCTAAACTACAGGGTGGACCCAATGAATCGGTGGCTACATGATGGAGTGGTGAAATTACTAAATGCAAGAGTAGACAATAGAAATTTAATGTCAGAGCATCGTCCAGCGGAAAACAATATGCATTTTGTATGCCGGGGTATAATCGAAACAACTAATCCTTAACTAAGGCCTAACGAACATATAAGGCTACTTACAATACATATATGTCACATTAATGAAGCTCCATTGATTAATCTTGATCGAATAGGTGCAGAAGATCAATGAGACAAGTTCAACAATGAACAATGAATCAAACCATGAATCTGTCGAGCTACAACTTCAAGGAATCCCGACAACGTTAAGTTTAGCAATATGTGATAGTATAAGTTAATTTTTACAATTACATTGGTTAGGCTGAACTACTGGGTGGACTAAATGAATCGGTGGCTACTACGATGGACTGGTGAAATTATGAAATGCAAGAGTGGGCAATAGGAATTTAATGTCATAGCATCGTGCAGCGGAACACAATATGCATTTTGTATGCCGGGGTATAATCGAAACAACTAATACTTAACTAAGGCCTAACGAACATATATACATGAAGCTCCATTGATTAATCTTGATCGAATAGGTGCAGAAGATCAATGAGACAAGTTCAACAATAAACAATGAATCAAACCATGAATCTGTCGAGCTACAACTTCAAGGAATCCCGACAACGTAGATATACACAAACTCTTGTCTTATCATGTATCCATCGGACACATTTGAATGCAAGTATACCTACTAGGTAGACACCTCAAATGTGTTGTTAATGAGTTGTAATATTGTATCATAATTGAGGGGGTAAGAAGCAAATTGATGCAAGTGACAACAATTGTAATAAGTATGCAATTGTGTTCCTTGACACCATCTCTGCCTACTTGCATGAGCTGATATCAATTTTTAGTAATGATGTATAGCGAAAAACTTACTTAAAAAACGTAATTTCCCCTTACGATGAATGAGGTATGGGATGCTTCTCGCGTTATTGTGACTTAACACGCTTTCCATTTTATATTCTCAACAAACGGCACCTACTTGTTTATCGATGAACGCGAACGTCTCTTTGAGAAGCTTTTACTAGCCATGCCTTTTATATCGACACTTATACTGCGAAGTTGCTGTCAACAACATCGAGGGGGCCGGCAATTAAAGAAAAATTTAGATGGCTGGAGCCGGAAATCGAACCACAGATCTCCCGCATGATAGTCGCGTGTTCTAACCACTACTCCACCGCCGGTCCCATAGCGATCCCCTCAATTCGGTGCCAGTTTTAGTTAATAAATACTGTCCCATTTCCATCGCAAGCACCCTTTACTATACACACATCCTCACAATCCGACATAACTTAACATTCAACTATCCTCATCATGTACTTAACTCTTACGCCTGCAATAACTACTCAATACCACTTTACAATGTCAACGTGTGGTGCATTGGTACACAGACTGCTACCCAGCAGCGGAAAAGACGAGGCATTGTAAAAATATGCCTGCGAACATGCCTTCAAAGGCATTTTGTTGACATTCAAATACGCCTTCCTTTTCCAGGCATGTATACAGGCTATAATAAGTCCTTCACTAAGCCTTATAAAAAATTCCATACTCATGCACATTTCGCTTCTCAAATGAGACCTGCAATGAGGCCTCTTACTAGGATGAGAATAGATCCCGCAGACATGCCTCTTTCCCTTCTTAAAACTGGCCTGTGAGCAGCCCTACTGTGTACCCCACAAAAATACCATAGATGTTCTCAAAGGGCATGCAAACTTTCTTGCCTTAAACAGGACTGTTGACAGTCCTATTAGTAGAAGGCAGAATTGACGTTCATAGCCATGCACTTGTCACTTCTCCGATTAGGCCTGTTGGCAGGCCTCTTAAGGGAAGGTAAGACAGATGCTGTTGTTTATGAAAACCACATGTATGTTATTTATCGTACAACAACTATATCAAGTGATAGCCAAGTAGGTAGCATGCCCAACTATGAGTACTGAGGTCGCGAGTTCAATTCCCGCTGCTGGAGTTTAAAAAACTAGTTATTACAAATTGTAATAAATATTGTATTAAAAATTTATAAAAAGTAGGAAATCATTTAATATGGAAATAATTCGCATATGTTTTTTTTTATTTAAGTCCTTCTATAAATGCTCTTTTGCAGGCCTGCAAGCTGGTCTGCAGTAGCAATGCCTCATAGAAGGCCCTTGTTATTAGGACTCCAAGCAGGACATACTAGGCATACCTACTGAAACGCCTTCAATGAGAAAGGGAATGTGGAGGCCTTGCCTGCCTATGACACCCTATGTTAATTTGAAATGAAGACTGCATTTAAAGGGTAGGGCTTCTGCCTGCCATTGCAGGCCTGTAAGAAGGCATGCAAACCCCCATTTTTTGCTGCTGGGTATAGCTGATGCCGCTGCTGCTGCTGTTGCTCCTTCTGGTGTTCACGTTTAACAAACATGAAATCCTATACCGGTTTATTGTTCATAGACTTGGGTGTTTTTTCTTTTGCATGACTGTCTGTGCGTATGTGTTTCTGTGCGAGAACAAAAACTGAATTGAGTGCAACAAATAAAAGAGAGGCACACACATATACACAAATATACATGAAATGCAATTGGAATGAGACAGAGTGCAGACAAATGCCTGGTGATACACAATAGCACTCTCGTGCACATCAGGTTATATACCCAGTATGCATATGATGTGCATTTGGATGCACTATTCCATATGTTTTTCTGCATATTCATATGCAGTGTCATATCAACGAGGGTCGCGTGTTAACTACATATGTACTTACTTACTTACTTAGCTGGCACTTCTTTGCAATCCTATGGGATTATACACCGCACGTGGAAAATATTATAAGCGCTTCGATCTTCTGCGCTTTTTCTCCGGTTAGTCACGTTAAGTTCTGCACGGTTCTCAGTAACCTGGCCTTTCCAACGGAGTTTTGGTCGAACTCTTCCGAGCCATCCATCGAGTTCATTGTCGAAGACTTTTGGAGCTAGAGCATTTTCGTCCATGCGTACAACATGACCTAGCCGACGCAACCGCTGCACCTTAATGAGCCTGACCAAGTCAATATCGGTGTACAGCTCGTACAGCTCATGACTCATACGACGTCGATACTCTCCGTTAACGATGATGGGCCCATATATTTTACAGAGTATTTTCCCCTCGAATACTGCCAGAACCGATTCATCCGCTTGCGTCATAACTCAGTATTCTGAACATGAAGACAGGTAGAACAAGTAAATGGTATAGTTGGATTTTTGTTCGTCGAGAATGGGCTCTGTCATTGAATCTCTTGCTTAGTCCGTAGTATCATTTATTACTAAGCAGGATTCTTCTCCGGACTTCGAGGCTGACATTATTTATTTTGTTGATGGCGGAGCCCAGGTAGATAAAATTATCTACCACCACGAAATTATAGTTGTCAACGTTCATGCAGTTTCCCAAACGAGTAGATTCTTTGTTCGTTGAAACAAATAACTTCGTTTTGTCATCGTTCACCATTAAATCCATTTTCGCTGATTTCTTCTGTTTACCCGAGAAGGCTGCAGTCACATCCCGCAGTTTTCGACCGATGATGTCTATGTCATCAGGATACGTGTTTACTGCAGCTTTCCTCATTATCATCTTCATCACTATGTTGAAGAAGTCACACGATAGGCCGTCGCCTTGTTTTAGGCCTCGTCTGGTATAGAATGGCTCCGTAAGTTCCTTGCCAATCTACACTGAAGGCTTAGTGTCAGTCAGTGTCATTCCGCAAAGAAGTATCAGCTTTGCTGATATACCAAACTCAGCCATGGCTTCGAGTAATTTCTGCCGTATCGGGCTGTCGAAGGCAGCTTTATAGTCAACGAAAAGATGGTACGTGTCGATCTGTTTCTCTTGGGTCTTTTTCAGGATTTGTGAAGTGTGAATATCTGGTCTGTTGTTTACCAGGTCTAAAGTCACACTAACAAGGCCCGATCAGGTTGGATAACACTGGCTTTAGTCTTTCACATAGCACACTCGACAGGACCTTATATAGGATGGGTAAAATGCTGTTCCCGTGGTAGTTGGATCACCTTTTTTCAGCACATCACATAATACGCTTAGATTCCAATCATCGGGCATGCACTCGTTAAGCCAAACCCTGCGTAGTAGCTGGTGCATGGTCGTTATCAGCTCCTTACCTCCGGACTTGAAGAGCTCTGCCGGAAGTCCGTCGGCACACGCTGATTTATTATTTTCCACCCGCGAGATCGCTCTTCTTACCTCGGCTTGACTTGGAGGTGGGCAATCTAAGCCGTAGTCGACATTTGGGATGATACCTTCAAGTGCGCTGCCTTCTGGGACGAGCAATTGCTGGAAGTGTTCTCTCCATATATGCAGCACATTCTGCTTATCTGTGACCAGATTTCCATCCTTGTACTTACAGGTGTGGAGCACATTACAGTAGCCTTTTGCTTTTACTTTCTGGTAAAATTTTCGGGCGTTAGCTCTATCCCTGTATCGCCCTATATCCTGGATCTTCCATTTCTTTATCTGACGTTTTTTCTCTTAAATAACTGTCTCGCCTGTGTTATAATAGGATGCAGCGTTGCCTTTTAAGCAGCATCGTGTTCCTTAGACGCTATGCGACATTCTTCATCGTACCAATGCATCTGGAAATTCATCTCTTTAGATTTGCCAATACTTATTAGTCAAAATCCTAGCATATCATAGCAATAATTAATATCTTAACATTAATTCATACTATCCTCGCTTGCAGTTACCCCATGAAATTTGGTTTTCATTAAAACTCCATGTAATTGGAGATGATTCGGACAATATAGCAGAGCACCTCCAGCACAATGATTCGCTCGTCACACACGCACACACAGTAATTCATCCTGAATCAGGTTCCTGCTAGCCTGATTTATGCCCCTTGTATTTGTCTCTAGAGTCCAATAGCATAATATTTGTTTACATTATTAATATGGCAGTATTAGTGAGCTCAAATCCACTACTACCACAAGTACTTTTGCCTGTGGGCATTTGATGATTTTTTCCAGTGGATATTTCTTGCTGTTTTTTTTCATTTTGTGATTTTTTTTTTTGGTTTATGTTATCCCTACTGTTGTCGTTATTGTAAATTTAGTTAAATTAAGTGGATTTTATTCATACAAGTCCCTGCAACATATACGCAGTTACACAAACATACACATAAATGCATTGTTGCATGTGTGTGTGTGTATGTATGCCCAGCATGTGTTGTATGTTGGTGCGCTTAAAATTTCATTCATATTTATTTAGCTGTTGAATATTCAATAGCTGACTTCGATGTATGTGCGTGTGTGTGTGTGTGTGTAGGTGGGTAAATGGGTGCATGTCTGCATGTGTTGGCTTTCTACATGTGAACAACATTTGGTTGCCTGTGAATTTGAAATGTGCTACTGTTTTATGATGTGTGTGTGTGCATGTACGACGCGACAGACGGGCATATGTGGTGACTAATTAGGACATAGGTGTAGGTTAGAAAGGAAACGGTGTCATATGAAAATCTAGCGTTATGGCCAATACCAAAATGCAACAAAAAGTAATAGCATAAGATCAAAAGCAATAGATCAAATTTTGCAACAAAATTGTCTTTAAAAAAGTAAATTTTAAACATTTTGATGTTCCAATAGTAAGAAAGAGCATCAAAATACTTCCTTTATATTGACGTTATTCACAATTTATTATTCATAAACTTAAAATTTCATAAAATTAAAAATAAAATCATAAAAATTCAAAGCTGTTCCATTTGAAACAAGACCCATTTTATTGAATCAAACTTGCGAAGTTTGTTCATTACATTTGCAATTTATTTCATTTCTAATAGTTAAGACAGAGTTTTTCTTAAGTGTTTACTAGGGGGGTCGTAAGTTATATGGAAAAAAAATTGCAGAATTTTGTCGGTGCCAACCCCCAAAAAATATGTCTTTACAGATTTTAGGATAGCCAAAGTTTGAGCACGATTGGAGTATATTAAACCGTGCCTCTTTGAGCTTAAAGCTTTCGAGGTCCTAAAACCACGCTTGAGCTCAGGAACGACTGGTCCAATTTTGATGATACAAAAATCCGAAACTTAAGAATTGAAATTCCTCTAATCTGCTCATATATGATTGCTCCCTGTAGTTTCATAGTTATAAATAAATTTAAGAAAACAAAAATAAAAAATTTGTCTAAAATATTATATTTAAAAATTATAAAAAAAAATCCAAAATAAAAAAAAATGTGTCAACTCAAGTCTTAGCTCTTTTCACGTAATTCCACATAACCTATGAACAAAATGAGACATAGACCATGAAAATCGATTATCGCGTTTTGCTTTTACTCACAACGATCTGTTGAAAAAAAACAGTAAGAAAATTTCAGTTTGGAAACCCGACTTACACATACCCTATCCCCTTAATAAAACTTAAAGTTTTCTAGTATATTGATATTATAACTCTAAAGTGGGCGGAGTGGAACACTTGTATGGGAGGTACCAGAAGGAGCGTGGTTAGACTTCCAGATTTATTCTCCAAAACCTTACCCAGCCTTAGGTTTACTTAATACAGAATATGGGCATGATCGCGTTGGGTGTAATAATAATATTAATCGATTTCTAAAGTGGGCGGTACCTGCTGGGTATGGGAGGTACCGGATAGGGCGTGGATAGACCTTCAGTTATTTTTTCTGCAACAGCTTTACTGAGTACAGAGTTTGGGTACAATCGCGTTAGGTGAATTGATATTATTACCCGATTTCAAAAGTGGGCAGAGTGGTACATTTGTATGGGTACCAGAAAGGGCGTGGCTAAACTAACAGTTTTTTCTCCAAAACTTTATCCTGTCATAGCTTTACTAAATGCAGAATATGGGTACGATCGCGTTGGTTGTATTGATATTATTACTCGATATTACTGGGCGGAGAGTTACGAGAAGGGGCGTGGTCATGAAGCCCATTTGCAATACCGTAAGTAGTAATATTAAATCCTGCAAAGTTTACATAACATTTGGTTACGTCTTTCGGAAATTATCGTGCGTATCAGCCGGACAGACAGACATGGATCAAACGACTTAAAAAATCATGAATCGAATTTGGTTCGGTACATCATACATATATACAACATTCCCTTACAATCGTAGATTTTGCTGTATGCCACAAGTAAAAAGTAATGTAATTGCTTCGATTTTCAGAGAGCTTCTTCTCCAATTCGTCGCGCTAAGTTCTGCAAGGTTTTCTTGATCTTTCCATTGGAGTTTCGGTTGCTCTCTTCTCATTCGCCTTTCGAGTTTATAGTCAAAGACATTTCAAGCAGAAGCATTTTCATCCATGAGTTCAAAATGACTTTGAAACCGCTGTACTTAAGTGCGTTTGACCGAATCATTATTGGTACACAGCTCATGATTCTCATGATTCGCCAATGCCCTTCGTTAACAGTTATGGGTCAAGTTATTTCACAAAGTATTTTTCTCGAATACTGCCAGAACCGATGTATCCGATTGTGTCATTATCCATAATTCTGTGCTATACTTCAAGACATGTAGAACCAGTATCAGGTATAGCTAAAATTCTGTTCGAGAGGGCTTTGTTAGCCTTCGTTGACAATTGGGGTGATACCTTCATGTGCGCTGCCTTCCGGAACCAGCAATCGGTTGAAGTGTTATCCCCATATATCCAGCGTTGTCCTATAAGCAGTATCCTGTTCCTTAATTGCTATGCGACATTCTTTATCATACCTGGAATTGACTGAGTGCCCGAGCACTGTTGTTGCGGCATTTGAAATGGAATGCGTCGATTACACGTGATCAATTTTATTGTTAATGTTTTGATCGGAGGATAGCCAAGTTAATCTATTCGTCTTTATTTCCGTCGGGGAATGTGCACAAATTAGTGTGTTATAGAAATATTTCACCCTGATGCGGATTGTGGCTGTACGATCACTAACAGGTTTGAACCGCGAGGCAAGATGACTGAGTCTCGCCCAATTACAAATCCACATCCAAATTCTTGCTTTTCCCCATGGCAGCTGCAATTGATGGGGGATTTTGTAATATAAGATTTTTGATCATTATTCATTTGAAAATAACCAGAATCTCTCTTTGGAGGTCCCCAAGCAGCTCATATCGTGTTCCCCGGGCAATATCCGTTTAGTGGTAGAAATTGTGAGAAGGCGCAATGTTGGTGGCAGCCCCTAGAAACTTCGTTCCGGCTCGGCTGTAAGTGAATAGCCTCTATGCGCATCAAGGCGAACATCACGCTGAATTGTGTACACACTCCAACGGAAGACAAAGACGAGGACATTAAAGATGCATGCTATGAGCGCCTGCTGGAAATAAATGTCAGATGCCCTAGACATGACGCCAAATTTGTTCTGAGAGATTAGCAATTAAAAACTCGAATCACCATTAAACTGCAGTCAAGGTATGCGCGAGATTAAGTTGTGCTACAAAAACATCGTAACCAAATGCAAAGGAAGCTAGACATCGCAAGGGTGCATACCACCAAGATATCCAATGCCTATTGCAATCAACTCTCTCAATTACTGCAAACAAATGCCCCCAATACTGATGTTCCCTACCAACAGTGGTAGCAAATTCCATGACCATTAACGCAACGACCGTTCTGGTTTTCAAAAGACCACGCTCAGTCAAGCCCTGGTACACTGAGGAACATCGCATATTGTCTGGAGAAATGAATGCTGCATACAATGCAAAATTGCAGCCAATGGTAATGCGTGCAATGATGGAATAATATATTGAGAAGAGGAGGGAAACAAAACGAAAGAGAGAGCCAGTATATCGAAAAGCACAGCGATAGAGGTGAAGTCCGAAAGCTCTACCAAAAAGGTAATAAGCAAAGGATATGGAACAGGGACCCCACCTGTAAGGACAGAAATGTATATATAATCTAAACACGCTGAGTTTGCTGCAAATATGCCCGTTCTGTCATTTATGATGCAGCAAATTTTCCAACACCGAGCCAAAACTGTGTCAGTATAACAATTTCACGTCTTGAGATCAATATAGCTGCAGGTG
Source organism: Muscina levida (assembly GCA_964034835.1). Classification (NCBI taxonomy): domain Eukaryota; kingdom Metazoa; phylum Arthropoda; class Insecta; order Diptera; family Muscidae; genus Muscina; species Muscina levida. Next base: position 27,282,789 of record OZ035881.1, read on the forward strand.
CCGATTGACTGAAGTCATATCTTTTTAACGCCGGCTGCGATGAGTTGGCAACATGCATGCACCAGCTCAAAAACATGATTTGGCTAAAGGAAAGCATGCCCAACGTTTGAAATGTGAGTGTTTTATGTACTGTGCTACAGAAAGGTGATCTAAAAGTGTCCAACAATTATCGCGGGATCAGCTTTTTGCCTATGGCATACAATGTCCTGTCGAGTGTCTTATATAAAAGACTAAACACCATCATAAAGAACCTGATTGGACCTTATCAGTGTGGCTTTAGACTTGGTAAATCTACGACCGACCAGATATTCACTCTACGACAAATCCTGGAGAAATTCATATCGATACTTACCACGTATTTATGGATTGCAAGGCTGCACTTGACAGTCCAATACGATAGAGACTATTGGATTCTATAGCTGAATTTGGTTATCCTGCGAAGTTGTTACGACTTTGCGGAATGAAACTAACCGACACGAAGTCTTTAGTGAAAATAGTAAAAAAAAATCTGACAGAGTCAATTTCTACCAAGCGATGCTTTAGACAAGAAATGCGATGATCATTCGGAAAGCTTCAGTAAATACGGCTGGTATCGTCTTTAATATAAGTCACATGCTTCTCGCGTATGCCGATGATATAGATATCACTGGCCAAGGACTGCGAAATGTTACTGCGACGTTTTTAAGCATTGATAAACAGTCGGAGAAGTGGGCCTGGTGATAAATCGGCACAAAATCAAGTTATTTGTTTTAACGAACAAAGAGTCAACTCGATTGGGAGGCTGCGTGAAATTTGACAACTACAATAACTTTGAAGTGGTATATGATTTGTACATTGTGGATCTGCCGCTGCTATTATGCGCTTAGAAAGTGATTTAATGCAAAAGCCCTCTCCCGAGGAACAATGATACAACTTAACCGGAGAACGATCCTTGAGACCTTGATCTACAGCGCAGAATCCTGAGTAATTACACAAGTGTCCACCGGTTAAAATACCCATTACGTAATCGCTGATGTCAGCTATTATAGTAGCAGTCAGTGATGTTTCTCTCGCTTATGTTTCGCCTTACATTTACACAGGAGTGTCATAGGCCGTTTAATCGGTGCGCTTTTGCTTACAATGTAAGGGAAGATGTCAGTTAGTTCCATTTCGGTTGCAATTACATTATAAGCGGAGTTTAACGCGAGCTTGATAACACACTTGATTACGAAGTAAGTGACGATGTCAGTAGGTGTCATTTCAATAGCATTGTGATCGGAATTATAATGAGTTTACGATATTATTTTTATTACACACGAATTACACTCTAAGTACTTAGATCCTCCCTTACAATGTCATACTTTTGTCATGGATTACTAAATAGGTACTTTGTTTCATTTACCGCTGGGTTGCTAAACAGCGCAGCGATTACAATGTCATACTGATGTCATGGATTACTAAATAGACACTTCGTTTCATCTGCCGCTGGGAATCGTAGATTCTCCCGCTTATATTCTTCGTTAATTTTAGCATAGGTGTGTCATAGACCGTATAATCTTGCGCTCTCTCTTACAAAGTAAGCGACGAAGTCAATTAGTGCCATTTCAGTTGCAATTACGTTATAAGCGGATTTTTAAGGTACCTTGATGACACGCTTGATTACGAAGTAATTGACTATTTCAGTAGGTGTCATTTCATTCGGAATTATAATGAGTGGTTATAATGAGTCGGTCTTTACATTACACCCGCTTGACATTCTAAGTACTTAGATCGCTCGCTTACAATGTCATACTGATGTCATGGATTACAGGATAGGTACTTCGTTTCATTTACTTCTGGGCAGATCTATTTATTTTGGGAATCTTTTGAAGAAATATATTTCGCAAAATATTTGAAACCAACATCATTAACGGTGAGCATGAGCTGTATGAGCTATATAACAACATCGACGTAGTCAGGCGCGTTCAAATAGAACGAATGCGCAAGAACGTAAAACTCGCGATTTTGTAACAATAACCAAACGTGCTTTGGCCTCTTACTTTCCCTCTTTCTAACATTCAACTGTACGCTCCTGCCATAAAAGGTCATTTTAGCTGCATATGAAGTTCATTTGTTGTTGGTTGGTTTATTTATTTATTTTTTTGTTTTGGTTTATCCTCTAGTCATTGTTATTTCATTGTGAAAACATAATTTTATAATTTTATATGTTAATTAGTTGTTATGCCAATATAAGTGTATTCACTGATATGTTCTCATAGTACAAATGCATTTACATGCTGGGTAATAAAATTGGCCAGTGTTATGGCACTATTTGCAAACTATATTTTTAGTAAACCAATTATAATATTAAATACTTATTCGCCCACCGAACACACACACACACAAGTAATCAAATGAATAAGGACTTTTTAAATACCTACGGATATGTACAATAGAAATATACAAACAAATGCAAAATGTTGTATACTAATTTTGGTTAATGTTATGGATATAACAAAATAGAAATAACACAATATTCATAACATTAGTTAGTAGCATATTAGCGTAGAATATAAGTATATAATATATGGAATATATTCATGTATGATTAGATATTATTATATTATATATAAAATACATATTATTTATATATAAACTTATGTTGTTTCTTCTCAGTAACTTTAACTTTAACCCTTATTTAAAGACATATCCCAAAATTGCCTGTAGTTTTCCGTTCATCCATTAAAAGAAAATTTAACGCCATAGCATGTCAACACAATTGTTGTTAATTTCTTTGCGTTGAAAATCCTTTCTCTCAAACAAAAGCGGGTTGTTAGCAAACACTATCGCCCGCTTAGTGTTGTGAATGGGTTGGCAGTGATGGCGGCAATGATGGTTGGGGTATGGTGTTGCCAGTGATGGTATTTATGACCTTGTTGCACACGTAAACCTTAGAGCGCGACACCAAGTTTTTGTTGTTGTTGCTGTTATTGTTGGAGGCCACTCTAAGCCATTGAGAATAAAGCCAGTCAACACTGACCATTTAGAGGAATTCCTTAAATACTTTGGCTAATCATAGCGAGTGGTCTGTTAGTCTAAAGTCAGCACAGTGCACAGTGGTGGCAATTGTTCTATTGCAGACGAGTCCTTGACAAATTCTTAGCTAAATTTCTACTAAATTCATGTATTTAAGGACAGTTTGAGAATGGTAATAAGTAGAAAGGGGGTTTGATAAGTAAGTTACTTTTTGAAGAAGTGATATTGTTTCGGCATAAAATCGTTTTATTTCTCAATATGGTTTTCATTTAGCTTGACACTTTTGAACCACTATTACATCCAAGTTCTTTATTTTCTACAAATACGAGGATTTCTTAATATTCTCAAAATAGGTATTTGTCTCGGTTATGACCTGTTTGTCGACAAAACCACATTTCTTAACCCTGCTATTATGTTGGGGTCATTTGATGACCCAAATCGAATTTAACGTTATCTTATTTCTTACTGGTATGATATTTTTGAAAGTTCTTACTGCTCAGTGAATAATTTTTTGGAATACATCGAATTTAATTAATTTCAACAAAATTTTAGGCTTTGTGTACACTAGATAGGGTCGAAAAAAAAGTTGCACTTGTCAGTCCCTAAATTTGAAGTTTAGGATTGTCCGATCTCCACAATACTTGTATTATCCGTAGCAAGTTTTCCGTAGCACTTCCACCCTATTGTGTATCGGCGTTCGATATAAACTTGTCTTTGTAATATTCTTAAACATCTTAATATAATCAATTGTGGAATTTTAATGATAAAATTATTCATTTTCACTCGGTTTATAACAAACTTAAGTTATTTAAACAAATTTAAATAATTAATTTAATTTGACTTCGGAGCTCTATTTTCTAACATACTTGATATTTCTGCTCTCAATCCATTTATAATGTGGACCAAAATTTATCATCAGTGGCATGAAAATTAACTCACAAACGGCGTATATTATTAGAGCAACTCGGCGAAGACTTAGCTAAAGATCACTTAAAAGGCGTAGTAGACTTCCTCGCGCAGAAGCCTCTGCATCATTAGTCAAAAGAATTCGATCAGAGGACAGTGCATCGCCACCCATATGTTCGCCTTCTCCAAAACGCCAATCCACTAGCGAACGTAAAAAGTGCAAATTTTGCCCGTCGAAGAAGGAAAAGAAAACCTTTACAAAGTGTATAACTTGCAAAAAACCTGTTTGTCCATCACACCGACGCACAATTTCTGCAACAACAAATTATTGTAATGATCACAAGCATTGAACATTGTTCTTTATTATATAAATTAAAATTTTCTCAATAAAAATATATGGGGTCATAAAATGACCCTAACATAATGAGTGTGATTTTTTTCTAACATAGTAGCAGGGTTAAATCTTAAACGGGAATATGCTGAATGAGAAAGCTGTTAGTAGCTTAATTTATAAAATTTTACCAAAGTTCTAATATACGTTATGCCGGTGCGTTGCCACGGTGGAAGAACAATTTTTTCACTTGTCCATTAGTTGTATATAATATTTGTCGGTTACCGTTTTACCAACCATTTTTTACAAATATTTGTCCCCAATTATATCTTGAAAAAGATAACTGGTACCACAACAGCATATATCATAACAAAATGTTATTCGACATTCATATAGTCGACAATATACTCGTTAAAAGTGTGATTTATTTAGAGCTTTCTTTTTTGAATTTCATTCTATTACTGATAACTCGCGACTAGTGACATCTAACTTTTATTTAGAATACTAGCTGGCCCGGCAGACTTCGTCCTGCCTCCAAATTTTTGTAAAATATGTTGAGTGTATTTGAAATCTAATACCGATTGGTTTATTTCTTTGACCTCTAAAATATTTAAATTTAAAGGGCGAGGTTTTCCGGACAAATTCTGTTATTCATATATCTTAAAGATTGTTATATATTATTATAAGAATTGCTAAAACGGATCAGCAGTGTCGTCCATGATGTGATGAAAATGTACTTATTGATAGGCATATATTCTAAAACCACATTTTTAAGCCGATTGACTGACATATAACTCTCTGCGTTGGTGTACTGGGTGATTGTACCTTTTTATCCTAAGGAGTACGAATTTCCAAAATTGCCTTCATTAGGCTCAGCAACCCCATTAACCGTATTGTCCCCTAAAATTTCGAAATGGGAAATACCACTTTGTGAAGCTCCCTAATTTTGTAGGAAGTGCGCCATTATAAAAGTTAGTCATTCTTCTTTAAGCCTTTTTGCGGTCTGGGTGACCATCTACATCCAATTCCCAACTTTCACTGAAATTTTGGGACAAATGGGGTCAATCGTTTTTACAATTAGTGGTGACATTAAAATATACATCTTTTTTATATATAAAGATGATGTTAAAAAAGTGACTAAATGACATTCCAAATATTAAGTGTATCATAAGCTAAACACAGCCAACTGGTTCCAAACATACATTCAAAATTTTCTCATGCCAAAAAAATCATATATTTTAAGTTTAAGTAAAATCGGACAATCGATATAAATTCTTGAAACAATTCAACCCCAGCCAAATCAACTGCGGGTCCATATATACAAAAAAAAATTCTCATAATAAAACAAATATACATTCTAAATTTCAGTCAAATTGTTTAATTTGTTAAAATTTTCATTATAATTCCACCATAGCGACACCTACCGGGTCAACTTATTCAAGGTTCCACAAACATAAATACTAAATTTCAGTTAAATTGGTACATGCATTCAAATTTTCGATATAAATCCACCCTAGCGCCATCTACCGGGTCCATTTGTACATACGATTTTTTCTAATGATCAAACAAATATAGATTCTGAATTTCAGTTAAATTGGCCCATTCGTTAAAATTTTGTTTGTAAACCGAACCCAGCGCCACCTACCGGGTCCATTTGAACATAAAATGTTTTTTCATGATCAAACGAATATCCATTCTAAATTTCAGTTGAATTGGTACATGCATTCATTCATAAATCCACCCTAGCGCCACCTGGATTTGATTTTTTTTTAACACAAACAATCTACGGAAAATTTCGAATCGAATAAAAAAAAAATCAACCAAATCGCTCCAGCCGTTCTCTAGTGATGGTATGACATACGTGGACCATTTCATTTATATATATATAGATTTCGACAATACCTTATGGAAAGAATCACACTGCAACAACGTCTCCAAATTGATTACATATGCGAAAAAAAAATTTCGTGCATAAGTGACCTTCAGCAAATCTGTGGTCTAGTGTATGTTTCGGGACAACTTACTTACTTAGCTGGTACTTCTATGCAATCCCAGTGGATTATATACCGCACGTAGAAAAATATTATAAGCGCCTCGATCTTCTGCGCTTCTTCTCCAGTTAGTCACACCGAGTTCTGTAAGGTTCTCAGTAACCTGGTTTTTCCAACGGAGTTTAGGTCGCCCTCTTCTGCGCCGTCCATCGAGTTCATTGTCGAAGACTTTTCGAGCTGGAGCATTTTCGTCCATGCGTACAACATGACCTAGCCAACGCAACCGTTGCACCTTAATGCGTTTGACCACGTCAATGTCAGTGTACAGCTCGTACAGCTCATGATTCATACGACGCCGATACTCTCCGTTAACGATGATGGGCCCATATATTTTACGGAGTATTTTTCTCTCGAATACCGCCAGAACCGATTCATCCGCTTGTGTCATAACCCAGGATTCTGAGCCATACATTAAGACAGGTAGAATTAGTATCTGGTATAGCTTAAGTTTTGTTCGTCGAGAGAGGGCTCTGCCATTGAATCGCTTGCTTAGTCCGTAGTAGCATTTATTTGCAAGCAGGATTCTTCTCCGAATTTCTAGGCTGACATTATTTTCTTTGTTTATGGCGGAGCCTAGGTAGACAAAATTATCTACCACCTCGAAATTATAGTTGTCAACGTTCACGCAGTTTCCCAAACGAGTAGATTCTTTGTTCGTTGAAACTAATAACTTGGTTTTGCCCTCGTTCACCGTTAGGCCCATTTTCGCTGATTCCTTCTGAATACCTGAGAATGCTGCAGTCACATCCCGCAGTTTTCGACCGATAATATCTACGTCATCAGCGTACGCGAGTAGCATGTGGCTTTTGTTGAATATAGTGCCACTCGTGTTTACTGCAGCTTTTCTCATTATCATCTCCATCACAATGTTGAAGAGATCGCACAATAGGCCGTCGCCTTGTTTTAGGCCTCGTCTGGTATAGAATGGCTCCGTAAGGTCCTTGCCAATCTTTACTGAAGACTTCTTGTCAGTCAGCGTAATTCCGCAAAGACGTATCAGCTTCGCTGGAATACCAAACTTAGCCATGCTTTATAGTCGAAGGCAGCTTTATAGTCGACAAAAAGATGGTACGTGTCGATCTGTTTCTATTGGGTCTTTTCCAGGATTTGCCGAAGTGTGAAAATCTGGTCAGTTGTTGATTTTCCAGGTCTAAAGCCACACTGATAAGGCCCGATCAAGTTGGATAACACTGGCATTAGTCTTTCACATAGCACACTCGACAGGACCTTATATGCGATGGGTAAAAGGCTGATCACGCGGTAGTTGGAGCACACACTTGGATCACCTTTTTTCAACACAAGACATAATACGCTTACATTCCAATCGTCGGGCATGCGCTCTTTAAGCCAAACCGTGCGCAGGAGCTGGTGCATGCTCGTTATCAACTCCTCGCCACCGGACTTGAAGAGCTCTGGGGGCAGACCGTCGGCACCGGCTGCTTTGTTGTTTTTCAGCCGCGATATTGCTCTTCTTACCTCGGCTTGACTTGGTGGTGGGCAATCTAAGCCGTCGTCGACAATTGGCGTGATAACTTCACGTGCGCTGCCTTCTGGGACCAGCAGTTGCTGGAAGTGTTCTCTCCATATGTGCAGCACACTCTGCGTAATTGAGAGGGTTGGTTGGAGTAGGCATTGCCTATCTCGGTGGAATGCAGCTTAGTGATGTCTAGCTTCCTTGCGTTTGATTGCGAGGGTTTTTGGCTCTACTTCATTGTGTGCGTACCTTGGCTGCAACTATGTAGGTGGTAATCTGAGTCAATATTTGCACCGCGCATCACACGCACGTCCATAACGTTTGAGACATGCCGTCCATCAATTACCACGTGATCAATCTGATTTCTTGTATCTTGATCCAGGTTGCCTTGCGATTCCTTTTATGCGGGAATCTGGTTCCACTCACTACCATGTTTCTTGTCGACGCGAAACTAACCAGTCTGAATCCGTTATCGGAGTTGTTGTTGTGTAGACTGAATTTTACGACAGTTGAACCAACAGCATCTTCCCTTCCTATTTTAGCATTAAAATCTCACAGAACAATTTTAATGTCAGGTGCAGGGCGGCGACCATATATCTCCTCCAGACGTTTAATGAATACGTCTTTAATGTCATCGACTTTGTCTTCCGTCGGGACGTATACACAAATCAGCGAAATGTAAAAATATTTTGCCCGGATGCGTCTAGTGGTTGTGCGGTCACTTACAGGGTTTAACTGCGAGACAAGGTGGCGAAGTGTCTTACGGACTATGAAACCACATCCAAAATCGTGTCTTTTTGCAAGGCAGCTGTAAAAGATGCCATCACTGTCCCGTCCACTTCCTGTATGGCGGTGATGGCAGCCTTGTATTTGTCGAGGACATCCGCCATGGAGGCACCATATCTGTACTGACATTCGAGGTGCATATCCTTAAATCATGGTCCTGATAACGTTTGCGGGGTTCGTCAACATTTGGGGCGTTCTTGTATTTCTGTCTTCATAATAATTGTTCCTAGTTTTTTGGGGCTTCTTCTATAGCTTTAGTAACTTCTGTTACCTACTTCCTAAGACGCACCATTGGTAGCATGCCATTTATGTTATTCAACATTGCCCCTTCTGACATTTGCTATCACTGAACAGATATTCAGAGGCATTGTCCAGGAAATGCGTGATCTCTCAGACGTTGTGAGCTGCTTTGGAACCTCCAAAGAGAGCTTTTGGTTATTCTCAAATGAATAACAATCAGAAGGACTTAAATTAGAAAATTCCCCATTCCGCATATGACTAGTATTACATTTACTGATGCAAGAAACATGTTAGAGTTTGTTATTGATAAAGCTACGATCTTGTTACTGTCGATTGTATCTTAAAACTATAGGCCTTCACCTTATATATATTCTCTCACTATATGTAACAATCAACCACTGTGCTTCCCTTAATAGCACCACAAGACTATTTGTAGTAATATTTGTAGTAATGCAGAACCTCCCCCCTCGTCCATAACTTTATCTCTCCCTCGCTCTCTAATCATTTCTAGTAATGCCGACAAAAGGGGCTAACATTAGAGAATCCTATGACTGGTACCCGTTCCCAGTGCTGCCTCTGCTGTAATGTCTACTTTGTGTTGTAATTTATTTCATTGTTTTTTTGGCGACTTCCGTTTTCCGTTTGAACCAAACCAAAAACGATGCCGTCACATACACACATAGACAGCCATATGCACAGACACTTGTTCGTACATTGTTCATACTCTTTCTCATTCGCTGACATACTCGTAAACACATCATAGCTTATGGTTTTGTTGTGCAGAAAACAAACGCAAACACAAATACAAACAACAACAGCAGCACTAGCAACAACAATGCTAAAGAGGGTCAACAATTACTGACTGGGCCAGCGCTACAAACACAGTACGGTAGAGTAAAGTAGAGTGGAGTAGAATACAATACAACACAACACTTGTCCAATACAATCCAATCCAACAATATACTTGAATTGGCTACAACAATGAATGAATGAGAGCGATTTTTAAAGCATTTTTAAAGGGATTTCTACAGCTCTTTTTTGCTGCTCTCGAAAAAAAATATATGGCTTATACTATGTTCAAGTTTCCCTAAAAGGTATCGCAATGGAGGAGATGACAGAAATTGGTAAGTTTCATAAAAAACTGTCGAAGCTTGGCCACAATCAATACTGTGGATATTTATTTATAAGCGACCCACTCTAAATCAGGAACGTTTTAGCAATTTTAACTCAGAAAACAAATAACTAGTAAATCCTTCATCTACTTCTATAACATTATTTTTGTATTTAGTCTCATCATGCCACAACACCAATACCATTTACAGTGATGGGCCCATATCGTATAGCTCAAAGGAACTGGAGTACAATGTTTCCAGTTGGCGCGACTCCGACGATTCATTTTTCGTTTTTTAAAGGCAAAGCGGTGTAATTTAAAGTGAATTTTATTACACAGTAATAATAAAACCGACAAATAAGGGTTAATTATGATACGTATTTTTATGTTTAACTGGCGTTTAACTAACGAAAAGAAAGCATAAAGGAGAAATTAGAGCGCTACAATGTTACTTATTACTTTAAGTGAAATTAAGTGCCGTTTAAGCTAAAGACAATGCAAAGAATTAAAAAAATAATATATGATGTTAAGTTATACTATCATTTGAAACAAATTTATTCTTGAGAAGAGTTGTCCTAACTATTATTAATACTAGTGGGCCCGGCAATGCTTCGCTATTGCATATTAACTTGTAATATATTTTACATTTCTTACTATCCTAAATGCTGTATAAACGCTAATTTATATATTTGTAGGTCTATAAAGTACTTTGAAGACGGTACTTAAGCTCGACAACTAATTTCAAGTAACTCCTTAACATGGAAGTTAACCAATTAAGTTTTATTGTTTTAAAGTCTAAATATTATAGCCTCTATAACGATAGTCATATCTATAGTGCCGACATGTAGATTAACTTTGTTCTGTATGTGGGGCAAAACCCCACTTCTTTTACAAATAGGAAACAGACATTCCACTAAAAATCAAAATTAAATTTATATTTTTACCTATTGTAGCGGGAACCGTCTGTATACTAACTATCTCTTAAGGCGTAAAAACACGTTTGTCGTGGCTTCTCCGCGTATTGCCTGCAAGTGAAAATTTCGTTTGAAGACATAAAACCATCTTTTGCCATGTCTTCTTCTCCCACGGGTCAAGAATATTCCCGAATACTATATTTGTAATGCACTCGTATTACCATTTTTTGAGATAATTCCGTCACCAAACGTTTGGCTTAACAAAGTGATGGTCTCACGCGCTGTATGGCTATTACTATGGCGGTTATAACTGATTATTTCAAAAGAGGTGTGGCACAGCCCACTTCCACGCTTACTGTAATTCATACTGTAACAACAACATATGTAACAAATCACATCTTCATACCTCTGATAGTCCATGAGATATATCCTTTTTTACTTTCAAGTTAAATGGGCGGTGCCACTCTCCTTTATCCAATCACAACCAAGTACAGCCAGAGACTATCAAAGGGGGCGTGGCACCGCCCACTTCCTTCCGGGTAGTAATTAATTCTGCTTCAACAACATATATACCAAAATCTCATCTTCATAACTCCGATAGTTCATGAGATATAGCCCTTTTTATTTTCAAGTTGCATGGGCGGTGCCACGCCCCTTTATCCAATCACAACCAAATATATCAATCACAACCTATTATAGCCAGGGACTATCAACAAGTCAACTGTACCACTTGGTAAAATGTTCGTATCAATCGGTCTATTAGAAAAGCCGTTAGAGCGATTTTTGAAAAGGGAGCGTGGCACCGCCCACTTCCACCTCGGCTGTAATTAATACTGCTCCAACAACATTTATACCAAATCTCATCTTCATACCTCTGATAGTTTATGAGATACAGCCCTTTTGATTTTCAAGTTGTATGGGCGGTGCCACGCCCCTTTGTCCAATTGGACCGAATTGTAAATCTAAACCATCCGGGGCGCCACCCAAACGCATACAAAAAAATTTATGCAAATCGGTCCAGCCGGTTAGGAGGAGTTCATTCACAACACACGTATAGTAGAATTTTATATATAGGTTTTTACTCTCAAATTAACTGTTTTTCGGATCAAGTTAAATTATTTTAAAATCAAACACAATTTTTTTCGAAATAAATTAAACTTTATTTAAATCAAATTAAACTATTTACAATGTAAATTCAATATATTTCATGACAAGTAAAATTTCTTTAATTACGTATTCATTCTTTTTAATTTCAAATTAATATCAAATTAAATTCTTTTTGAACTAAGCTTAATTTTTCTAAAAAACTTAATATTTTTTTTCATATTTTATTATTTATAAAATTTACTTAATTTTTATAAAAATAATATTAATATATTAATATTAAATAATGAAAATAATTTTAAAACAGCGAAATTTTTATACATATGACAATTTTTTTAATGCAAATGCTCTCCAAAAGCAGCTTGTGACAGATTCATTGTATGTCAACATAATAATTGTTGCAATCTGATGGTGTTACTGATTCCACGGAACGTTTTATAATTGTAACTAAGTCAAGCCAAGCACAGAGTATAGTTTTTGAAAAAACTTTTTCTATGGGATGTAGCATAGGAGAGTATGGAGGAAGAAAAACCAAAATATTCATTGACGAGTCCGGTTTCAATAACAATTCCGAAGAAACAAGGCGAGATCTACAAGAAATACTGTACCACATGTCATTGTTTCCACTTTTAGATGGCGAAATGTTTCTCTCATCGCAGCTGTGAACATACATGGTGTTTTACACCAAAAAGTTATTGCAAATTCCGGAGTTAATACTAATATTTTTGTATCTTTGCTTGATTAACTTTTCGACAAATTAGTTGAATCCAATATCACAGGTGCGTGGCTTGTACTAGATAATGCTCAGATACACAAAACGCAGGCAGTGAAGGCCAAAATTACGGAGTCTGGTAATTTTTTAGTTTTTCTTCGTCCATACTCTCCTATGAAACATCCCATTAAAAAAGTTTGTCAAAACTATGCTCCGTGCTCGAAATTTGTTTTTGGATCCAGAAAATAATACTGACTTAGTTATAATTATTAAACGTTCCATAGAATCAGTAACACCAAACTCTGTGCGCGGAATTTGCTTTTGGATCCAGAAAATAATACTGACTTAGTTACAATTATTAAATGTTCCATAGAATCAGTAACACCATCAGATTGCAACAATTACACTATGTCACAAAATTTCAAAAGTTTCTGTATCCGGGTCATTTAATAATTGATTTTAATGTAAAAATTTACGCTAAAAATTCACGTAAAAATTTTAATGATTTTTCAAGTTTTTGCTGCCTTTAATTAAGTTTTTTTCCATGTTTCCGTAAGAATTGCTCCGGTTTCAGACAATTACATGATTGAATAATATCTTACAAAAATTTTTTGCCTTTTGTCAACAAAATCGGATGAAGAATAAACGCTACATTCAAAATTAAATACAAATACCTCTTCTTGAGAGTAGTAGTAATTGTTGTTTTGCTTGCCCCCGGAAAAATAACTCTACGCTTTTTGTTAAACAAGTCACATAGGAAAATCTAAAAAAAAATGTTGGGTTATTTCACCAAATGCTGCAAATGCGGTAGTATTTTTTATCCGATTTTGATGACCAAAGACAAAAAAATTTTGTAAGATATTATTATATCATGTAATTGTCTGAAACCGGAGCAATTCTTACGGAAACATGGAAAAAACTTAATTAAAGGCAGCAAAAACTTGAAAAATCATTAAAATTTTTACAAAAATCTAACTTTGAAGTGCCATAACTTCGTCATTTATGATTGGATTTTAAACAGCTATAGTTTTTTAAAGAAATAATTTTATTATCTTTTATTTTCGTCACAGTTTGCAAACATAGTGTTTTATCAAAACACTAAAAATGGAAATTTGACCATATCTCAAAAACCGTTCTACTTTTCACATATCTGAAAGCAGATTTGAATTCAGCATTTTACATAAGAATCAACTATTTAGAAGCCGGGATCAAAAATTTGTTGCATTGTGTTATTATGTTGACATGACAATGAATCTGCCACAAGCTTCACAAGAGCATTTGTATTAAAAAAAAATTGTCATACGTATAAAAAATTTCTCTGTTTTAATATTATTTGAATAAATATTATGTAAATTTTATAAATAATAAAATATGAAAAAAATATTAAGGTCTTAAGAAAAATTAAGCTTAGTTAAAAAATAATTTTATTTGATATTAAAAAAAATTAATTTGAAATTAAAATGAATGAATACGTAATGAAAGAAATTGTATTAGACTTGAAATATATTGAATTTACAATTTAAATAAAGTTTAATTTATTTCGAAAAAAAATTGTGTTTGATTTTAAAACAATTTAATTAGATCCGAAAAACAGTTAATTTGAAAGTAAAAACCTATATATAGATTTCCATATATTTATTCCGCAATATGTTCACTTTTTTAAAATGTTTCATATATAACAATTTTTTTTTAAATTTTTTCTGTATATTTTTAGTATTAAAAATTTTTTATAATTTTTATTTTTCTTCTATATTTTCAATAATTTTAATTTTTTTTATGCACTTAATATTATTTTTTAATATTTTTATTTTTTAAATATTTTAAATATTTGTATATTTTTAATATTTTACATATTTGTATATATATTTTTTAAATTTTTTTAGTATTTTTTTGTATATATATTTTTTAAATTTTTTTAGTATTTTTTTTATATTTGTAATTTTTTAATATTTTTAATATATTTAATATATTTAATACTAGCTGGCCCGGCAGACTTCGTCCTGCCTCCAAATTATTTTAAAAGATGTTGAGTACTGTTGGAATCTAATAAATTGGCCTCTGAAATATTTAAATTTAAAGGGCGAGGTATTCCCGGACATAATCTGTACTTCATATAAATCTATATAAATCTAAGAGATTGTATTTGTAAAAATTGCTAAAATGGTTCAGCAGTATCGACCAACTTTCTGCGTTGGTGTACTGGGTGGTTGATACTTTAGGTGTTTGGTCTGAGGTGTTTGATCTGAGCCATGATAGTACTTTGCCCCTTTTTATTCCAAGGAATACCAATTTCCAAAAATCCCTTCATTTGCCTCAACAACCCTATTAACCGTTTAGCCTGGATGAGAGCAACAGTTGCTCCCATTTTCGTGTTTATCCCCTAAAAGTTCGAAATGCGAAAAACCACTTTGTGAAGCTCTCTAATTCTATAGGAAGTGCACCAACATAAATGTACGTCATTCTACCTTAAGCCATTTTGCGGTCTGGATGACCATCTACAGCCCATCCCCAACTTTCACTGAAATTTTGGGACAAATGGGGTCAACCTTTTTCACAATTAGTGGTGACATCAAAATGTACATCTTTTTTTAGATATATAGACTTCTGAATAACTATGATGTTAAAAAAAGTGACTAAATGACATTCCAAAAATGAAGTGTATGATAAGCTAAACACCGGCAACTGGTTCCAAACATACATTCAAAATTTCTCATGCCAAAAAAATCATATATTTTAAGTTTAGGTAAAATCGGACAATCGATATTCAAAATTTTCTCATGCCCAAAAATCATATATTTTAAGTGTAAGTAAAATCGGACAATTGATATAAATTTTCGAAATAATTCAACCCCAGCCAAATCAACTGTAGGTCCAAATATACAAAAAAAAATTTTCATAATTAAACAAATATACATTCTAAATTTCAATCAAATTGTTTAATTCGTTAAAATTTTCATTATAATTCCATCATAGCGACACCTACCGGGTCAATTTATACAAAAAAAATTTTCTCAAGGTTCCACAAAAATAAATACTAAATTTCAGTTAAATTGATACATGCATACAAATTTTCAAATATAAATCCACCCTAGCGCCATCTACAGGGTCCATTTGTACATACGATTTTTTCTGATGATCAAACAAACATAGATTCTGAATTTCAGTTAAATTGGCCCATTCGTTAAAGTTTTGATTGTAAACCGACCCCAGCGCCATCTACCGGGTCCATTTGTACGTAAAATGTTTTCTCATGATCAAATGAATATCCATTCTAAATTTCAGTTGAATTGGTACTTGCATTCAAATTTTCGATATAAATCCACCCTAGCGCCACCTGGATTTAATTTTTTGCAACACAAACAATCTACGGAAAATTTCGAATCGAATAAAAAAAAAATCAGCTAAATCGCTCCAGCCGTTCTCAAGTGATGGTATGACATACGTGGACCATTTCATTTTTATATATATAGATTTCTAATATTTTTAGTATTTTTAATATTTTTAATATTTTTAATATTTTTAATATTTTTAATATTTTTAATATGTTTAATATTTTTAATATTGTATTACTTGTTGTTTTTACTTCGACCTTTCTAAAATTTTAATTTATCTTTTTATTAATAAATCAAGCTCGAGGTCGAGCTATTAATATTTTTAATATTTTAATAATATTTGTAATATTTTCAATATTTTTAATATTTTTAATGTTTTTAATATTTTTAATATTTTTATTTTTAAATATTTTAAATATTTGTATAATTTTTATATTTTACCTATTTGAAATATTGTTAATATTTTTTTAAATTTTTTTAGTATTTTTAATATTTTTAATATTTGTAATATTTTTAATATATTAAATATATATTATATATGTAATATTTTAATATTTCTAATATTTTTAATATTTTTAATACTTTTAATATTTTTAATACTTTTAATATCTATATATATAAAAATGAAATGGTCCACGTATGTCATACCATCACTTGAGAACGGCTGGAGCGATTTAGCTGATTTTTTTTTTATTCGATTCGAAATTTTCCGTAGATTGTTTGTGTTGCAAAAAAATTAAATCCAGGTGGCGCTAGGGTGGATTTATATCGAAAATTTGAATGCAAGTACCAATTCAACTGAAATTTAGAATGGATATTCATTTGATCATGAGAAAACATTTTACGTACAAATGGACCCGGTAGATGGCGCTGGGGTCGGTTTACAATCAAAACTTTAACGAATGGGCCAATTTAACTGAAATTCAGAATCTATGTTTGTTTGATCATCAGAAAAAATCGTATGTACAAATGGACCCTGTAGATGGCGCTAGGGTGGATTTATATTGAAAATTTGTATGCATGTATCAATTTAACTGAAATTTAGTATTTATTTTTGTGGAACCTTGAGAAAATTTTTTTTGTATAAATTGACCCGGTAGGTGTCGCTATGATGGAATTATAATGAAAATTTTAACGAATTAAACAATTTGATTGAAATTTAGAATGTATATTTGTTTAATTATGAAAATTTTTTTTTGTATATTTGGACCTACAGTTGATTTGGCTGGGGTTGAATTATTTCGAAAATTTATATCAATTGTCCGATTTTACTTACACTTAAAATATATGATTTTTGGGCATGAGAAAATTTTGAATATCGATTGTCCGATTTTACCTAAACTTAAAATATATGATTTTTTTGGCATGAGAAAATTTTGAATGTATGTTTGGAACCAGTTGCCGGTGTTTAGCTTATCATACACTTCATTTTTGGAATGTCATTTAGTCACTTTTTTTAACATCATAGTTATTCAGAAGTCTATATATCTAAAAAAAGATGTACATTTTGATGTCACCACTAATTGTGAAAAAGGTTGACCCCATTTGTCCCAAAATTTCAGTGAAAGTTGGGGATGGGCTGTAGATGGTCATCCAGACCGCAAAATGGCTTAAGGTAGAATGACGTACATTTATGTTGGTGCACTTCCTATAGAATTAGAGAGCTTCACAAAGTGGTTTTTCGCATTTCGAACTTTTAGGGGATAAACACGAAAATGGGAGCAACTGTTGCTCTCATCCAGGCTAAACGGTTAATAGGGTTGTTGAGGCAAATGAAGGGATTTTTGGAAATTGGTATTCCTTGGAATAAAAAGGGGCAAAGTACTATCATGGCTCAGATCAAACACCTCAGACCAAACACCTAAAGTATCAACCACCCAGTACACCAACGCAGAAAGTTGGTCGATACTGCTGAACCATTTTAGCAATTTTTACAAATACAATCTCTTAGATTTATATAGATTTATATGAAGTACAGATTATGTCCGGGAATACCTCGCCCTTTAAATTTAAATATTTCAGAGGCCAATTTATTAGATTCCAACAGTACTCAACATCTTTTAAAATAATTTGGAGGCAGGACGAAGTCTGCCGGGCCAGCTAGTTTTTAATATTTTTAATATTTTTAATATTTTTAATATTTTTAATATTTTTAATATCTATATATATAAAAATGAAATGGTCCACGTATGTCATAGCATCACTTGAGAACGGCTGGAGCGATTTGGCTGATTTTTTTTTATTCGGTTCAAAATTTTCCGTAGATTGTTTGTGTTGAAAAAAATCAAATCCAGGTGGCGCTAGGGTGGATTTATATCGAAAATTTGAATGCATGTACCAATTCAACTGAAATTTAAAATGAATATTCGTTTGATCATGAGAAAACATTTTATGTACAAATTGACCCGGTAGATGGCGCTGGGGTCGGTTTACAATCAAAATTTTAACGAAAGGGCCAATTTAACTGAAATTCAGAATCTATGTTTGTTTGATCATCAGAAAAAATCGTATGTACAAATGGACCCGGTAGATGGCGCTAGGGTGGATTTATATCGAAAATTTGAATGCATGTACTAATTTAACTGAAATTTAGTATTTATGTATGTGGAACCTTGAGAAAAAATTTTTTGTATAAATTGACCCGGTAGGTGTCGCTAGGGTGGAATTATAATGAACATTTTTACGAACTAAACAATTTGAATGAAATTTTGAATGTATATTTGTTTTATTATGAGAATTTTTTTTGTATATATGGACCTACAGTTGATTTGCCTGGGGTTGAATTATTTCGAAAATTTATATCCATTGTCCGATTTTACTTAAACTTAAAATATATGATTTTTTTGGCATGAGAAAATTTTAAAATGTATGTTTGGAACCAGTTGCCGGTGTTTAGCTTATACACTTCATTTTTGGAATGTCATTTAGTCACTTTTTTTTAACATCATAGTTATTCAGAAGTCTATATATATAAAAAAAATATACATTTTGATGTCACCACTAATTGTGAAAACGGTTGACCCCATTTGTTCCAAAATTTCAGTGAAAGTTAAGGATTGGCTGTAGATGGTCACCCAGACTGCAAAAAGGCTTAAAGAAGAATGACTAACTTTTATAATGGCACACTTCCTACTGAATAAGAAAGCTTCACAAAGTTGTTTTTCCCATTTCAAAATTTTAGGGGACAATAACGAAAATAGGAATAACTGTTAATATCACCCAGACCATACGGTTAATGGGATTGCTGAGCTTAATGAATGCATTTTGGGAAATTCGTACTCCTTAGGATAAAAAGGTACAATCACCCAGTACACCAACGCTGAAAGTTATAGGTCAGCCAATCGGCTTAAAAATGTGGTTTTTGAATATATGCCTATCAATAAGTAAGTTTTCATCCCATCATGGACGACACTGCTGATCTGTTTTAGCAATTCTTATAATGATATATAATAATCTTTAAGATATATGAATAACAGAATTTGTCCGGGAAAACCTCGCCCTTTAAATTGAAATATTTTAGAGGTCAAAAAAATAAACCAATCGTTTTTAGATTTGAACAACACTCAACATATTTTACAAAAATTTGGAGGCAGGACGAAGTCTGCAGGGCCAGCTAGTTTTTAATATTTTTAATATTATCAATAGTGGCCGTGGCATAGTGGTTAGAACACGCGACTATCATGCGGGAGATCGCAGGTTCAAACCTGGCTCCAGTCATCTTAAGAAAAAGAAAAAAAAAAAGAAATACATTTTTCTTTCATTGTCGGCTCCCATCGAATGTTGTTGACAGCAACTTCGCAGTATTAAGCGTCGATTCAATCGGCGTGTCTAGTAAGAGCTTCTCAAAACAGTGACGTTCGCATTCGTCGATAAACAAGTAGGTGCCGTTAGTTGTGAATCTAAAAATAGAAAGCGTGTTAATTCACAACAACGCGAGAAGCTATCCCATACCTCATTCATGGGGTGCAAAGGGAAATTAAGTAAGTAAGTAATTTTTTTAATATTATGATATTGTCATATTTTTAATATTTTTAGTGTTTTTAATAAATTTTAATATTGTTAGTTTTTAATATTTTTAGTATTTTTAATGTTTTAATTATTTTTAATATTTTTAATATGATATTGTCATAGTTCGGTTTGAGATCAGTTCTATTGGCAATTATTTATTGTTGCCAATAGATTTTAAGTCAAGAGTGTGAAATGTATTATGTTGACAGCAGGTTAGGCGTATGAAATTTAAAATTTTTAATGTTTTTAATATTTTTGGTATATTTATATTTTTAATTTTTTTAATATTTAGTGCGTGACACACTGAATTTGACCAAAAATATCAAACAATAAAAAAAAATCACTTTCTGATCGTTAGCCGAATTTGATGCGTCATTTGATACACTAAGTAGTTGTGATATTTTTAATATTTTTTATATTTTTAATATTTGATATTGTCATAGTTCGGTTTGAGATCAGTTCTATTGGCAATTATTTATTATTGCCAATAGGTTTTAAGTCAAGAGTGTGAAATGTATTATGTTGACGATGTTGGCGATGATAGAGGAGAAGGCACAGCAAAGGGCGCTGACGAGACATTGTGGTTAATGTCGAAATGACGTCATACGCCTAACCTGCTGTCAACATAATACATTTCACACTCTTGACTTAAAACCTATTGGCAATAATAAATAATTGCCAATAGAACTGATCTCAAACCGAACTATGACAATATCATATTTCAATACAGATCAACAAAAAACAAACTCAAGAATGATGATACACTGACGGTACGCAGAACGGGGTTGGCACTTTGCCAACAACAAACTCCTGTGCAATTGTGTCCGATGGACATATGCATAGGCAAGTACTTGTGTGTGTATTATGTTGGCATGTTGTGCGCTTCGAGGATGCTTTCTTCGCACCGTTGGGAAAAGTTCTCATTAGCTTTGAGATGTTTTCTTCCCTTAAGGTTTGCGATGATAGAGGAGAAGGCACAGCAAAGGGCGCTGACGAGACATTGTGGTTAATGTCGAAATGACGTCATACGCCTAACCTGCTGTCAACATAATACATTTCACACTCTTGACTTAAAACCTATTGGCAATAATAAATAATTGCCAATAGAACTGATCTCAAACCGAACTATGACAATATCATATTTCAATACAGATCAACAAAAAACAAACTCAAGAATGTTTTTTAATATTTTTAATATTTTTAATATTTATATTTTTGATTGTTGACCTCTTAATTATAATATTGGGATTTGGTTCGGCTATGTTAGTCGAAATATTTTTAATATTTTTAATATTTTTTAAAATTTTTAATATTTTTAATATTTTTAATATTTTTAATATTTTTAATATTTTTAATATTTTTAATATTTTTAATATTTTTAATATTTTTAATATTTTTAATATTTTTAATATTTTTAATATTTTTAATACTTTTAATATTTTTAATATTTTTAATATTTTTAATATTTTTAATATTTTTAATATTTTTAATATTTTTAATATTTTTAATATTTTTAATATTTTTAATATTTTTAATATTTTTAATATTTTTAATATTTTTAATATTTTTAATATTTTTAATATTTTTAATATTTTTAATATTTTTAATATTTTTAATATTTTTAATATTTTTAATTTTTTTAATATTTTTAATGTTTTTAATATTTTTGGTATATTTATATTTTTAATTTTTTTAATATTTTTAATATTTTTAATATTTTTAAAATTTTTAATATTTTTAATGTTTTAAATATTTTTAATATTTTAATATTTTAAATGTGTTTAATATTTTTAATAATTCTAATATTTTTAATATTTGTAATTTTTTTTTTCTATTTTTAATACGTCCTTAAAAAAAACTTAATTTCCCTTTACACCCCATGAATGAGGTATGGGATAGCTTCTCGCGTTGTTGTGAATTAACACGCTTTCTATTTTTAGATTCACAACTAAGAAAATTTTATTTATTTTTTCTTTTAAGATGACTGGAGCCAGGTTTGAACCTGCGATCTCCCGCATGGTAGTCGCGTGTTCTAACCACTATGCCACGGCCGGTCCCTAATAATACGTCCAATATTTTTAATATTTGTAAATTTTTTATATTTTTAATATGTCCAATATTTTTAATATTTCGTAAATGCGAAAAATTTGCAATATTTTAGCCTTCCAAAGAAAATCATAATTTTCTATTTTGTTCTAACAACCCTCACTTCTATTTCGCTAATTACAAAGGGGTCAACAATGAGCAATATCCCAATTGTTTTTTTTTTTTGTGTGGAAATTCTATTTCATATTTCAATAGTGATTTACTTTGACTGCGATTATCACTCACATTTAAACTTAGCCAAAATTCTTATTGTATCAAGTTAAAATACATCCATGTCATCATTTTAATTTCTGACTAGCCATGAATCACGATCAAATCAATTCTTACCATAATGAAAGCAATTAAATTCGTAACACCCCTAGCAGACGAAAAACGATTCAAACAGTATCAACAACAACAAATTCACCGAGAAAATCTAATCTATATTAAAATATAGAAACCTGAAACAATTAATAATGAATTATGTTAATAGACGAAATCACTGCAGGCAGCCAAACGTATGGTAGTTGTCGCCGTTATTACGCCCGAGGGTATACAGTGAACAACAAAAGGAGAGAAACAAAAATCAAAGTAGAAAATATATTGCAGCTAACGTATTACTATTTTAATTAGCTTTCTTAAAGTTAATCTTAATTTGAAAAAGACTTATATTCGGTGAAAGCGTGAGTAATTTATCTTCTTCTCTGAAAATGTAAAATGCTGAAATACAAAATTAAATACAATATGGTTTCTATTATTTCCTGTTCCAATTTGAGAAACACTTTGTGTCGAAAAAAAATAAGTTCTATATATAAATCAAACCAGTATACACTTATCAACACTATAAATATATCTTCGTGGCCTTCTTCGATTGGGACAAGAACTTTATATTGTCTATGGCCGTCGACGTTTTTACGTAACCAATATGTTAGATTTATTATCAATGAATTTTTAAATTGCAAATTGATCTATTTTCGGAAAGTTAATATTGCTCCCATAGGATGCTAGATTCTAAAATTTAACAAATTCATACCAAAATGTTACAATGCTATCAGTACCAGTTTGCAAGGTAAAGTTACAGAGTCCTTTTTATTTATATGCATGAGCCAAAGGATATATTCAGTTTGTTCTTCAATTAGTAACACAAACAAGGAGACGTGGTAGGTAAACAATATATTTATATGTAAAAATAATCAACGTTGAATTTTAAGTCGATTTAAAAATGTCCGTCGGACAGTCTCTCCGTCCGTTGGTATATAAGCTTCTATACGCTTATTTCTAAGATGACCAAGATCGGATAGAAAATACTTCCGCATCCCATACAAGCTTTCCTTTTTGGGGATTAAAAAATTCAGAAAATAATATTTTCAGCTTATATAAACAATTCAAGTTTAACACATGACAACACTTGACAACAAGCTTAAAAATAAAAAAATAGAAAAAAAAAATTATGTGATCGGATAAAAGTAACAATTTTGGACATTTGTAATAATGAAGGAAATTGATTCTATGCCGAACATTGAGAAATATTACATGCTTTCGTTCTTCTGAAATTCGTTGCATTTAGATATGAAAGGTTCTCAGTAACCTGTTCTTTCCAGCACAGTGTCCTCCACTTTAAATGATCCCATCCTTATAACTGAGAAGGCTGCAGTCACATTTCGCCATTTTCGAGCAACTTCACTATGAAACAAAATCAAACTATTTGAAAAACACCCAAACGTGAGTTTATAGGTTCGATAGAACTTTCAGAGTTAAGTATAACATTGACGACTAGATTGGCTACCATTAATATTTAATGGCCCCCTAAACATTTTGAAAACCCTAAGGCTTGCTCTCCTTAGACAAAGTTGTAGCTAATAGTCCACTTCAGAAATTCTTATCATAGTATTTCCAAAAAGTTAAGCTGCCCTCGTTTTGTTTTAAAAAATTTCGAAAAAAATCCAGATTTTTTGCACTCTCTATACAGTGAAATTATTGTTTAAGTAACAACGAATAACTTCTCTGAACAAACTCATACAATTTGAACATGTCTAGGGATATTAAATAGCTCTCAAACCCCATTAATTACTTATAAAACAGTTTTTTATGAGTTTTGGGCTATTATGCAATGTTTTTAATTGCAATCTTTACCAAAAAGCTACTTATTGCCTACCTGAACATCTTTTGAAAACAACCAATATGATCGGAACACTTCACCCCTTTGATTTTTCACAAGAGCATTAGGGTATTCCTTATATAAAATTTTTCGAATTTCGTTAAAAATAGGCAATACGAGTATTAGCGAAGATTAATAATATATTGTTTGTAATTTCGCATCGATAGTTAGACATTAGAGTGTACCAAATTGGATTAAAGTTAGTCGTCCAATAGTTGAAGTGAAGTCCTATAAAAGTATGTGTTTGCTTTAGGACCGGCCGTGACAACACGCGAGCATTACCGGCCCCCTCGATGTTGTAGACAGCAACTTCGCAGTATAAGTGTCGAGTCAATCGACAGGCCTAGTAAAAACTTATCAAATAGTGACATTGGCATTCGTCGATAAACAAGTAGGTGCCGTTTGTTATGAATCTAAAATAGAAAGCGTGTAAATACACAACAACGCGATCCCAAGCATCCCACACCTCATTCATGGGTTGTAAAAGGGAAATTAAGTCTTTTTTAAGTTTGCTTTTACCGTGTATCTTATAGATGTCGAGATATTTGATTTAGAAGTTGAGGTATTTTTGAAAAAAGTTATTTAAATTTAACATTGATTTAAAATTTATTCCAAGCTCAAGACCAGTGTTTTTTGAAAGAAGTTCATAGCAGAATGATATTCTCATAATGCCCTGGTAGCCTGTACAGCTTTTTCGGATTCAACCACGAATCCTCATCAGCAGACTTTGGTATAGTGATTTCAAAATGTTTATCAAGTCTTATGCACCAGAATTCACAACAAAATGAGAATTCTTTTTTGAATGCATAGACTCGAAGAACTGCGCAAACCATTCACTATGAGAAGCAATTTGTTAAACTTCTTTCTTGTTTGTTTATTAAATTTCTACTGGCTACTGAAAACTGTTGTCTATAAAAACTGTTGTTTATATTTCGTCTCCTTCATCCACTTACTTTTATTTGCTGATGACTGTCATTGCAAGAAGCTTCTCACTCGCAAACAGCTCATTAGTAACACAAATTACTGTGTTTATTTGTCATCATATCGTTTGTTATTCTTTTGTTACTTGGCCCACCCGCACCCCACCGAACATTTGGTAAAAACTTTCCTGAAGGGAAAAAAACAGAATTTGTTAGAAATTCGGCCACGAGGCCAATAGTCTGTAAAGTTTCATAGGCATTGCGTGTTAAAATTTGGTTTTCGCTTACTGCCCACATTCCCAGTTTTCCTTGTAGGGGTGCTGAGGTTTGTGGCTACATTTTCTTTAACAATTTTTTTTTATTTTTTGCATGTCACGCACTTGTTGTGATTTCGAGTTTCTTTTCCCCTCAAATTCAGTTGGTTTTTGTAGAATTTCTTTTTCTGTTTTGCTTTGTTTAACGATTTAAATACTCTTAAGAGTTTCCTAGTCGTTGGATTGTTAATTTATGTCCTGATAACTTTTCAATACACTTAATTTGTGTTGGAAGTTTATCATGTAATTTGTTAAAGAGAGGAGGGACGACTGTCATGTTTTGAAAGGAAATATTTTGGTTTTGGTAAATATTGAAAATTTAACAATATGAATGAAATTTAAAGCATTGGAGAATAAGGAAATATGTTTCAACTATTCCGTATTGTTGAAAAAAAAAACCTCGAACAATCAGAATAAAGCTATGTCTTACCAAGCATACAATAACTCATACGCAGAACTCTCATATAACAAATGATTATTCATTTACAACTTTTTATTATAATTTTACATAAAACAATTAGAATAGAGCTGCAAGTCAGAATCTTTACCCGAATCTGATAAAACAGTCTTTGACATTTTATTTTTTAAAATAACTTCATATAAATGTTAATGATGACTATGCCGTAGATGACCTATTTAAGAGCTTCACCTTTCTCGATCATTTTTCACACAACGATGATTTTCTTAATACAGCAGTATCATATGGAGACATTGTTGGCTGGTGATTCCTTCTATGACAAATTGTTGCACAATACTAAATACAAATATCATAACAACTTGATACCAGTCAAGCGAAATTTGTAATAAAGAAGATATTTTCAAAAACAACCTATAAATGAATCACACTTAACTTAACCAAACTCTTTTACTGCTTTTATCAATAAACTAATTATTCGATACAATTTAAAAGACATCAAACAATTTCCACAAACTTTGCTTTTGTATTATCACATATTGGATTTATTGCACAGAGCCTTGATTTCATTATTATTACTTAACCTAGCATAGCGGCAAGTAATGTAATAAATTAATTTTGCATTGTTATGTTATTATATTAGCAGTTCTCAAAATCCTTTGCTCATAATTGTACAAAATTTCTATTAAAATACCAATTTAACGAACAATGATTATGATTAATTATTTTAATCATAGCAATAAGTAACATTCGCCCATGAAGATGTTAAATTTCTCTCACATATATATGTATGTAACCAACAATATCCAATTATGTACGCATAAGCAGAGAACCTACACTTGGAATTTACATAAATTCCAAGAGAAGCCATAAAGTTATGCCTTATGAAAAATCTACTAAATATGACAACAATTTCTACATAATTGTTCATATTTCCATGGACCCCGGCAACGATATGAAATATTATTTAACATGTGTCTGTCCAAATGTTTGAACAACACTTGTAAGGAGGACACACATATGATGTTGATGATGATGACCAACATCAAAGTGATGTTGCTAATAATGATGACGATGATAATGAAGATCTGTGGTCATATATCAAAATTCTTGGTGGGTGGCAAACATTTATGGACAAAGTTTAGAAAATAGACAATAGGTATCTAAACCATTTTGACGATCTCTGTGTTATAGTTAACGATGCCAGTGAAGAGGTCGTACAAATGACCCTAAACTGTAGCCGTGTTAACCTAAAATCTCATTTCTAGGACAATTGTGTAAGTAAATCTATAGTAACGCGTGTGTGTTATAAGTTTATATGTATTAATATGCATTTATGTATGCATTTGTGTTTAGGTTCAAAGTTTTGTTTGTGTAAGTTTGTTAACTGTTAGAGTGACAACAACAACTAATTGCTTTTCCTTCAAAAATTCTGCCATAACGGTTGATTTATGCAATTTGTCATATTTGAAATTTTACACTTCCTTCCGGTATAAAATGTTATGATTAACAATGTACATTAGACCGGGTCGGTCCCCATACAATTTTTTTTTTCATCTGTTCTGTTCTGTTCATCTGTTTTTTATCACTGTTTTTTGTTTGTGGCTCAATCGTTAAATCAAAGGCATCGGTGTATAGGTTTCGACGAGTACTACATTTGTCCTATAGATGTCGCTGACATACGACATCATCTTGTAATGATGGTCTCATTTAGAGCAATTTCTAACCCTAAAATTTAAAAATATTTTTTCCTAGGATTATAGCCCTTTAAAAACCAAGAACATATTGCTTTGGAAGTATACAGTTTTATTCAAAAACAAAAAAGTTACGAATGATAAGATGTATTTACAGCATCAACAAAAACATTTTTTTAAGTTGTTTGCATTATTATCACAAATTATTGCATACTTTATGGCGCTGATACAAAATGTTTATAAAAATGATTTTATACTTTGTAGCTCAAATTGTTGCATAAGTCTTAACGACATCGAAAAAAAATTCAAAATTTTCTCGAGATAATTCATTTTTAATCTAGTTACCGACGAAATATAATTTTTATTACAAATAAAATCCCAAAAAGAGCAAAGATATGTATGTAATTACAGCAAATATTGGCGCGACTCAATGTCCGTTCACTACTTTCTAGTTTGGCAATAATTTTTCATTTTGATTAGTCATTCTAAGCGCTGATTCACTTAAATTTCGCAAAAATGTTCAGTGTTGCAAATTGCATGGGAAGAATACAAGTGCATATTAATGTCTGTATTTTATTATTAATACCTATATTTTGTAGAAGGTATCTTTATTATTTCGTTGCTTGAATATTGGTGACGCTGAATACCTTCATCCGCATGTTTGAAAACACTGTTTGCGCTAAAAAGTATGCAATAACTTGTATTTAATTTTTTTTTTTCCAAACGCTAAGAAGTATGCAATAGTTTTCTGTAATAATGCAAACAACAGGAAAAAATATTAGTGTTGATGCTGTAAATACATCTTTTCATACGTAACTTTTTTGTTTTTGAATAAAACTGTATACTTCCAAAGCAAAATATTCTTGGTTTTTAAAGGACTCTAATTCTGAGAAAAAATATTTTTAAATTTTAGGGGTAGAAATTGCTCTAAATGAGGCCATCATTACAAGATGATGTCGTATGTCAGCGACATCTATAGGACAAATGTAGTACTCGTCGAGACCTATACACCGATGTCTTTGATTTAACGATTGAGCCACAAACAAAAAACAGTGATAAAAAAACGATTTTGGCTGTTTTTCCGGGGGGTGGGGGTGGAAAAAAAAAATTTTTTTAAGTTGTCTCGAGGTGATCTTTAATATTTGCCCTCGACTTTGGAAATTTTTTTTCGCGACCCGGTCTAATGTACATGCTCACATGCACAAGCTGTGAATGTGTCGGTAGAGGCATGTTAATGAAGGTAAATGTAACTATATGAATCAAGTGACAAAATAAAAACTTGAAACTTTGAAAGTCTTGGAGTCTTTTAGGTCAATTACGAAGAATTTATTACTTTTAAGAATCTAGTATGCACGACGATTGAGCCATGTCCTTCAGTCTGGCTGGCTGGTAGCCAGGATAACTCGAGTAAACCGTCAATGATCCTTATGAAAATTTAACAGCATCAATAGTTTTCCAAATGAAGCTATGGAATTGTAAATATCCAGAATATCGTCAACCATTCTGGTAAACTGAAAAAAACTTAATTTCCCTTTGCACCCCATGAATGAGGTATGGGATAGCTTCCCGCGTTGTTGTGAATTAACACGCTTTCTATATTTAGATTCACTACTAAAGGCACCTACTTGTTTATCGACGAATGCGAACGTCACTGTTTGAGAAGCTCTTACTAGACACGCCGATTGACTCGACATTTAATACTGCGAAGTTGCTGTCAACAACATTCGAGTTGAGCCGACAATTAAAGAACATTTTTTATTAAGATGACTGAAGCCAGGTTTGAACCTCCGATCTCCCACATGGTAGTCGCGTGTTCTAACCACTATGCCACGGCCGCACAGTGGGGAAAAAAAGTTTTTTTGGACATTTGAAATTTTAGGCCGCAATTCTTGACCGATTTTTAAAATTCTTTTTTTGTATTATTGGAAACAAAATTGTGCACAGAATATACGTTTTTTTTAACTCTGAATTCCTTACCGTTATTTTTTTAAAATTTGTCAAAGTCGATGAAAAAATAATTTTTGACTTTAATGTCAAATATTTTTTGTGTTACGTGTCCTAAAAATTTCAAACTGACCTTAATTAATGTGAACATATGTTACGAAATAAACTCAATGAAAACATAAGACAAAATATTTTTTTTGGCTCAACTGCAAGTAAATATTTGGAGGCACTATTTTCACACTTTAACTCGGTGTCCTGCTCATAATAATTATCCGATTAGAACAAACCTTAATTTACAACCTGGAAAAGTTTTAAATAAGTCGTCTGTAAAAAATAACCCAAATTAGTGAAGGTCGTCATGCAATTTTTTTGCATATGTACCAAAATAATGCAGTTTTAAACTTCTGACAAAATAAAACTTTATGTTTACAAGTAGGCTAAGTAGTGTGCTTTTCATTTAAAAGGACCAATATCTTAGTATGGTGTTGTGAATCTTAGCCAGTGTAGTGGAATAAAGAGCTGACAGATAAATGGAAGAGCACGAGTTAGCTGTTCATCAGGGCTAAGCGGTCTTATAAACAATCGGATTGGAACGCATATCGCATAAGCTTTAATGAATACAAAAGAGAGCTTAAGCAAGCTATGTGGTCTTCATGGGTCAATTTCTGTAAAGCCATTGAGTGCGTAAATGCTGCCGCGCGTTTTACGCTATTACTCTCAAAGGACCCTTAAGTACTCGGATGAGTTCAGAAAACAAACGGTGACTGGACAGAGTCCGCCGAGAACACACTGGAAATTTTGATGAGTACACACTACCGGAATGCGAAAATTTTGCTAAACATGGGATGCAGTGGAGGCCGCCCGAAAAGCCGGATTCAGTACAAGAAACCTTAGTGAACGACGTGATTAGTGAGGAAAAAATTTAATGAGCTTTGGATACCTTTAAACCCTACAAGTCTCCAGGGATGGACGGAATCTATCAGGCTATATTACAGCAGATATCTACCGTCATTGCACCGATCCTAACGAAACTTCTAAGAGGGTGTCTACGGCTATCGCATGTTCCCATTTAATGGATGGAAGTGAAGGTAGTTTTATACCCAAGGGTAAGTCAACACATTCACTTCCAAAGGTCTACAGACCTATTAGCCTATCATCGTTTCTTTTAAAGACTTTGGGGAGGCTAATTGATTCGCACTTGAGACGGAACCTGGACCATAGCCTCATCAGTGGAGCGCAGCATGCGTACCATAAAGGGAGATCTGTGGACAGAGCTCTGCACGAAGTGGTTAGACATGTGGAGAACAGAAGGATATGGTTTATACACATCGGCGGCATTGCTGGACAATGAAGTGGCCTTTAATAACGTAACATCCACAGCCGTAATTGATGTGTTAAGGACGACTGGAACACCCTTGTTTGCTTAGTAACTGGACTGATTTGTATAATCAACTTCACGCTTGGCACAAGTACTACGAGGAAGCTTGCGACCAGGGGTACACTACAAGGTGGCGTGCAATCCCCATTGCTGTGGCTACAACTAGTAAATGGCGTTCTCAAGACTTTTGAGAGAAACATAAGGAAGATTGTGGCCTATGCGGACGTCGTCGTTCTCCTAGTCACGGGTAGATTTGCTCCAACTTTGAGTGACATCATACAAGATGACATACGATCTTTATCAGAATGGGCCACAAGCTGTGGTCTGAATGTCAATCCACAGAAAGCGGAGCTAGTACTATTCACGTGAAAATATCTCATGGTGATGGTGCCGAACTGAAACTCTCGTCTGAGGCGAAATATCTAGGCGTCATTTTGGAAAGGAAACTATACTGGAGACGCAATACGGAGGAAAGGACAAAGAAAGAATTGAATGCCCTATACGTCTGACGGAACTCCATAGGAAAAAGCTGGATACTGTAACCTGCAATAGTATATTTGACATACTCAGTCAAAGAAACTCACGGATGCCTTGTTTGGTGAGGGGCTTTGAATACAGAGAGTAAGCTAATGGTGAAAGGTAGTGTAAAGCGAATGACATCACTGTGTATAACAGGTGCTAAACGAAGCACACTACAAGCGTCACTGGATGTGATATTGAACCTGAAGAACCTGCTGTACCATGCACCAGCTGTAGCGGCTAAAAGTGCAAGTAGGTTACTAGAAGCAGGCCTTTGGTTGCAATCGGAGTCGGGTCACGCATCAATACTGCTATGGTAGGGAACGGACTATATGATATCGTTGTTGGATTTTACATCATGTCCAGAAATAGTAATCTCTGATAGAGAAGATTCCTTGCCCTTTAGGGGGCTGTCCATCTTCACTAATGGTTCTAAAATGGAAATTGGAACAGGACAGGGTATCTTTAGTGGGGATCTCAATTTCAGGCAACACTTTTTGACGATTGCAGTGTGTTCTAGGCGGAGATCTTCGCTATTATAAAATCTGTGGAGGAAATACTGTCAAGGAATTTGAAAGAGATCGTCGCAATCTATGTGGACAGTCGAGCGGCCTTAAAGACTTTGGTTTCAAAGGTCATACAATCGAGATTAGTGTACAGATGTAGAACGGCGTTCTCAAAACTGCCGGAGAGTAGTGTTTGACTCTGTTGTGACTTTTTAGGAAACGAAATAGCAGATGAACTGGCGCGGAAAGGCTCAGCACTGGAACTCGGCCTATCGGATGGATCAGTGCGACCACCAATGTGTCATATATACGGAATTGTGACCCGTCACATCGAACGGCTGGCGAATACATCCTGGTAACATCGCACTGACTGTGTGGTATCACGGGATATTTGGCCAGGATTGGATGGAAGATGAACCAGATCACTATTGGAACTGGATAGGTGGTCCGGCAGACGGCTAATTGGAGATATTACGGGATACTGTGACGTCAGAACATTTACATCCAACTGGGAGGCGCACAGGAAGATTATTGCAGGCTTTGCGACGATGAGGGGGAAATAGAGACTATTGAGCATTTGTTATGCCATTGCCCACCTCTTCATAAAAAAAGAAATCAATTCCTCGGGAAATGGTTCTTTGTTAGCCTCACCGAATTGTCGTCATGTACCATGGAGAATTTGGTGAAGTTCACTAATAATTTGATCTGGCTTAAGGGCAGAGAACCAAAGTGTCCACACGTAATCTCACTACTTGTATAAATAAAGTTGAAAGAGAGAACACATCGGAATTATGTTTTTAGCACTTCTATGTCTCTTCCACTGTACTATTGTTGTAAAATCTTTATTATATTGTAAAATACTCCTTTCCTTATATTTCTCCTTTTAAATCAGGAATGTCGCAATGGACCATAATGGTCTCCGAGTGTTGTAATGGCATTGTATTGCGCTGTGTCATTATAAGTCCCCAATTTAACATACAATCTTTTTTGTAAGTACACTTAATTCAGTTGTAGCTTCAGCATAAACACATCCACAAGGCACCTTGGCTATACCCGATTCAAAACATCAAAAATCAAATTGATCATGTGGTAATCAATAGAAATCATGCTATGTACTAACATTGGCAATATTGAGCAGAGCGCAAAACGGATCTCAGATGAATCCTGGTAAAATGAAGTACGTTGCATAGTATATAAGGAACAGGATGCTGCTACATCCA
The DNA here is from genome assembly GCA_964034835.1 of Muscina levida. Classification (NCBI taxonomy): domain Eukaryota; kingdom Metazoa; phylum Arthropoda; class Insecta; order Diptera; family Muscidae; genus Muscina; species Muscina levida. Next base: position 27,315,905 of record OZ035881.1, read on the forward strand.
ATTGTAATCTGGGCTGTGAGGTTGAAGCACAATGAGACAGTAAAACAGGCAAGGCAGCTACTTAATAGAAAAATAACTTTTGATCAGTGAAAGAGACAACCAGGACTAGAGGTGAAGCCCGGAAATTTAACTAGAAAGTACAAACAAATGGTTACGGTTCTAGACTTCCCTTATGTAACGAAAATAATGGAAATCTGGTTGCAGATGTGGAAATCTGGTTACAGTGAACTGTATATATTTCAGAGCACAATTCTACCAATTGCTGGTTCCGGAGGTCAGCGCACGTGCACTTATGACGCCAATTGTTGGGGATGGCTTATAGTATCCATCCCCAAGCCAAAGCGAAGTAAGAAAAGCAATATTACGGCTGAAAATGCTAAAGAAGGACCGGCCACTGGTGGAGAAATTCCAAGAGAAGCTGATCGACACGTACCCCCTTTCGTCGACTATAAAGCCGACGTCGACATCCCGATATGGCAAAAATTACTCAAAGCCATGGCTGAATTTGGTATTCCTGCGAAGCTAATACGACTTTGCGGAATGACGCTGACTGACACGATGTCTGCAGTGAAGATTGGTAAGGACCCTAGGAAGCCATTTTATACCATACGAGGCCTGAAACGAGGCGACACCTTACCATGTGACCCCTTCAACAAAGTGAAGAAGTGACACAAAAGCAATATACTACTTTCGGACGCTGATAACATAGGCCGATTATGGGCCGAAAACTGGGAGATGTGACTGCAGCCTTCTCAGGTATGCAAAATGAATTAGCCAAAGTGGGTCTAACGGTGAACGAGGACACGAAATTATAACTTTTAACGGATACAGAATCTATTCATGTTGAACGCTGCGTGAACATTGACAACTATAATTACGAAGTGGTAGATGATTTTATCTACTTAGGCTTTGTCATCAATAACACAAATAACGTCAGCCGGAGAAGAATCCCTCAGAGTGAGATTTCTGTTTGTAGAAAGAGGGTTTGTCACTATAAAGCTTGCTTAGCGTATAGTAGCAGCGGCTTGCGATCCATAATCCACTGCAGATTTCCAGCCACCATATAAAAATATAACAATAGAGCCTAAAACGTTGCAAATTCCCCTATCAATACTTACTAACTACAAATCGATATTAAATTTTAATGGCATGTAACTTGACAAAACAAATGATGCAGAACTTCTTCTTTTTGGGGCTACTTTAACGTGCAGTTCTCAGAATTGAGTCCCAAATCAATGAGCTGAAAAATGTTATACTGTGTATTTTCCGTCGTGCCGGATTTTCGACTGCAGTTTTATAGTCTATATTAAGATGTTATGTGTCTATTGGCGCCAACGGGGCCATGATGAACATGTGACTACCATCCGGGAGACCAGGGTTCGATACCTGTCGCAGTCATATACATTTACAGTACGAGCTCGATTTTCGCAACCGATAGCAGCCCAAGCCGGTTGCAGTTACCGAGATTGTTGCGCTTACCGAACCTCTATTGAAAATTGTTATTTTACTTTGTGCAAAATGCCCCACGTCACTAAAAATCTGTACTATAACAGTCATTTGCTCACTCACATTGGACAGTGGCGTAACATAGCATGCAAATAAAAAAAAAACATATAATTTCTGCGAATACATTGAAAAGTTGCGCTCATCGAGACTGATTTTTTGAACGTGTTGCACTTATCAAGACTCATGTGTAAAAAAGAGAGGTTGCGCAAATCGGGGTGTTGCAATAATCGGTAGTTGCGAAAATCGAGCTCGTACTGTATTTCATCGCCGGCCCCTCGATGTTGTCGGCAGGAACTTTACACGAAAAGCTTCTCAAACAGTGGTGACGATGCGTCAGTCTGAAAATAGAAAGCCTGTTTCTTCACAATGACGTGGGACGCTACCCCATACCTCATTCATGGGGTGTTTGTAAAGAGAAGCACCAATAATTCTAACAAGTTTGTATAAAATATATCGAAAATAGTGAATTCGAAAAGCAAGTATTAATCATACATTAGACAATTTCACCATGTACACTCAATTTTATAACTAGGCCTTTTAGTTCAACACCTCGTAATAACTTAAGCAAATTTTTCCACATCCCTCACAGGCAAGACTATAGAAGATTTGAAGTCACATTATAATAATACAAATGCACTTGTAATCACAACAACCTTCACACACACATATATATATTGGTATAATGACAGGAAATGTTACAACGCATTCACACACACACACATACCAACACACCCGCACATCGCATTGCATCCACTTAACCACAAAAGTTTGTTACAAACTTTGTATGCATATACTACGCCATACAAACACACGCATAGTCATGCACCCATATATACATACATCAAACAGATATGAATCATAAGACATTTATTGTTTTCCTAAGTAGGATAGTTGATGTTGTCCTGCCGAGCATATCAGAGTGTTTAAGTGGAAGGACGGGCATGAAATTCATTTCAAAGGAGTAAGTGTGTGTGTGTGTATGTGTTTATATGTAGGGAAACCTGAGATGCAGAGTGATTTGTCCTTACAATAGTGGATATGTTAAATTTATAATGATTGTAAGAGGGTAATGTGTTCAGTTTAGTATACAAATGTAAATGAAACCAAAATATAGAAGCGTTTTTAACTTTTTTTAGTAAAGTTAAAAAAATATAATCTTTCGAGAAAATTTGATATTTTATATTCGACGGAAAGTTTATAATATTTTAACACTCGACGATTGTCTTGAGTACATTAAAATTTCAGACCTAATTTAATTTAATTGTTTAAAGGAGGAATGCACAAAATGGCGCACATGTGCGCAGTAGCAGAGTTCTTATATACATGCACTGATTTCTTTGACTGCGCGATCGGTCAACGAGAGACACGATAAAGGTACAATGTATTTATTTTGTTAACGGTTGATTAAGTCGTCAAAGCGACGATGTGAATTCTTATTACACTGGGAATATTTATAATGTCTGGTAAACTCATATCTATGATCAACGTATGAGTTATTTTAACATACTATCACATAGCGTATACGCCCTCAGACACCTTAACCCTTTCAGCCCCAATGTTGCCTGAGAGCAACTTCACGTGTTTGTCATTAAACCACAAAGACCACGATTGCATTATCTTCTAAATTTTTGCAGGCATCACTGGGTTTATGTGTAAAGAAGAGATTGTAAAACAAATAATACAAATTTACCGTTACCATTTGATTTGATTCTATTTTTTGTGCAGAGCGATCAGCATAATTTAGTTATTCAAAATGAAGTGTTAAAAAGAAGTGTTTTGTTCTTAATCATAATTAAATAAATTCCAATAGTGATTACTAGTTTTTTTATTATAAAAACATAAAATAATAAAAATATCAAACTTTTCATACATCAAATATTTTAGTTGTCCATTTTTTGTATACCAAAATGGGCCAAAGTTGCCTACAAGCAACTTTCTCTAGCTCCAAAACGGGGGGTCGAAATGTCTCCAAATATTGTATGAACACTTCTGAGACAGATATATGAAGATAAAAATTTAAAAAAAAATAATTTAATCTCTTTCCCGAATAAAATTGTACAACAAAATCGAATTCATAAACAAAATTACCATCATCAACATTAATTGAAATCAACCGCAAAATAGCTTTGATTTGTTTCCTTTTCTGATATTCGAATAAAAAATGCACAGAATACTGATCAATGTATCTGGAACGAAAGTTAAAACACATTAGATTCTAACTTTGTTTTTGCAACTATTAGTTTGACATCAAAAACTGATTGATGTGGAAAAATATTAACATAAAAAAGACATTTAATGAAATTAATTTGTTAAAAAAAAATATTATAAATATAATTGTACTAAGTTGCTAATAGCTGAAAAATATAAATATAATTTAAATCTCCTTTGTGATTCCCAAACTTTTCAAACCATCCACCAAACTCCATCGATTATTGTAAAAGTATAATGAAGCTGCATATCCGTTTGCATCTCTGTGTGTAGATAAATGTTTAACTTTAACGAATATTCTGGCTACATATAGGGACACACAACCGTACATATTAATTTACATGCATACGCTTATAGTTTATCGGTGGACAAATCTTTTACTCCTAAGAGGTAATGCATGTAAATGTGTTTGTTGTGAATTCACACAGACAGATACAAATGTGCATAGAACCACATTTAAACTAAGAACTTACATAGCAACACTCACAAACACAGGAGCAAGGAAACTATGTGTGATTCACCTATTTAGGTTAAAGTTATACATGTAGATGTATATGTGCACAGTGGCATGACAATAACATCTTAAGGGAAAATGTAAAAATATAAAAATATAAAAATATAAAAATATAAAAATATAAAAATATAAAAATATAAATATATAAAAATATAAAAATATAAAAATATAAAAATATAAAAATATAAAAATATAAAAATATAAAAATATAAAAATATAAAAATATAAAAATATAAAAATATAAAAAATCCCCCCCCGGGAATTGACACCTTGATGTGGTGGGGGGCTGAGTAACTGCAAGGAGTTTTGGGGCGATGCCAGTGGTACTTTATGTATCGGCAGGGACACCCATACTGGTAAGACCCAAAATGAGCAGCGAAACCAGGATCAATTCACAACTTAGAAGGAAAACTATAAACCAACCCATCAATGGAGAGGAGATTAAGAAATAGATTTGTTCAACTGTCGCCATCCGGGGGCGCCCGGGCGAACTCTGGAGCTACCGCTGGAGGGAGCAGCATACGAGCCGGTAGTGGTGGAGCAGTTCTGCAGACATTGCCCACCGGGGAAACCCGAACCAACCATAGCCTGCAAGTTCACAATGACATAACGTCAGTGAGACCCGAACCCGCTCCTACTGTTTCGAGGGCTTCATTGCCTTCGACCACAAGAGCAGGCCAACCTAGACAGCGCATAAGATGGACTGATGAAATGAATAAGGATATTATGCGTTGTCATTATAAAGCCACTAGATGTGGAACCAATCCAATAGGTTATCGAAGTAGACAGTATACGTATTTCATTTCCCTATACACACACCTACAACATCGGCTGAACGAGCAAAGTATAGCAACGAGGGTCAGAAATATCACAATTAACCATATGATATCTCAGGTTGAACTTACGGAAATATCGAGGGAGATACAGGAGGAAATAAGATCATCCAATCGTATAAGCTTGATGAGGTCTTCAATGAGTGGAAACATTTTGGGGTTAAGACAAGCTTCTAATAATGTTGCAGTCAGAAGTGCCCAAAATAGTGATTCATTGTCCCACCAAGCAGAAATTCAGGACCAACCAGTAGTCAACGATGTCCAAGTTACAGGATCCTTAAATCGTCAAGATGACATACAATTCCAAACAGTTCTAGACAAATTCGAGGAAACCATTTTAGAATATGGAATACAGGATCCCATTTGAAGACCCCAATTACCGAAAATCCAGATTAATGGAAAGGCAAAAAACTACTTGGTTTATATTAATAACATCTTGGATAATCTCCTAAGCGAACATGATACCTTTGAATCTGTTCACAGCGCAATATATTGTGCAGCATTAACTGTGTGCAAAATGTGTGGCGTGAGAATCGGAGTGGCCCATAGTGGCAATCGGAGCAGATGCAACAAACCGCCTTGGCAAAGACGCCTTGAAAGCAGAAAGACCAGACTGCGAGCGGAAATTGGACGACTGACTCAGTACAAACGAGGGGTCCGTTCACAACATCTAATTCGAATGGTCAGTCGTATGCTAGGATCAGAAGCTATGGAGGTATTAACAGCCAGAACCCTCGATGATTTAATAGACCGTAAAACGCAGATACTACAGGCAGTTAGTAGTAGACTACGACGATACCTGACAAGCAAGATTAGACGAGATGAGAATCGACTTTTTACGGTTAACCAGCGCAAATTTTATCGCGAACTTAAGAAAGAAAACCAAGATCAGGCCAACAACTTACCGACTCCGGGTCAGGAAGATTTAGAATCGTTTTGGGGAGGATTGTGGGAATCAGACCCTACATACACCGAAAACCCAATATGGACTGAAGCGATGCAACCAGAACGTATGCATTCTAGTTCCATCACTGAATCGGACCTGCAACTGGCTTTACGCAAAACGAAAAATTGGAAAGCACCGGGAGTTGACGGAATACAAAATTATTGGCTGAAACATCTTACTAGTACTCACCCATATCTGGTATTACATTTGAATAAGATATTGAGTGGGGAAGCGGTAATTCCATCTTTTCTAACAGCTGGCAGAACTTATCTTCTGCATAAAAACGGTGATACAGATAACCCTGAAAACTATCGCCCTATTACTTGTTTACCAACATTATATAAACTGCTTACTAGTATCATATCTGAGAAAATTTACGACCACTGTACTAGGAACAAATTACTACCAATAGAGCAAAGGGGATGTGCAAGAAATTCAAGAGGCTGCAAGGAATTGGTTACGATCGATGCAATAATTACAAGAAATTCTATTTGCCACCAACGAAACCTAAGTGTTGCCTACCGACTCCGGGTCAGGAAGATTTAGAATCGTTTTGGGGAGGATTGTGGGAATCAGACCCTACATACACCGAAAACCAAATATGGACTGAAGCGATGCAACCAGAACGTATGCATTCTAGTTCCATCACTGAATCGGACCTGCAACTGGCTTTACGCAAAACGAAAAATTGGAAAGCACCGGGAGTTGACGGAATACAAAATTATTGGCTGAAACATCTTACTAGTACTCACCCATATCTGGTATTACATCTGAATAAGATATTGAGTGGGGAAGCGGTAATTCCATCTTTTCTAACAGCTGGCAGAACTTATCTTCTGCATAAAAACGGTGATACAGATAACCCTGAAAACTATCGCCCTATTACTTGTTTACCAACATTATATAAACTGCTTACTAGTATCATATCTGAGAAAATTTACGACCACTGTACTAGGAACACATTACTACCAATAGAGAAAAGGGGATGTGCAAGAAATTCAAGAGGCTGCAAGGAATTGGTTACGATCGATGCAATAATTACAAGAAATTCTATTTGCCACCAACGAAACCTAAGTGTTGCCTATATAGATTATAGAAAAGCATTCGATAGCGTACCCCACCCATACCTAATCCAGACACTCAAGAACAACGGAGTGGACGAACAAATAATTTCTTTTTTCGCACGGATTATGCCCATATGGAGGACGAAAATCATTCTTAACGGGATAACTACCAGGGAAATTAAAATTAAAAGAGGGATTTTCCAGGGAGATACATTTAGCCCGTTGTGGTTTTGTCTAAGCCTTTCACCTCTGAGCACTGCATTGAACAACTCCCCTAATGTATATCGCATAAAATATCAACAGCGACAGTCCGCAGTCACCCACCTTCTATATATGGATGACCTAAAATTGTTTGCTCGATCGAAATACCACCTCTTAAATCTGGTACGCATGGTCGAATCATTCAGCAGAGATATATGCATGGAATTTGGATTCGATAAGTGTAAATCTATTGAAATGATAAAAGGACAAGTAGTTCATTCACAAGGGTTTACCCTCCATGATGGTACTATAGAAATGCTGCAGTGTGACCAAACCTATAAGTACCTGGGAGTGGAGGAAATGAGAGGAATCCACCATACAAGTATAAGGGAAGCTTTAAAAATGCGATTCGAAGCAAGAATAAGAAGTCTATGTGCAACTAAGCTGAATTCAATGAACATGATTAAGGCAATTAATACCTATGCCATCCCACTACTAACTTACTCATTCGGGATAATAGCGTGGAGCGACACGGAATTGAATTCAGCTCAGAGAAAAATAAGAACAATACTAACGAGGTATAGACAACACCACCCACAGGCTTCTATCGAAAGTGTAATGTTGCCACGTAATCTGGGCGGACAGGGTGTGGTTAACATTAAAAACCAAAATTATAGCCAGATTCACAATCTCCGGGAATTTTTCTATGAAACTGCATCGGAGATTGACCGATACTCCATCCTGGTAAATCTGGACGCAAACCACACCCCACTTAAACTATCAACACCTAGTTTTGCACCCCTGGAAAATGTAACTAGTGATGCCGATATAGTGGAGCAATGAAAGCATAAGGCCATACATGGCAAATTTCCACACCAACTGGACCTCGAAAATGTGGATAAACATGCCTCCACTATATGTTTCCAATACGGACAACTGTTTCCGGAAGCGGAAGGATTTTTAATGGCCATACAGGATGGGATAATGCACACCAAGCATGGCCAGGCTGCGGAAACTACAGAACACATCATCAATGGTTGTTCGATAATGGCGAGTACGGCCTACCTCAAAAGGCACAATGACGTGGCGAAAATAATCCATCAAAACCTTGCGATTAGAAGTGGTTTCTTGGAGGAAAAACTTCCATATTTCAGATATGAACCGGAGGTAGTGCTAATGAGCAGAAACTTTAAACTGTATTGGGACCGATCAATGTCAACAGATCGGACAATTAACGCCAACAGACCAGACATAATTTGGATAGACAAATGCAGAAAGGTTGGATACGTTATAGATGTCGCAGTTCCACTTTCGGATAACGTGAATCGAACCATTAGTGAAAAAATATCTAAATATGCAGACTTAGCGTTTGAAGTAAAGCAAAGGGAACATCTAACAACTGTGCAGACTATCCCAATTGTGATATCGAGTACTGGAATTGTGGTAAACTCTGTTTCGCAACATCTCGACGAATTGGGGCTTTCATCGCATTTACATGAAATGTCGAAAGCCATTGCCTTGGGAACATGCCGGATTATGAGGATGTTTTTAGGCTGATGTTACGCCCCACGTCGTAAAACAGTGATATGTGGAAATGATCAATTATAACTTTTATATTATAAATTCAATACTATTCAATATATTTCACTTTAATTTAATTCAAATCAAATCAATTCAATTCAATTTAATTTAATTCAATTCAATTCAATTCAATTCAATTCAAAAAAAAAAATAAACACTTTAACATGAAGTGCTGAAGTGACTTGTGGCCGAGACCACCGTCATGTTCAGCTTAAATGGACCCCAGCTCGCGCGGTATCTGGGGGGGAAAGAGGCGTGGGTAAAAATATTAAAAATATAAAAATATAAAAATATAAAAATATAAAAATATAAAAATATAAAAATATACAAATATAAAATATAAAAATATATATATGGGTTACCCATTACAGGTGGTGGATAGTGTAGGCCACGGTTATCTTCCGTGGTGAAGATCTTAGATCTAAGACTCTTTAAGAAACTAATAACACAGTACAACATTTTTCAGCTCATTGATTTGCGACTCAATACTGAGAACTACACGTGAACGTTCCCCTAAACGATACTTACTAACTTCAAATCGATATTTAAATATTATGGCATGTAACGAATGATGCAGAACTTCTTCTTTGTGGGGCTACTTTCACGTGCACTTCTTAGAATTGAGTCCCAAAATCAAGTGTTGTACTGTGTAAGGAAGACAGAAAGATCTTCATTTAGAAACAAGCTCGAGAAAAATACGGAGGTAAGTAGACTCAGGAAAGTGTTATACCCAAAAACATTATAGAACCTGCACTGAATCTTCAGAAGTAACCTTGGAAATCCTGATGAACACTTACTTCCCAAGTGGAGACTACATCACAACAATCGAAACTTTAATAATTTCAGCGGCAGAAAAATTTTTTCGTTTCGAAACATAATAATATGACATTATAATGATATGCCCTAATGTGCACATTTAGTTACCTTCCCACCACTGTACTTGGTCGACATTGCCAGTTCTCAAAAGTTGTGTTAATTAAATTTTCAGGTTAAAGTTTATTGCAACTAATTATTTATAGAGCTTATAATATGGCATCATGCTTACAAACATACTAAGGCATATACCACCACCACCTTTGTATACATAAATAGAAACTCACACAAACACATGACTTTTAGTATACAACATATTCATTTGCCACACATCTACCCTATACATTTGCCTATAGCTCTCTTCTTAGGTAGCGGAGGCAAACTTTTGCCCTAATCTAGTAAATTAATAAATTTCTTAATAGTTTAATTGTTTATTGGCAGTATATAAGTAGAGATATAGTATCAAGAGAATTAGGTACGGAGAAATTTTAGTGATGACAAATTACGTTGCTGATAATCGTAAAGATGAAGGATAACATAATGATGATAAGGCTAATGATGATGATGATCAAGACATTGATGCTGATGCTCCGATATATATGATTACATCGAGGCGATGATTGTTAAGGCGATTGCATTGCTGGGAAATTAACGTGCCAAGCATGTTTATGAGATTTTCAGCTAGGCATTAAAGGAATGTACATATTTTAAAGCATACTTCAGGGAGTTTAAAGGTATTTAGGTATGTAATATAGCAGCCATATATTGTATGATACGGCAAAGGTATACAACAATGTTCACTTTTCTATAGGTAAATGTATGAATATAGCCGTTACCTAAGACAGCCTTATGACATCTTAGCCAGGCTTTTTAACTTAGCTTAATACATTATTTTTGTACGCTGTTCTTTCTCTGTTTTTCTCTCAAGGTCCTCTTGTGTTGACCATAAAAATAAACTGGTTTTAATGGTTCAATGATAGGCTGTTTCGTGACTTTCGTGTGTTGTCTTGTTGTTTACCATTTTACTGCTGCTCTTTGTATAGACTTGCACTTGGTGCTTGTTATCTCTGTTCCGCATTCTTTCCCTTCTCCTATGACAGCAATTACCTGGCCGTTGATGTGTCCAAAGTCGTTGTAGTAGCGGAAAATAATCGTTTTTAATAAAATTTTATATATTGTAAATGTTGGTTAAAAGAAACATTTTAATGGGGTCAAGGGAAATGATATGTCATATACAAACATATGAGGCGACATGACAAAAAAAAGTGGTCATGCTAGGTGAAGTAGGTTTAATGTGGAATATATTGTGTGTGTGAGTTTTTTTGCACTGCTAAAGCTAGTATGACATGTGACTAAAAGCGATGACAGTTAAATTCTGGCTATTAAATTGAAAGTTTTGACATCGTGGTGGATGGGAGTGTTTGCTAGATGGCAAGGATATATAGTGTTATGTTAGTGAGATACAAAGTAGCTACAATTCTTATGAGTTCTAGAATATAACGCAGTACAACACATGATTTTGGGACTCAATTCTGAGAACTGCACCTGAAAGTAGCCCCAAAATGAAGAAGTTCTGCATCATTCGTTTTGTCAAGCTACATGCCATAATAATTTAATATCGATTTGAAGTTAGTAAGTATCGTATAGGGGAATTTGTCACGTTTCAGGCTCTTTTGTTTGACATAACATAAATACTATATGGTGACGTATGATTATCATAAATAATATTCCACGTAAATCAAACGCCACGGAGTACAACAGTATTATGACGGCTACGATTAAATACCAACATTAATGATCGCAGGATACACCATGTAGACCTACTACCCGGGCAATTCAGGAATCAATAAATCTTTACAAACTAAATGCCACAGATTGTTCTTTCCGACCATAATAAAGAATTTGATATTCAACTCTACTTTTGGTATTTTGCTTAATATAAGAAAGCAAACCTCTAAATGAATCAACCTATAGTAATAGAATAACGTCGTAAAAAATTTTATTAACAAATTTGATTAAATGTCACCATCGCACTCCAGCTGGAAAAGATTTTGTATCCCTAATTCTTCTTCAAAAACCATTTAATTCCGTCATATTGTATTTTCCCTCTTTGAAGCTAGGATAGATTCAGTGGTGTCCATTGTCCGTTACATACCATTTAATAGTGAGAGAGAACAATCAGTTGATGTTGTTTTTTTCTTCTTTTAATTTTTTATTCAATTTCACGACCTTAAACTAGTTTACAATTATGATGACTTATTGTAGCGGCGGTTGGTCCTTCGTGGTGAGGTGATGACTTTGCACGGAAAGATTTGTTGCTGTCGATGTAGTTGAGGGCGGTATTTTGTACATGACTCGGTCAACAGAGCGTTTTGGCGACGTCTAAGCAATGAGATGCTGCTGGGCTGGGAACGAAGGAAAGTTAACTAGGTAAGGGCTCCTAAACAGAGTCCTCAAGCAGTGGACTTTCAATAAGGATAACTATCGGTGTCTACAGCAAGGATACTTGATCAGAGTCCCTCAAGCAGGGTGTCTCTAGACAAGGATAATTGGTACTCCGAGAGGATAACGAGTTCTACTGCAAGGATATTTGATCAAAGCCCCTCAAACTGGGTGTCTCTAAACAAGGATAATTAGAACTGCGTAAAGATAACGAGTTCTACTGCAAGGATACTTGATCAGAGTCTCTCAAGAAGGGTGTCGCTAAACAAGGATAATTAATACTACGTAAGAATAACGAGTTCCACCGCAAGGATACTTGATTGGAGTCCCTCAAGCAGGGTATCTCTAAACAAGGATACCTAGTACTACGCAAGGATAACGAATTCTACTGCAGGTATACTTGTTTAGAGCCCCACAAACAGGGTGTCTCTATACAAAGATAATTAGTACTGCGTAAGGATAACGAGTTCTACTATAAGATTACTTCATCAGAGTCCCTCAAGCAGGTTGTCTCTAAACAAGGATAATTAGTACTACGAAATGATAACAAGTTCTTCTGCAAGAGTGTTGGTTAAGAGCACATCAAGCAGGGTGTCTCTAAACGAGGATAATTAGTATGATAACGAGTTCTACTGCAAGGGTGCTTGATGAGGGTCCATCAAGTAAGGTGTCTCTAAACAAGGATAATTAGAATTACGTAATGACAAAGAGTTCTACCGCAAGGATACTTGATCAGAGTCCATCAAGCAGGGTGTCTCTAAACAAGGATAATTAGTACTGTGTATGGATAACGAGTTCTACTGCAAGGATACTTGCTTGGAGTCCCTCAAGGAAGGATAATTAGTATTACTTAACGACAACGAGTTCTACCGCAAGGATACTTGTTTAGAGTCTCTCAAGCAGGGTGCCTCTAAGCAAGGATAAATATTATTACATAAGGACAACGAGTTTTACCGCAAGGATGCTTGGTTAGAGCCCCTCAAGCAGGGTGTCTCTAAACAAGGATAATTAGTACTACGAAAGGATAACGAGTTCTACTGCAAGATTACTTGATCAGAGTCCCTCAAGCAAGGTGTCTCTAAACAAGGATAGTTAGAATTACGTAAGGACATAGAGTTATACCGCAAGGATACTTGATCAGAGTCCATCAAACAGTTAGTACTACGAAATGATAACGAGTTCTACTGTAAGGATACTTGATTAGTGTCCCTCAAGCAGGATGTCTCTAAACAAGGATAATTAGTACTCCGAAAGGATAACGAGTTCTACTGCAAGGGTACTTGATCAGAATCCATCAAGCAGGTTGTCTCTAAACAAGGATTATGAGTACTACGGAATGATAACGAGTTCTATTGCAAGGGTTCTTGATCAGAGTCCATGATCGGAGAGCAGGGTGTCTCTAAACAAGAATAATTAGTACTACGTAAGGATAACGAGTTCTACTGAAAGGATACTTGATTAGAGTCCCTCAAGCAAGGTGTCTCTAAACAAGGATAATTATTACTACATAAGGATAACGAGTTCTACCGAAAGGATACTTGATTAGAGACTCTCAAGAAGGGTTTCTCTAAACAAGGATAATTAGTACTACGAAAGGATAACGAGTTCTTCTACAAGATTACTTGATTAAAGTCCCTCAAGCTGGATATCTCTAAACAAGTCTATGGTAAATGTGGGTGAAAACGATGTCTGCGACTTCTATCCTCACAATATATTTATAATAGCCTTCACAAACATTGCACTACAGCAACCCCATCGGTATCATATAAATCCCCTAAAAACATTTTTCAATTTTCTCTTAAAACAACATGAAAAATTACCATATAAATCTTGTTTGTTAGCGCTGACCATCACTGAACACACACTTACATGAAATGACAATTTACCTTGATTACATTTGTGGCTGGTCAGTGTTAAATAAAATCCCTACATGCAATGCCATCAACAGCGAAAAAAACATAACATAGCTGCTAATTACATCTACAAAACCTATTAGAATTTCAACGTTCAACGTACAGATGAACCAACCAAACTAAACTCCCGCCCTTCACAAAAAAAACCCGAGCATAATGTTAACATCAAAAATCTGATTATTATCTCCACAAAAGTTACACAAGGACCCACAGGCTGTCATCAGTCTTAGGTGTAAAATGCTTGACTGCATATGCAGAGTGGCCATGTTTGTAAAATTCGTTAGGGTAAAATATATAATAGTACATGTGGGAGCACAAGGACTCGTTATTATCCTGCCTAGTTGTCGTTGTCGTTGCAGGTTACTTTGGTGTTTGTTAAAAACCGCGTAAATTTAATGACATTCTAATTATGAGCATCAGCCAATTTATAAATATTTCATGTGACACCTTTTGGGAAACCAACAAAAAAACAAACGTTAAGCTGTGTGTGAAGCGACTGGAAAGGAAGTGGGTGGGTGGGGGGGGTGAACTAAACTCGTTTAACAACAACGGCGCCATCAGCAGCAGTATCAAAAATCTTGCACAAACTGACACTGTAATGAAATATAGCGGGCGGATGTTTTAGTGGCCTTACATACGTAGCCGTACACACATTCACGAGGCAATACACATTTGCTTGGCACTATATGCAAGTACAGTAACACATACACACATACATCTCGCACATCCTTTACTAACTCTCTTTCTCCTCACCTAGAACTCTCCTCCGGCATATCAACTTGTTTGTTAGAGTGCGTGTAAACTTTGTCATAGAGTAGTACTAACTAACTAGTTAGTAACATTTCGAAATCACTCTCGTGTGTTTGTGTGTCTGTGTGTGTGTAGTGGTTTCTGTGGCTTTGCCGGTTGTGGTTTCTGTTGTTTTGGAAGTAAATCAGATTTATGGAAAGTTAATTTACACATTTTCCATATTTATTAGCACTTGTTTTTCATTCACACACACACACTCGCACACTGTTATAAGAGCGAGCGTATTTGTAGTACTCGCTTGTCATTTGTTGGTGATGCATAAAATATAATTTTAATTAGCGTGAAAATATAATGATTAATAAATTCATTAAGTGTTTCACATTTGTGATGATACTTTTAAAAATAGATCATAGAAATTGAAGCAACAGAAATGATAAAAGAAATAACAGATATATGTGAATGAATGGTTTTATGTAATGATGTTTACAAAGGATCATAGAAATTACAGCAAATTGTAGGTGAAATAATGAAAATGTATCAATAGAAATGCTGAGCACTTGACCCACATAATATCTGGCAAAGTGATTAGTATGTTTTTAATATCGTAACATGGGGGGGGGACAACGTGGATGATGGCACAATTTGTTTTTGAGGGCAAAACTAACTTAATTTCCGTTTACACCCCATGAATGAGGTATGGGGAAGTATTTTAGATTCACAACAAACGGCACCTACTATTTATCGGCGAATGTGAATATTACTGTTTGACTCTACACTACACTGCGAAGTTGCTGTCGACAACATCGAGGACGCCGGTAATGAAAGAAAAATGTGCATGACTGTAGCCGGAAATCGAACCATGAATCTCCCGCATGGTAGTCGCGTGTTGGAACCACGGCCGATGGAGTCAGCCTAAAAATCTGTTTAGATTGGCGACGACTTTGGCAAGAATCATGATAGTGAGTAGAACCAGATATACACATAAGGACATCCACAAGGCGAAGTGAATATGCCTAGATCATGGTAGTTAGCGGCACACGAGCTGACCACAAAAACATTCACAAGGCAACATGGATATCTCCCGAACAAGTTTTGAGAAATCAAATAGATCACGTAGTAAGCGATGGAAGGTACTAGTCAAGTGTCTTAGAAGTACGAGTGATCAGGGGTGCAAAGTCACTAAAATGCAGACCACAATGACAGCCAATGCATATTTCTACCAATTTACCCAACTACTTCCAGATGCTCCAACTGGTGAAAAAGAGTATCCCCCTCCTTGATCAAAGCGAATCGAAATCTTTTATCATTTGCGCTTCTGCCTTAGACTTTTAATATATAAATATGCCATCAAGTTGGTTTCAAGGATACTTATACAGTACAACACATGATTTTGGGACTCAATTCTGAGAACTGCATGTAAAAGTAGCTCCAAATAGAAGAAGTTCTGCTTCATTCGTTTTGTCAAGTAACATGCCATAATAATTTCCCAATAAACATTGATGTAAACCGGCTTATTAATAAATGTTTTCCAAAAAATTAAATTAATTTCTCCAAATTAGTTTGCGAAAATTACTTTCTCCAAACCTTCAGTAAATTATTTACAAACACTTTGTAAAAATTTGTAAAAATAGAAAAATACAATTGCCCAATAAACATTGATGTAAGCTGCCTAATGGATATATGTTTTCCAAAAATTTTAGTTAAGTTTTTAAAAAGGAGTTTGTAACACATTTGTAAAAAAATAAAAATACAATGCTTTTGTAAGCTCTCCTAAGCAGGCGACCCAGGCTAGTCAGAAAACATAAAAAAAAATTTTTATTTACAATATTATTTTCGTCTCTGCATTTAATATCGTTTGTTGCCGCTGACATATTAACGTGTTTCGTGTAAAAAAGAACTGCTGGCGTAAAATATTAACGGACAAATTCGCTGAAAAATATTCATGGGTGGGAACAGCAGAAAAAACACTATCCAAAGCCTCAATATTACAGCGGTCATAAAAAGTGAGTAATTACAACTCATATAAAAGTGTATGGTTTATGATATCAAAATAATTTTTTTTAACTTTTGAATAGGTACTGCTATATGGCTTGGATGAAGGCCATTTCGCTCAGGAAATGCCTATATATTCATAGGCAAAAACAACGAGCTCAATATAAACAGAAGACCATGATTTCTGAAATGCGACTCAATTGAATAATAAATTTTAATATATGTACATATGTATATAATATAAATAAAAAAAAACTTAATTTTAATATCTATAATAACAATGTAAATATGAATAAAATGTTAAAATAATAAATTTATTTAAATTTTTTATTAAATTTTAATTTTTAATTAATTTTTAATTAATTTTAAATTAATAAATGTATAATATTATTGTACAATAATAATGCAATGCATAATCAATAATTTGAAAAGCTTGTGCTAAATTGATGTTTTCATTTATTTCCACATTAGATATTAATTAATACATAAATTTACCACAAGGTTTCCAACATCTTTATTATGTATTGCATTATCAATTTTATTTCCAAATATTTTCCAAACATGAATACAATTGTACAATAAGGGATCCCTTTCGCTTATCCAACAATTGGAACTTAACAAGTTACAATGTTTCCGATAAAGATTTTCCAAACATCATGTTTACTAATGTAAGCTTATAGTAAATTTGTAGTAAGTTTATAATGTTTATTGGGTTAATATCGATTTGAAGTTAGTAAGTATCGTAAAGGGGAATTCTTCACGTTTTAGGCTCTTTCATTTAACATAGGTAAACTCATCTACTACCTCAAAACAATAATTTTCAACGTTCACGGTGCATTTCTATCGAGAGGACTCTTTATTCATCGAAATCATTATTTCTGTTTAGTCCTCGTTGACCGCTGAACCCATTTTTGCTGACTCCTTTTGTAGTGATGAGAAAACATACCGCAGATTTCAGCCAATGATGTCTGTATCATCGGCATAGGCCAGTGGCATGTGGCTCTTGTGGAATATGGTTCCAGACCAGAGCTGTAAACTCAAGTACAAGTAATCATTACCTACCATGTTAGAAAGTATTTAAAAGTTAACTACAATTCTAATTACATGATGAATTGGAATTGAAACTAAAAGTCTCAACTACTCAGGTAATTGTACTTGAAAGTAATGATTCCTAATTACTTTTCAATTAGTTACAATTACTTTCAATTCCTTGTAATTAAAAGTAATTGAAAGGAATTGACGGAATTGGGAGGAATTGGAAGGAATTAAGAGGAATTGCTGCAATTTGGAAAGGTATTGAAATAATTTGGAAATAAGGGGTTGAAATTGCAAGTTCCACAGTGTGTCGTCACAAAGAGAAAAGGAGAGTGGGAGCAATATATTTTAACATAACGGACCTTTCCAAATTGCAGCAATTCCTCTTAATTCCTTCCAATTCCTCCCAATTCCGTCAATTCCTTTCAATTCCTTGTAATTAAAAAGTAATTGAGCTAATTGAAAAGTAATTAGGAATCATTACTTTCAAGTACAATTACCTGTGTAGTTGAGACTTTTAGTTTCAATTCCAATTCCTCATGTAATTAGAATTGTAGTTAACTTTCAATTCCTTTTTAGATGTACTTGTATTTGTAATTGAGCAGTAATGAGTACAAATTGTAATGATTAGTTTACAGCTCTGTTCCAGACATATTGACACCATCCTTTCTTATCACTTTCTGCATAACTATATTGAAAGTGTACATGATAAACTATCACCTTGCCTGATACCTTTTTCTGTGTTGAATGGTTTAGAGTAATCCTTACCAATCTTCACCGAGGGCTTAGAGTTTTCCAAGGTACATCTGCATCTTTGCAGGAATACCAAACTCAGATATGTGTCAGCCAAGAAACTTATTCCACATCAGATTGTCGAAGGCAGCTTTGTGTCGACAAAGAGGTGGTAGATGTCGATCTGTCATAAATTTACCAGGTCTAAAGCCGCACTGATATGGTCCAATTAGTTTTTCTACAATTGGCTTTAAACGTGCACACAATATGCTTGAAAGGACCTTGTACGCAATTGGTAATAGGCCTATTCCAGGGTAGTTCTTACACTCACTACGATCTCCTTTCTTGTATATGGGACAAACAGACTGAGACTCCAATCGCCGGGCATGCTCTGCTCAAGCCAGATGTTCTTCATAATCTGATGCATGCTCTTAATCAGCATCTCCCCTCATGCCTTAAACAATTCAGCAGGAAGACCATCGGCTCCAGCCGCGGCATATTATCACACGTATCTCGCTCTTGCTCAGAGGTGGATAGTTAATACCATCGTCATGACTTTGTGCAGATCTTCTGAGGTGGTGTCCATATCGAGTAGATGCTGAAATGTATTCTCCATATCTTAAGAACGTTATCCGGTTCCATCACTAGCTGGCCATCGCTGTCCTTGCATTCTCGCCTTAACTCTCTGGAAGAATTTTCGCGCTTCCCTCTGTTTCGGAGTAACTCAGTATACTCATCCTGCCTCTTTTTCAGCCCTTTCTTTTTCCGTTTAAAGAGACTAGAGGAAACTCGTCTCGTGTGCCGTTCCAGAACGGCTCGCGTTGCTATTGGCTGCAGTTTCACCCTGTATGCAGCATCCGTCTCTCTCGTGGCATTGCGACATTTATCATCGGACCAGGCATATTCTTGAGACGTCATTGAGTATCCAAATACGCTTTCCGCAGTCCGTTGTATGGAGGCGCCCATATAATGCCACTGCGAGGTAATATTATCAGGGGTTGGACCATTCCGTAGCAGTTGAGTTAGGTGGTTGGAGTAGGAGTCCGTTACCTCTGTGGTCCACAGTTTACCGATGTCTAGCTATGCTTAGCCTTGAGGGTACCTTAACTGCTGTAAAGTAGTGATCGTAGTAAATGTTCGCACACCTGAACACTCGATGCTTGTCTTCCATCGCCTACCACGTGATCTTACTGATTCATTGTCAATTAATCTGGAGATAACCATGTTGCCTTATGAATATTTTTATGGTCGAATCTAGTGCTGCCTCCCCTACGTGTAGGAGGGTATAAATCATTTGATACAAACCAAAATTATAACCCATGGAAGGAGTCACTTAAGACCGTAGGTTTCTTTGAACCAAATTCGATTCTTGGTTTTTTAAGTCGTTTGAGCCATGTCCGTCTGTTCATCTCTCTGTCTATCTGGCTGTCCGGCTGGTACGCACGATAACTTTTGAAAGACGCAACCAAATTTTTTAAAATGTTGCACGAGTTAATATTTCCCCAAAACTACTTTGGGTATTTCAAATGGGCTATATGGCCCAGCTCCTTCTGGTACCTCCCATACAAATACATCATTCCACCCACTTTAGAAATCGAGTAATAATATCAATACACCCAACGGGATCGTACCCAAAGTCTGTAGTTTTTTAAGCTATAATAGGATAACGTTTTGGAAAAAAATTGGAAATCTAGCAAAGCCCCTTCTAGTACCTGTCATAAAAATGTATTTTTCCGCCCAATTTAGAGATGGAGTAATAACATCAATAAATCCAAATCGATCGTGTCCAAATTCTTAATTTAGTGAAGCAATAGCAGGATACAGTTTGGAGAAAAAAACTGGAAGTCTGGCCACGCCCAAACTGGTACCTCCCATACCCACCTGGAACCGTTTACTTTAGAAATCGATGAATATTTTTAATAGACCTAACGCGATCGTGCCTAAATTCTGCATTTAGTAAAGCTCCAACAGGATAAAGTTTTTGAGAAAAAATCTGGAGGTCTAGACACACCCCTTTTGGTACCTCCCATACAAATATACAATGTACAAATGTAATAATATCAATATAATTGAAAATTTTATGTTTTACTTAGGAAGAGTACGTTCGCCCGACTTTCTTATTGGTTTTGTATCGAATAAGTAATTTTATTCCATAAAAATTCAATTTGTTGTGCCTAAGAGACATTTTTTTGTATGAAAAAGTACTTTTACTGTACCAAAAAGTATATTTATTGTACCCAAAAAAACTTTTGTTGTAACAAACAGTTATTTTATAGTGCGAAACAGTGTACCAGTCTTTGTACAAAAAGTAATTTTAATTTACAAAAAAGTACTAAGATTGTAACAAAAATTACTTTTATTATACAAAAAAGTACATTTTTTGTACCAAAAAGTGCGTTTGTCGTACCACAAAGTACTTTTTTTTACCAAAAAGTACTCTTATTGTACCAAAAAGTTCTTTTGTTGTATCAAAAAGAACACTTCTTGTACCACAAAGTGTTTTTGTTGTACCATAAAGTACTTTTATTGTACCAACAAGTACTTTTTTTTTACAAACAAGTACTTATATAGTACGAACAAGAAAGTTCATTGTACAAAAAGCAATATAAATGTACCCAAAAAGTACTTTTCTTGTACCAAAAAGTACTTTTTATATACCAAAAATTATTTTTTGTACCAAAAATTACTTTTGTTGTTTCAAAAAGAACATTCTTTGTACCACAAAGTGTTGTTGTTGTACTATATATTGTACCCACAAGTTCTTTATATAGTATAGTACGAACAAGTTAGTTCATTGTACAAAAAGTAATATAAAGGTACCCCAAAAGTACTTTTCCTGTACCAAAAAGTCTTTTTTTGTTCCAAAAGTACATTTATTGTAGCAAAAGTACATTTATTGTACCAAAAAGTGCTTTTCTTGCACCACAAAGTGTTTTTGTTGTACCGAAAAGTACTTTTACTGTACCAACAAGTACTTTTATTGTACAAACAAGCACTTTTATAATACGAACAATAAGTTCATTGTACAAAAAGTAAAATAAATGTACCCAAAAAGTACTTTTTTGTACCAAAAAGAACTTTTATTGTACAAAAATAAATGTAATTGTACCTAAAAGTAGATTTATTGTCCCAAAAAGTACTTTTGGTGTACCACAAACTATCTTTGTGTTACCAAACTGTATCAATTGTACTAAAAAGTAATATTGTAGTCTATAATTGCCGTAAAAAGGAAATTTTGTCGCACCTAAGTATACCTTTATTGTTAATAAAAGAAATTGAATTGTACCCAAAAAGTACTTTATTGTACTAAAAATAAATTAGTTAAATCAAATAGTACATTTACTATGCCAAAAAGTAAATTTTCTACATAATTATGCAACGGAGTTGTAATTGCCTGACTGCACCTCCTGTCCACATGCGAGTCAAAATTGTTCAACGATAAACGGTAACTTATGTGACTGAATTACAATCGATCATAAACTCGAATATGCACAAACTCTATTGAATCATGATAATTTTGGGCGCTATTTCAAACCACATTTTTATAGTGACCATAGGGTCCTTAAAAATCTTAAAAATGCAATCTCTCTAACGCATCATTTATAAAAATCTCTGTCTTTTGCAGGATATTTAGATTTTATCTATAGACAAATTCCAACAACCCATATTCCTGCACCAGCACTTCATTCCCGACATTTTTTTAAAGTCTTTGTATGAGCTGCCATTTTAGAAAGTATACAAAGTCCGGGCGTTAATGGATTTATTGCCTATACACTTCATTTACTTCATTACTTTTTTTAAGTTCTCACACAACTAACACATTACTAAATCCCTTTGCAAGCAAAACGATGTGAAAGGAAATTTCTTACATACTTCCTTACTTGTCCAAATGGAATCCACCTTTAATAACATGATTTAAATGTTGCATTCAACGTTGTGGCACGTACGTACGTACGTACATACATATGTCTTCAGTATGCTGGTGTTGTGTTCATTTCAGTATTTACCAAACAATTTTAAATGGGAAGACTGACTAGTAGTAGCGCCAGTATCTGATCCTCTGTTTATTGGCCCAATGTCTAGAGTTGTTAGTATTGCATTTAGTTGAAGTGTTGCTGTTATGGTTGCAGTGGTACGCAAACATGTTACGTTAAGTTGTTGGTGTAATAAATAAAATAAAAACCAGAATACCCGTATGTGTATAGTACATGTGTATACATTTACGTTTGCAATACATGCAACAACTTGTGGTCGAATAGTTCTGGGGCGGCTTTAAAAGAAAACATTACTCAGCATAACAAACTGTTGGAGCAAGGAGAAAAAAACAACCAACAGACGAGAAAATGTATTAACAACATGAGTTAAGGGAATCGTCAAGGAATATAGACGAGGTTGGTATAATAAAGCAACAGTAGGGGTGGCATACGCAGTACAACATTTTTCAGCTCATTTGGGACTGTATTTTAGAACTGCACGTGAAAGTAGCCCCAAAAAGAAAAATTTCTGCATCATTCGTTTTGTTAAGTTACATGCCATAATAATTTAATATCAATTTGAAGTTAGGGAACGATAAGAATTACAATTCCTTTAATCTGTTCATATAACGTTTCCCTACATAAGCAACAGTTTCACTGGGTTTATTATTTTTTTTTTATTTTTTTTTTTGGACCTGCCGTGGCATAGTTTTTAGAACACGCGACTACCATGCGGGAGATCTCAGGTTCAACTCCTGGCTCCAGCCATCTTAAAAGAGCAATTTTCTTTCATTGTCGGCTCTCCTCGACAGCAAATTCGCAGTATCAGTGTCGAGTCAATCGACATGTCTAGTAAGAGCTTCTCAAACAGTGACGTTCGCATTCGTCGATAAACAAGTAGGTGCCGTTAGTTGTGAATCTAAAAATAGAAAGTCGTTAATTCACAACAACGCGAGAAGCTATCCCATACCTTATTCATGGGGTGAAAAGGGAAATTAAGTAAGTTTATTTTAAAGCAGTTACAATGCAACTATTGTACTCCGTGGCGTATGATTTACGTGAAATATTACTAATGATAATCATACGCCACCATATAACAATATAACAAAAGAGCCTAAAACGTGACAAATTCACCTATTCGATACTTACTAACTTCAAATCGATATTAAATTATTACGGCATGTAACTTGACAAAACGAATAATGCAGAACTTCTTCTTTTTGGAGCTACTTTCACGTGCAGTTCTCAGAATTGAGTCCCGAAATCATATAATGTACTGTGTAAATCATTCTTTGACTTTATTATGTAGCTTAGAGGCAAGTTATAGAGTTACATAATTTCAAAAATATAATAGATTTTCTGTAATAGTCTATATCCAATCTTCTACTAACGTTTCGATAACTCTTTCAATCATCTTCGTCAATATACATAACATATGTTCCGAACATATAACTGTTTGATCATTTGGCAATGAACTTAGTCTCCATCACTTTCGTACGTACTTCGTATCATTATATAACCAGCCCCCTCACCAGACCTTTACACTTAGCACAGTTTAGGAAATTTCTTAAAAAATATTTCAAATTTACTCTTTCACACACATTTAAAATCTTACACATACGTTTGTATATGTGCATTCTTGTTGCTATCCCTTACATTCACATACACATATTCTTATATAAGTATGTGAAGTGCTCATCCCGGTTTTACGGGTTTAACATTCGTCGGAAGTTTAACGTTATTTATGGTTTGCAATCAAGTGCATTCTTATGTGGAGGGGGTGTTAACGCTGTTACAGACTGAATATTATGAGGAAATATTTTGGAAATTTTCTTGGAAAATTTTGTGTTTATCTTTGTTGGTATTTTGTGGTATTCTTAAGACAACAATTACAATGCGAAGTAACAAATGACTCAAGGAAAAATTTAGTTTGTTAAGTTTTACAGTTAAGTAAAGAGTACTTTTTGGAACAGTTTGGAACCAAAAATATTATACTGGTATAATATTGTAAGAAAATATATCTTAAATTGTATCAAAATGTACCCTTATTGTACCAACAAGAACTTTTATTGTATCAAAAAGTACTTTTATTGTATCAGAAAGTATTTTACTGTACATTTATTGCATCAAAAAGTACTATATATTAAAAAGTACTATAATTGTACTGAAAAAAGATTTCAATTGTGCCGAAAAAGTACTTTAATTGTACCAAAAGTACCTTTGTAATACGAAAAAGGAATTTTGTAATTCACTATTACAGATGTTCTTGGGTCCACTATTACAAAAGTACTTTCAGGTACAATTAGAGTACTATTTGGGTACAATTAAAGCAACTTTTTGAAGCAATTAAAGTAACTGTCGGTACAGAAAGTACTTTTTGATAATATTAAATTACGTTTTGGTACAATACCAACACTTTTTGTTGCCATAAAAATATTTTTGGAACAACAAAATTTCTTTTTGGTACTACAAAAGTACTTTTTGGTACAATTACACTACTTTTTGGGTAGGATTAAAGTAATTTTTGGGTACAGTTAAAGTACGTTTTGTTACAATAAAAGTAATTGTTGGTACAAAGTAGTTTTCGGCACAACAAAATTAGTTTTGGTACAACAAAAGTACTTTTTGGTACCACAAAAGTTATTTTTGGTACAATAAAATTCCATTTTCTAGATACAATTCTAGTACTTTTTGGGAGAATATAAGTAATTTTTTGTACAAAAAAAGACTTATTGATACAATTAAACACTTCAATGATACCAAAAAGTTATTTTCTTTTGCCGAAAAGAACATTTATTGTACCAAAAAGTACTTTAATTATATCAATAAGTCTTTTTAGTACAAACAATTACTTATATTTCCCCAAAAAGTACTAGAATTGTACCAAAAATTACTTTTGTAGTAAGAAAATGGAATTTTATTGTTCCAAAAAGTACTTTTATGGTACCAAAAAGTACTTTTGTTGTACCAAAACTAATTTTGTTGGGCCGAAAAGTACTTTTTTGTACCAACAATTACATTTACTGTAACAAAATGTACTTAAATCCTACCCAAATAGTACTGTAATTGTACCAAAACGTACTTTTGTAGCACCAAAAAGCAATTTTTTTGTTCCAAAAATACCTTTATGAAACCAAAAAGTATTGTTCTTGTACCAAAACGTACTTTAATTGTATCCTAAAGTACTTTCTGTACCAACAGTTACTTTTTTTGCCAAAAAAAAAGTACTTTTATTGTACCCAAAAATATTGTAATTGTATCAGAAACTACCTTTGTAATACTTGACAGCAATTTTGTTGATCGAAAAATACTTTTATGGTACCAAAACGTACTTTTCTTGTGACAAAATGTAATTTTGTTGAGCCGTACTTTTTTGAGTACCTTTTTTTCTGTACCAACAATACGTACCTTTATAGTACCAAAAAGCAATTTTGTTGCTACAAAAATACTTTTATGGTACCAAAAAGTGAATTTATGAAACCAAATAGTACTAAATTATCAAAAAGTACTTTTATTGTCCTGAAAAGAGCATTTATTTTACCAAAAACTACTTTAATTGTATCAAAAAGTACTTATTTGGACAGAAAATTACTTTTATTGTACCAAAAATACTTTAATTGTATCCAAAAAGTTTTTTTTACGAAAAGTGTACTCATTGTACCTTTGCTGTACCGTAAATAACATGTATTGTATCAAAAAGTACTTCTTTTGTACCAAATAGGACTTTCATTCTACCGCACGTAGAAAAGCATTTCAAGCGCTTCGGTCTTTTGCGCTCTGTATATGAATAGTTACACCAAGTGTAGAAAATAGTTTTCTCAGCTGGTCCATCCAACGAAGTTTTGGTCGCCGCCTCCAGCGCCGCCAATCGTGTTTATTAACGAAGACCTTTCGAGCTGGAACATTTTCATCCATCCGTACAACCGTACAAGGTGTCCAAGCCAGCGCATTCGGTCATTTCATGCGCTAGACTACTTCGATGTCGTTGTACAGCTCATACAGCTCGTGGTTCATTTGACGACGAAACTCGCCCTTAACGGTGATGGGTCTGAATATTTTTCTCTCGCTGACTCCCAGAATAGATTGAATCGCTTGTGTCATTAACCAGGATTATGCGCTATAGAGCAAGGCAGGTGGGATCAGAGTCTGGTAAATTTGGATCTTTGTTCTTCGAGAGAGCGCTTTGTCATTAAATCGCTTGCTTAGCGCATAGTAGCAGCGGTTTGCGATCAATACTAGTCTCGTCTCTTAATTTTTGTTTATGGCGGATCCAATGTAGACAAATTCATCTACCACTTCAAAGTTATAGTTGTAAACGTTCACGCAGACGAGTGGACTCTTTGTTCGTTGAAACTAATAACTTGGTTTTGTTGTCAATTATTACCAGACCCACCACCGCCAACTGTTTTTCAATGTTCGAAAAGCCCGCAATCCACGGCCAATGATAACTATATCATCGGCATACGCGAGAAGCATGTGACTTTTGTTGAAGATGGTACCATTCCTGTTTACTGCAGCCTTCCGCAAGATCATCTCCATTACGATGCTGAAGAGATCGCAAGACAGACTATTGCCTTGTCTAAAGCGTCGCTTGGTAGAAAATTGCTGTCAGATTTTTTGCCAATTTTTACTGATTAGCTTTTACAAATTAGCTTCGCGGAGATAACAAACTCAGCCATAGCATCTAACAATTTCTGTCGTATCGGACTGTAGAATGCAGCTTTGTAGTCGAGGAACAGATGGTAGGTGTCGATCTGTATTTCTTTGGTGGTCTCCAGGATGTGTTATTGTGAATATATGGTCGGTCGTGGATTCACCAGGTCTAAAGCAACACTGATAAGGTCCAAGCAGGTTCGCCAAAATGGGCTTTAGTCTTTCACATAACACACTAGACAGGACCTTGTATACGATGGGTAAAAATCTGATCCCGCGTTAATTGGTGCACACACTTCGATCGCCTTTTTTAAGCACAGGTCGTAGGACACTCAGATTCCAATCATCGGGCATGTATTCCTTTAGCCAAATCCTGTTTATTAGGTGGTGCATGCATATTGGCAGCTCATCGCCGCCGGCTTAAGCCTGAACAGGCGTTTCATCTCCCTACTCTTCTCATTATAACGCTCCGTCACAGCGCTCGTTGCTCTTGGCTACAGTTTTGTATTCTTGTTTTTTATTCTCTTCGTGTTTTCATAATAATTGGTTTTGTTTAAGGAGAGTGGCTTAATAGGCCACCGCGCCCGATCCTAGTTTCTTGGGGCTGCTAAATTCACTAAGAGAGCCTCTGTGTTGAGCTTCAGTAACTTCTGTTACCTACTTTATAAGACGCATCGGTGGGAACCTTGGGAACCTCCAAAGTTATTCCTAGAAAGACTCAAATTAGAAAATTCCCATAATAGTCCTTTAAATATTTGACTGTTTTATATGAACTAGTACAATAATATCTTAACGTTCTACTAATATTACAACACAAATACAATGATTCAGGTACATGAAGAGCAATTTTGCAGTTTCCCTGTAACTTTTTTTCCATTACACTCCTTGGGAGCAATTGGCTTCCACAAATCATTGGGCCAGAATGTCCTGTTTATTGGATTCACTTCCGTGCAACCGAGTAGACTTTGCACGTGCATTGAATATTCTAAGACTGTTTCGTCTGGATATTAGCGAGTTTCTCCATATTTATTGCAGTCTTCCAAACATCGCTCTTACTATTTTGAGACTGCTGCTGCGACTGTTTCTGCGCCGCCATTTGTTGTAACTTTAGAACCAGTCAATAAAATGTTTCCATTAAATTTTCCCCTTTACCATCATACAAATATCGATTTTGAGTTTCATTTGATTTTCATTTTACACATTTTTTCGAGTGTTTTTTTCATACATTGTTTGTCTGCTGCATTGCAACATCCTGAACTTATTAATACTTAATATGTTTCCTTTGCGCTATTACTGCAACCACTTTGGCTCCGCTTTCACTTTACTCTGAAGGTGGAAGAACAAGTTCTTAGTAATTAACACCTGTTTCTTTTCTAATTGTTAATCATACACCCGCGTATAATCTTCGTAATTGTTTGTCCTCTTCATGCAGGATAGAGTCCTTACAATACTCAACGTCATCGTTGCCTTATCGTCGTCCTTGTCTCGATTTTTTATTCTACTATCTACATGGCACTTCGTTGATATGTATCTGATGGTGTTGGTGTGAAAAATTAAATATTCAAAAGACATTCACAGCCAGTGGAATTAGAGAGATAAAGCAAAAAATCCGGAAGGCGATTCAAGGCAATACAGTGGCAAATGATCAAATGTGATGACTTCTAATTAAATTTGCAACGTATAAAAATTTTGTGAAATATTAATTTAAATTTTTATATATACGAACTCATGTTAAGGCGTTGAAGTTAAGATATCACGTTTTGTAGTAAAAAGGGGAGTGTATATTCAGCAATGAATTGGTGGTTAGAACATGCGAGTATTATGCGGGAGATCCATGCATCGACGGCCCCCTCGTTAATGTCGACAACATCTTCACAGCATAGTGTCGGGTTAATCGGTCTAGTAATGTCAAGTAAAACCTTCTAGCTTTTGACGTTCGTAATTCCTCTATAAAAAAGTAGGTGCCGTTTGTTGCGAGTCTTAAAATAGAAAGGTAGTTATTTCACAATAACGCGAGAGGCTATCCCATTCCTCATTCATGGGCTGTTAAGGGAAATTAAGTTGTTGTAATCAATTTAGCAATTGTTGCGCAAATGGTATGTTACCACCAATGCGTCTTAGTAAATGGATGACAAAAGTTTCTGAAACTCAATGCAAATGCTCTCTCAGTGCCTCTGCCAGCCCCAAAAAACTACGAAAATCTCTATCCTTATATGAAAAAAACAATTATGAAAATACAAAGATAAGAAACGAACAAGAACGCCTCTTGAATGATAACGACCGTCGCATACATTATAATTATAATTATAATGTAATTATAATGTAATTATAATTATGTAATTATAATGTAATTATAATGTAATTATAATGTAATTATAATTATAATGTATGCGACGGTCGTTAACATTCAAGAGGGGTTCTTGTATCTTGATTATAGGATATGAACCTGTAATGTCCAAACTCTCTACAGAGATCCAATTGGCCGAGGTCTCGACAAATACATGGCTGACATTACAACCATACAGGAAATGCGAATAAGGACGAAGGAACTGTGACATCTTTTACAGCGTCCATTCAGAAAGACACGAATTTGGATGTGATATAATGACGGCAAGAGACCTCGACATCTGGTCTTGCGGTTTAACCCTGAAAGTGACCGAATAGCCACTATCCGCAATGAAAAATATTTTAATTTACTCTAATTTGTGTAGGGAGTGCCACATAATCCCCAAAATCAAAATCCCCAAACACAAAATCCCCAGCCAAAAAAAAATCCCCAAAACCAAAATCCCCAAAATCAAAATCCCCAAGCCCAAAATCCCCAAACGCAAAATCCCCACACTTTTTTGGCGACAGTGTCACAAAATCCCCAGCCTACATTTCATTTCATTTCATTTATTTGTTTCAGTCTATGGAAATACATTTTCCTTACAGACTATGACTTAAGAAAAAAAAAAATTACATAAATACTCATATTACAAATGTGTATATTAAATTTCAAGTTACTTAAGATAAGCACTAAGAAATAACTTAAAGCAATCTTTTGAAATGCAAAATTCAATACATTGTTGAAACTCTTTTTGTTGACTTAAATTGATTTTATTTAATAGAGAAAAAGCATGGGTTAAGGGACTGTTGAGAGCGTAGTTAGTATGATGGTTTGGAATATAAAAAATATTAATAAATGTTAAATTTCTCGGAGGAACATAAAATGGAATCAATGAAAGCAATTCAGGACAATCAATACCATTATTTATTAAATCAAAAATTAACAGAGTAGATTGAAATTTTCTCCGATACTCCAAACTTTGCAAACCTAGCAACAAACATTTTGATATGTAAGGCGTAGGCTCAACAAAGCTTAACGATCTGAGAGCAAATTTAACAAACTTATTTTGAACTCTTTCAATACGAGAGATATGAGTGCTACAATGTGGACTCCAAACAACTGACGCATATTCTAATTTAGATCTTACAAACGCTGTGTATACTAACTTTAGAGTATAAGGGTCCGAAAAATCAGAACAATTTCGTCTCAGAAATGCAAGCATTTTGTAAGCTTTTGGAATAATGTAATCAATGTGCGGAATAAAAGACATATATGAGTCAAACATTACACCAAGATCAAGTGTGGATTGAATTTTTCCAAGCTATGATTGCCAATTTTAAAATGGCACTGAATTGGATTTAGGGATCTGAAAAACGAAATATGAAAACATTTTGAAAGATTTAAATGGAGATTATTATTATTACACCATTCAAGCAAATTGCTCAAATCAGATTGCAGATGTATAACATCACCTACAGAATCTACTTTGAAAAATATTTTTAAATCATCAGCGTATAAAAGAAACTTCGACTTCACAAAACAGGTCGCAATGTCGTTAATAAATAAGTTAAAAAGCAATGGCCCTAATATACTACCTTGAGGTACACCCGAAGTTTGTGCATATGGCCTTGAATCATATTTACCAATTCTGACTTTACAAACTCTGCCCTTTAAGTAAGACTTTATCCATAACAGGAAAGTCGAATGCAGACCCAATTGTTGCAATTTTGACAAAAGAATGCTGTGAGACAACTTATCAAATGCTTTCGAAAAGTCAGTGTAAATTGACTCAACTTGGCCACCCTTTTCTAAAGTGGTTAAGACATACTCACTAAATACAATCAAATTCGTCGTAGTGGATCTTCCAGAAAAAAATCCATGTTGATTAGGCGAAATCAAGGCTTTAGTGAGAAAAAACAATTTTTTGAAAATAATATGCTCGAAGACTTTTGACACACATGACAACTTGGATATTGGTCTATAACAAGTTACATCATCTCTTCGTCCACTTTTTAAGACAGGTGTTATTAATGACGATTTCCAGCAATCAATAAAAATACCTTCCCTAAGAGATAAATTGAATATATACATTAATGGAAAAGCCATAGTAGCAGCACATTTTTTTAAGAAGTGAGCACACAAACCGTCAATGTCGGGCTTGAAACCATTTTTGGTGCCTATTATCGCAGTTAAAACATCATTTTCGGAAATTGTCATATGACCAACATTTAAGGAAGAACAACAGTCAGCTGATGAAGAAAAATTATCATTAGCTGGTTCAAAATTAGATTTAAAAAAATCAGCAAACATATTAACGACATCATCACAAGAATTAGAAACTCTGCCATTATACATAACTGTAGATGGGATATCTAAAGACTGCTTTTTTGATTTAATAAATGTCCAGAATGATTTTGGATTGTTTTTAATTTCACGTTCCTTACTGAGAATGAATTGCTGATAAAGAAATTTATTTAGGCAATTAAATTCTCGTTGATAAAAAATGAAATTAGCTTCGCTTTCTTGCTTACCGGACTCGACATAACGTTTATGAAACTTGTTGCGTAAGTTTTTAAGCTTTTTAAGCCCCCTTGTATACCATGGCAGCTTATAAGACTTGGGTTTCTTTAGCGGTATATTATTCCTGCATGCATCCAAAACTGCATCTAAAAATTTTTTGAAGCAACTTTTCGTCTGTTGCCCATCAAACATTGTAGTCCAATCAATACACGCGAATATTGAATTAAGCAAATCAAAATTGCATACAGTAAAATTAAAATCAAAAGAAGTTATAGATGGAGCAAATTTAAAAAATGAATAAGAGTTTAACTCAATGGATAATGGCTTATGATAAATATTAGGAGGAGAAATTGGCAGTAAACACTCACACACTGTAAAATTGCAATCATACGGAACGAATATAAGATCTAAAAAACGATTTAAACGGTTAGAAATGTGATTAATTTGTACTAAATTTAAACTCAACAAAGTATCAATGCAAGCAATTTCATGCTCTCTGTTGACATTACTTGGCGATAAATAAGAATCACGATCAAATTTGGACCACAAAACATCCTTAAGATTAAAATCACCCATAACACAGACGTGAGTGTTTAATGCCAAGTTATCACTCATCAATGAAATATTTGAGATATGCTTAAAATAAATACTTTTTGTACTACCCGGAGGTATATAGGATACACATAACAATAAAACAATATTTTCACCAGAAATTGATACAAAAAGTTGATCTAACAAACCACAATCATCATCAATTGTGCACAGCGTTGACTTAAGTCGGCTACTAACAGCAACTAAGACTCCGCCACCACGAGAACAACCAGTAAGATCTGCATTTCTATCCTTTCGATAGACATTAAAAAGGCGAGTATCAAAAAATTCAGCATCATAAAAATCTGCATTTAGCCATGATTCCACCAACACAATGACATCAAATTCACATTGTGACGAAAACTCAAAAACATTTTTTGATTTTGTTCGCATACCTGACAAATTTTGGTAATAAATTTTTAAACCATTATTTGTACAAGCTAACGCTGCTCTTCTACTACAGCTTTCTTTTGAAAATTTACGAAGGGACGAACCCTGATGTCCGTAGGCCATAGCTCAGGGCTAGTTACGTCTTTATAAAAGCATGGAGTTACACCCAATTTGAAATTAACTCGCTTCAAATTGTCAATATTCGCATCCTTCTTAATAAGCTTATAACACTCCAGATGGTGTTTGCCAATTTCAGAATTTCCTTCAATGTAAGCTATTATTTGTTCTGCCGAAACAGTCGGTTTGAAAGATGAAATGTGGATCCATTTCTTTTGGACAACCACATCAAGATCAGTAGCAGCCGCATTTACGCCATAAACTACAGGCCCCTTCTTACGCCTACGCCTCTGCACGCTAACCCAATCAGACTCAGTTCTCAATGGTTGGATGTTAGCTTCAAACATGTTGGCTTCACTCGCGACAACCTCAGACCCAAGTGTGTGCACTGATGTGACGGACGAAGCAGCAGACAAAAACGGTGGATTATTAGTTGTTGTTGATGTTTCAACCACAGCTTGCATATCTGAGTTTAAATCGGCACAAACAATGTTGCGTTCTGCAACAACATTTGCACGACGACGCGAAACATTCAGCTTCTCATTTCGCGGTTTATCTTCACATTTCTCAACGTTTTTAGAAATGTCATTGAACTGCTGTCGCAGCTCTAGCAGTTCTTTGCTCACAGAAGAGTTTATCGACTGCTTAAGTTCTCTTACTTCATTGGACAAAGCAGCGATGTGTGAGATTAAGTTTGAGGTAACACTTAAACAATCATTGCAATTGAAAACAATGTTGGAATTGTTAAATGCTTCACACCATTTATCCTCAATTTTAGCACAAATAAAGTGGTGTTTAGCTCTGCATAAGTGACAGACAATGAATTTAGATTTTAACGTTTTAAAACACTTCGCGCAAAGAGTATTTGGTGGAAGATCCATAATGACAACCGCACAGTTTGGCAAGCAGAGACATTTTGGTGTGTTTCGGTCTCTTTTATCGACAATTTTCCGCGCACTCAAAACTCAATGGAAGCTTAAAAATTCAAAATTATTGTAGAAAACAAAATGCGGCGTTTATGAAATTATTAAAGAGTTAGGGAAAGAATTTATAGAAATAAAAACAAACATAGCCAAAATATAAGAAAAAGTAAAAAAAATGTAGACCGTCTCAAGAAAATTAAAAAAGTTGTTGAATCTCGAGCTGATTTAGAAAAATTAACTTAATTAATCCATATTGCACAATATGTCACTTTGCAATTAATATCTTTATGTATGAAATGTTGTAAATGTATTTTGTTTAAACCGTAAATATTGTTATTTTTCATTTATTATTAATGCAAGTGTCCTCAATGAATTTTGTATATATTTCAGTTTTTGTAAATACATTTTCATAATACAAAAATTTCTGTTTTTTAATTATGGTTGTCTGATCTAATAAAAAATCATCCCTGAATATGCTGGAAAGAATCCCAGCGAAACGTCGGATGCATAAATGTTAAAAATAATCTTTTAGTTTGACATTAAAATGACTTGAAGCCAGATAACAATTAATTTTTTAACAATTATTTTCATTTCAATACCTACATTTGTGAATTTTTAATTTTTTGAACTTTTATTTCAGAAATAATTTCAAACATAAAATTCTCAATTTCTGTGTGATAACCATTCAAATTATGTTTAAAATCGCGGCGATTTTTAACATAATTTGAATGGTTATCACACAGAATTTGGGGATTTGGTGTTTGGGGATTTTGTATTTGGGGATTTTGTGTTTGAGGATTTTGATTTGGGGATTTTGTGTTTGGGGATTTTGTTTTTGGGGATTTTGATTTTGGGGATAACGTGGTACAC
Source organism: Muscina levida (assembly GCA_964034835.1). NCBI lineage: Eukaryota > Metazoa > Arthropoda > Insecta > Diptera > Muscidae > Muscina > Muscina levida. The sequence goes on from OZ035881.1 coordinate 27,350,802, forward strand.
CCATTTGTGTACACGTCCCAACGAAGGACAAAGGCGAGGACGTTAAAAATGCATTCTATGAGCGCCTGGAGAAAATATATTTTCGCTGCCCATGACATAAAATATTGTTCTGAGATATTGTAATGCCAAAACATGATGGGAAAATGCTCCTGACTCAGCAGTTGGAAAATTCAGTCCTCACAATAACTCATCCGATAATGAATTCATAAAGATATCCACAAGGCAACCTGCATATCTCCCGATCAAAATACAAGAAATCAGATTGATCACGTGGTAATCGAAGGAAGGCATGTCTCAAGCGTTATGGACGTGCTTGTGATGCGCGGTGCAAACATTGACTCGGATCTCCACCTAGTTGCAGCCAAGGTAAGCATACGATTAAGTAGTACTAAAAACACTCGGAATCAAACGCAAAGTAAGCTAGACATCACAAAGCTGCGTATCACCGAGATAGCCAATACCTACTCCAACCAACTCTCTCAATTACTCCAAACAATCCCCTCTAGTTCTGATGTTCCCGACACACAGTGGCAGCAAATTGCGAATTCTATGACCACTGTCGCAACGACCGTACTGGGTTATGAAAAACCACGCTCATACGATGATGAATGTCGCGAAATGTCTGAGGAATTGGATGCTGCATACAAGGCAAAAGTGTAGCCAAAGGCGACGCGTGCGGTGGCGGAGCGCTCTAATGAGAAAAAAAAGGGAGATGAAACGCAAGTTCTGGAGGAAAAAGCGTCTGTGGAAGAAAAGAGAGAACCAGGATATCGAAAATTACAGGGATAGAGGTGAGCCCGGAAGTTCTACCAAAAGATTAAAAGCAAAGGTTTTGGAACAGGGATCAACACTTGCAAGGAGATGAAAATCTGGTCACCGACACTCAGAGTGTGCTGCAAATATGGAGGGAACATTATCGTACTCTGCTTGTTCCGAAGGCAGCATAAGTGACAAAACTACGCCACTCATCAACAACGGGATGGATTGTACACCATCAAGCCAAAACGTGATCATCAGGCTGCGGGAGCCGATGGACTGCCGGCAGAGATTTTTAAAGCCGGCGACGATGACCAGGTAACATACATGCACCGGCTCTTAAACACGATTTGGCTGAGGCAGTGCATGCCCGATGATTGGAATCTGAGTGTCCTTTGTCCCGTGCTTAAGAAAAGCGATCCTAGTGTGTGTATCGCGGGATTAGCCTTTTACCCATCGCATACAAGGTCCTGTGTAGTGTGTTATGTGAAAGACTAAAGCCCATTCTGGCGAACTTGATTGGACCTTATCAGTTTGATTACTTACTTACTTACTTAGCTGGTACTGCTATGCAATCCCAGTGGATTATACACCGCACGTAGAAAAATATTATAAGCGCCTCGATCTTCTGCGCTTCTTCTCCAGTTAGTCACACCGAGTTCTGTAAGGTTCTCAGTAACCTGGTCTTTCTAACGGAGTTTTGGTCGCCCTCTTCTGCGCCGTCCATCGAGTTCATTGTCGAAGACTTTTCGAGCTGGAACATTTTCGTCCATGCGTACAACATGACCTAGCCAACGCAACCGTTGCACCTTAATGTGTTTGACCTCGTCAATGTCAGTGTACAGCTCGTACAGCTCATGATTCATACGACGCCGATACTCTCCGTTAACGATGATGGGCCCATATATTTTACGGAGAATTTTTCACTCGAATACCGCCAGAACCGATTCATCCGCTTGTGTCATAACCCAGGATTCTGAGCCATACATTAAGACAGGTAGAACCAGTATCTGGTATAGCTGGAGTTTTGTTCGTCGAGAGAGGGCTCTGTCATTGAATCGCTTGCTTAGTCCGTAGTAGCATTTATTTGCAAGCAGGATTCTTCTCCGGATTTCTAGGCTGACATTATTTGCTTTATTGATGGCGGATCCTAGGTAGACAAAGTTATCTACCACCTCGAAATTATAGTTGTCAACGTTCACGCAGTTTCCCAAACGAACTAATAACTTCGTTTTGTCCTCGTTCACCGTTAGGCCCATTTTCGCTGATTCCTTCTGTATACCTGAGAAGGCTGCAGTCACATCCCGCAGTTTTCGACCGATGATGTCTACGTCATCAGCGTACGCGAGTAGCATGTGGCTTTTGTTGAATATAGTGCCACTCGTGTTTACTGCAGCTTTTCTCATTATCATCTCCATCACAATGTTGAAGAGATCGCACGATAGGCCGTCGCCTTGTTTTAGGCCTCGTCTGGTATAGAATGGCTCCGTAAGGTCCTTGCCAATCTTCACTGAAGACTTCGTGTCAGTCAGCGTCATTCCGCAAAGACGTATCAGCTTCGCTGGAATACCAAACTCAGCCATGGCATCGAGTAATTTCTGCCGTATCGGGCTGTCGAAGGCAGCTTTATAGTCGACAAAAAGATGGTACGTGTCGATCTGTTTCTCTTGGGTCTTTTCCAGGATTTGCCGAAGTGTGAAAATCTGGTCAGTTGTTGATTGTCCGGGTCTAAAGCCACACTGATAAGGCCCGATCAGGTTGGATAACACTGGCTTTAGTCTTTCACATAGCACACTCGACAGGACCTTATATGCGATTGGTAGAAGGCTGATCCCGCGGTAGTTGGAGCACACACTTGGATCACCTTTTTTCAGCACAGGACATAATACGCTTACATTCCAATCGTCGGGCATGCACTCTTTAAGCCAAACCGTGCGCAGGAGCTGGTGCATGCTCGTTATCAGCTCCTCGCCACCGGACTTGAAGAGCTCTGCGGGCAGACCGTCGGCACCGGCTGCTTTGTTGTTTTTCAGCCGCGATATTGCTCTTCTTACCTCGGCTTGACTTGGTGGTGGGCAATCTAAGCCGTCGTCGACAATTGGCGTGATAACTTCACGTGCGCTGCCTTCTGGAACCAGCAGTTGCTGGAAGTATTCTCTCCATATGTGCAGCACACTTTGCGTATCCGTGACCAGATTTCCATCACTGTTCTTACAGGTGGGGAGGCTATTACCGTATCCATTTGTTCTTATTTTCTGGTAAAATTTTCGGGCCTCACCTCTATCCCTGTATCGCTCTATATCCTCGTTCTCCCGTTCCTTCATCTGACGTTTTTTTCGCCTAAATAGCTGTCTCGCCCGTTTTGCTTTCTCCTTATGCCGTTCCCTAACAGCACGGGTTGCAATTGGCTGTAGCGTTGCCCTATAAGCAGCATCCAGTTCCTCAGACGCTATGCGACATTCTTCATCGTACCAGGATTCGTCTGAGCTCCGCTTTTCATATCCTAGCACGGTTGTTGCGGCGGTTGCCATGGAATGCGCAATATGCTGCCACTGTGTATCGGGAACGTCAGAAGTAGAGGCGTTGTGTCGTAAAAGTTGGGAGAGCTGGTTGGAGTAGGCAGTAGCTATCTCTGGGGCTTGCAGCTTCGCGATGTCCAGCTTTCTTTGTGTTTGGTTACGTGCGTTTTTCGCTCTGCTCAATCTTGTGCGCACCTTGGCTGCAACCAGGTAATGATCCGAGCCAATATTAGCACCACGAATCACACGCACGTCCATGACACTAGATGCATGTCTGCCATCGATTACTACATGATCAATTTGATTTTTGGTGTTTTGATCGGGGGATAGCCAAGTTGCCTTGTGGATGTCTTTGTGCTGGAATCTGGTTCCACTCACTACCATGTTCCTTCCCGCTGCGAAGCTAACCAGCCTAAACCCGTTGTCTGACGTGTCGGTATGCAGGCTGAATTTTCCGATCGATGGACCAAGAACATCTTCCCTTCCTATTTTTGCATTTAAGTCTCCCAGAACAATTTTAATGTCGTGGCCAGGACAGCGGTCGTATGTTTCCTCTAGGCGCTCGTAAAATGCATCTTTAATCTCAACGTCTTTATCTTCCGTCGGGGCGTGTACACAAATCAGCGTGATGTAAAAATATTTCGCCCGGATGCGAATGGTGGCTATTCGGTCACTTACAGGGTTAAACCGCGAGACCAGGCGTCGAAGTCTCTTGCCGACTATGAAACCACATCCAAATTCGTGTCTTTCTGCATGGCAGCTGTAGAAGATGTCACAGTTCTTTCGTCGTGTGCATCCCTGTCCCGTCCATCTCATTTCCTGTATGGCGGTGATGTCAGCCTTGTATTTGTCGAGGACATCTGCCAGTTGGATAGATGCACCATCTCTGTATAGAGTTCGGACATTCCAGGTGCATATCCTTAAATCATGGTCCTTATATCGTTTGCGGGGGTCGTCAACATTTGGGGGGGTTCTTGTTTTTTCTTTTCATCGTGTTTTCATAATAAATTTTGTTTAAGGAGAGTGGCTTATTAGGCCACCGCTCCCGATCCTAGTTTCTTGGGGCTGCCAAGGCCACTAGGAGAGCCTGTGTTGAACTTCAGTAACTTTTGTTACCTACTTCCTAAGACGCATCGGTGGTAGCATGCCGATTAGGTTACTCAACGTTTCGCCTTCTAACTCTAGCTAACTTCTAAGCGGTTGCTTTAAAGTCATTGCCCAGGGAATACTTGGTCTAGGACCGGAAGTAGTTAGCTGCTTGGACAGTGCCACAAAGGAATCGCTTCTGGTCACTCCCAAGTGAGTGACAATCAGTAGTTTTCAGCCTCTGGGCAAAGTCCCATTCCCCAATTAAGACCTGATAAATCCACGATCGTCCAGACGAGACGCCTGTTTTGATGGAAAAAGCATCTGTGGAAAAAAAGAGAGAGCCAGGATATCGAAAATTACAGGGATAGAGGTGAGGCCCGTAAGTTCTACCAAAAGATTAAAAGCAAAGGTTTTGGAATAGGGGCCAACACCAGCAACGAACATCTGGTCACCGACACTCAGAGTGTGCTGCAAATATGGAAGGAACATTTTCGTACTCTGCTCGTTCTGAAGGCAGCATAAGTGACAAAACTACGCCACTCATCAACAACGGGATGGATTGTACACCATCAATCCAAAACGAGATCAGCACATTAATTGCACTGCTTAAAAACTATTAAGCTTCGGGTGCCGATGAACCAGCTTTCAGAGGGTTTTATGGCCATGCACCGGCTCATAAACACGATTTGCCTTAAGGAATGCGTGTCCTATATTTGAGTGTTCTATGTGCCGTGCTTAGAAAGGCGATCCTAGTGTGTGCACCAATTATCGCGGGATCAGCCTTTTACCCATCGCATACAAGGTCCTGTGTAGTGTGTTATGTGAAAGACTAAAGCCCATTCTGGCGAACTTGATTGGACCTTATCTGTTTGGCTTAGACCTGATAAATCCACGATCGTCCAGATATTTACACTACGACAAATCCTAGAGAAGACCCAAGAAATGCAGATCGATACCTACCATCTGTTTATGGATTACAATGCTGCATTCGACAGCCCGTTACGACCGTAATTATTTGTTGCTGTGGCTGAGTTTGGTTTCTCCTAGAAGCTGAAACGACTTTGCGGGGTGAAACGGACTGACACGCAGTCTTGAGTGAAAATAGGCAAAATTCTGCTATTTTCTACCAACCGAGTCTTATGACAAGGCGATAGTCTGTCATGCGGTCTCTTGAACATCATAATGGAGATGGTCATGCGGAATGCTGCAGTAAACAGGAATGGTACTATCTTCAACAAAAGTCACATGCTGCTAGCGTATGCCGATGATATAGATATCATTGGCCGGGGATTGGGTTATATTACTGCAGCTTTTTCGAGCATTGACAAACAGTCGGTAGAAGTGGGTCTGGTGATAAATGAAGACATAACCAAGTTATTTGTTTCAACTAACGAAGGTCCTGGTGTAGGTCTCTTTATGATATCGTTTTAAAATTTCCGCATCAATTATTCCCGCTCTTTTAAGTTAACGTCACTCTCAAATCATTTCGTTGATCTGATGAAGGCATGTATGTTTCGCAATGCCATTGGGGTCTTCTACTACACTAACCTAGTACCTTCACCCTGACTTGTGTTATTATAGCATAAATTCACAAAACGGTGTAAGTATGATTAATATAAACTCATCATAAAATAAATATTACTCATACGTTGTATACACATATGGAGCGATATGCAAACTCGCTACATATGTTTAGTACAGTACTTGGGTTAGGATCGTCATTCAATATCATCAGCAATGACCACTTTTCTACTTATCGCAAATGAGACAGCCTATAAGCGGTCAGTTTGGAGTTATTTGAAAAAAAATTATGAAAAAAGGCGATAAATGAAATTGTTTTTAAGATTTTATTTGATAAAATTAATTCAACTTGTTTTTTTTTTTGTGTTTTTCACTATATGCCCACTGTCCACTAGATGTAGCACGAAGCACCAGTGGTTGCCACGAACACACGAACTACCATGAAAAGGGTCATAATTAATTTTATTAGCTGTAAGAATGTAAATTAGACACAAAGATGATTTACTTGCACACGCCAAATAAAACGGAAACTAACGAAAGATGTTAAGTGTAACTCAGAATAAGATGAGTTAAAACTAACTTAAAAGCATATACAATTTAAAATGCATACAATTCAAAGTTACAGCTGCCATAATTGTAAGCACTTCGTAAACAAATCTCGCATAAATCCTTCACAGCAGCTAAAGGATATAAACACAACAACGCAGTGAGAGCACTCCGTTGTCGTTTTACAAATTTGTGGTGTTTCATAAATCTATCAATTTATAAATTATTGATAAATCCAACACAAGCGCCATTATTTAACACCCGGGTTGCAACGCCCATCGACCAGCAAACGAGGGATATAAATAGAGCGAAGAAAAGCCCACACCATCGTTACCAACACCCAACATCCTTCAACAATGACTAATAGTGATCATTGGTAAGAGCACCACCATCACCACCAATTTATGCTTGACATCAAACAACAATGAAAGATAATAAATTTTTCACATCTCAATACTGTGTCAGTGAATAATCTGCTAAGAATGGAAATATACAAAGCGTATAGAAAAGGATGTTGCTGTTGGTGTTGGAGGCACCACGACAACAATCAAGAGTTTATGTTTTATTCACCGCTGTTTGCATCTTGTTGCTTTGGTTTTTATTTTCCACTGTAAAATAAATAATTTATGCGCTCATAATTTACCTTGATTTTACTTGCTCTCAATATCTATTGTTTCGTTTCTTACACAATGTATTGGTGGGCTCCTCGAACCGAAGTGTTATAGAAAGAAAATTGTAAAAGAAACAAGAGAAATCTTGTTTTATTGGAAACTTGTCGTACACACACACACCCACACACTTGTTGTGTACAGGAGTAATGGTTTATTAAATGGTGCTTGTTATGATAAATGTTTAATCTATGCAATATGTATTGTACAATTTACAGAGTTTATCGAATGCTTTGCTAAGGCAACGAGGTCAGAAAGATTGTGGGATACATTTAAAGGCAGGATTTTTGTACGACTATAATGGCTGTTAATGGATGCTGTGTAAAGTTTGGTATAAGAAGAATTTCTAGTAAATATTGTTGGTTTTTTTATTATTTGACTCTTCGGAGTAGTTGATTTAAAGGTATTGACCAATTACACCATCTAGAGGCGAATTTAATGTGATACAATTGGAGATTAACGGCCATATTCATAAAAAATGTCTAAAGTAGGTATGAAGCGTTCTCTAGCTAAAGATGTCTGGTATGATGATGAATGTCGTAATGCCACGAAAGAGACGGATGCTGCATGCAGAGCGAAACTGCAACCAATGAGAACGCGAGCTGTTCATGACCGGCACAGGGAGAAGAGACGAGATGCAACTCGTCTTTTTAGACGGAAAAAGAAGGAGCTGAAGAAGAGACAGGATGAGTGCATAGAAGTAGAGGGGAAGCCCGAAAATTCTACCAGAGAGTTAAGGCGAGAATGCGTGGAACAGGGTTGCCATCCTGCAAGGCCATCGATGGTCAGGTAGTGACGGACCCGGATAACGTTCTGAAGATATGGAGAGAACATTTCAGAAATCTGCTAGATGCGGACACCACTACAAAAGACTCCGATACAATCCATGACGATGGTATTCCCGGTCCACTTCCGAGCCAGAGTCAGATACGTGTGGCAATATCCCGCCTTAAAAATAACAAACCAGCTGGAGCCGATCGTTTGGTATAAGAAGAATTTCTAGTAAATATTGTTGGTTTTTTTTTTTATTTGACTCTTCGGAGTAGTTGATTTAAAGGAATTGACCAATTACACTATCTAGAGGCGAATTTAATGTGATACAATTGGAGATTAACGGCCATATTCATAAAAAATGTCTAAAGTAGGTATGAAGCGTTCTCTAGCTAAAGTATTCTTTAGCTCTAACAAACCTTTAATAAGAAATTGTATTCATAAACGTTTTTTATCAGTACTTTAGCTTTATGTGTTCAGGTGGCAACGCCGACTGTTATTGGTCGTTAATGATGTACAAAAACAGCTTTATAATCGGATACAAAAGCTTTATAATCGGATACCAAATATGTATTTGCACTTATAATAACTATGAACATTATTGTAGCACAATTTTTCATTGACTACGATTCTCATGATGATAAGAAAGACGTTAAAGTAAAAATTATATTAAATTATTTGATTTTCTTTTCCTCATGTTGAAATTATAATCGGATACCGATTACATTGTTTCCTTGTTTTGATTGTTTATACATCACGAATATTATTTCATTATTTACAAATTATTTTTGAAGAATTTTGGAGAAATATTTTTCAAAATGGAATTCATGAATGAAAAGTGTTTATTTAGATACTTTTCTATGTGCCCGATGATTAAGAAGAAAATTTCCTACACAATGAATGCATGCAACAACTCTTTTCAATAGGAAAAATGCCGAAAAACTCAAAATAAAGATTTCAAATTCATAAATATGCCATAAATTGTACAAACGTCAAGTTATAGCATGCTTAAAGTAGAGACAACCCTACTTTAACTTATTGAAGATGTAAATCGTTTATGAATATTGTTTTCTCGAAATTTGCTTAAAAATGGTTTATAAACCTCTTATAATTTTTTATGAATAAGGCCGTAAATATCTAAAAAAAAATGGTCATTAACTAGAGATGGAAATGAGAGGAACGTGAATGAGATGCTCTCTACTTCAAGAGAGTTGGCTAAAGCAACGGTGTTTGCTTCCAGACTGTTTGCGCGACGTAGAGCCATTTCGAGATACGAGTCGAGATCTGCGAGTCTGCCGATCTTAACTAGGCAGGTCATTCCAGGTTGTATGAAACTGCAAGGCTGTTGGATCGGGCCGAACCTACAATTTGGTACAAGGGGTTAAAACTAGAAGTAGTTCGAATACGAGTTCTCAAAAGATGCCCTTTTCTGATACAGTCGGTGACATGAGATATACACGTGCAAGTTATCCAGTGTTTACTGTGCCTACAGGTTACGTGATAACTAACCAGTCCTGTTGGATAAGGCCGAACCAACAATCTAGTTCTGCCTTATTACGGGTGCTTTTTACGGTTGCGCTAGAAGAAATTCGACTACGAGGTTTCACCTGACGACTTTTTCTGAGACATGAGTCATTTGTGTTTTACATCTAGTATTGTCGTGTAGACCTGACCAGATGGTGGGCTCCACCCCACTAGAACATACTGCAATGCCGCTGTTAAGGCCCGGATTTAATTTCAACACGCCACGAAATATTAAAATTATTCAATAACTCTTGTGTGGGGGTACCAGGCTGACTGACAAGTACAAGCTCGAGGCTTGCACTCCGTCCGATCTGGCTCCCCACTGTTATTATTTGCTACTTGGTGTCATTACTTATACTATTATTTGATTAAATGGGCAATAACCATTCCATCCTTAGCACTCAATTGCTCCAAGCCAGAACTGAAGTTCCCATCCGGCTAACTCGTCGTCTCCATCAGCTAGGAGCATATAGCTCCCCATCCGGCAGACCGCATCAAAATACCATCTGATAGGTACCGAAGTACCCCTTCCGGCTAGCATCACCATTTTTGTGGCTGAAGGCCACCACACGTTGGACAATACACAAGCATAAACTGAATGGTTATTGCCCATTAACTTGATAGGAAGAGCTCAAAGAGTCTGAAACAGTTATATTCTTTCGCTGTATATTGAAATTAGCCCGTTACAACGTAACAGTGTTACTGCAATCGCTGTTACACCCTTGTAATAGGCTTGGAGCTATCCATACACCAATTACGCTGAGAGTGCAACGTAAAACACTCGACTAAGAATCTTTAAGATGCACAATGGAAATGCGAGTCTCGTATGGTATCAAGGGACACCCAGCTCCATTTCTCCCGAGCATTAAAGTCTTAGCCTATCAACGTGCGTTTTGGTTTAACCACAACCACCACGAGGCACAGAACTACTGTTCCATACCCATTCGGCCGGCAAGGTAGTTGCTACGCTTACTTGGGCTTCCGACCGCCCGTGGTACCATCTTTAGACTCCTTGGTCGGAGCTCGTAAAGATAATACCACCTACTACTAATGCCACTTACTACCTCTTTTTACCTTGCAGAGTCAGAAAGAGATCTCGGTGGTGGTTCTCTCGGGTCCGTGGGGGCGACCCTCCTGCGGTTTTTTTCTGAGACAGTAGGTAATATATGATACACATGTGCAGCGCGTGTCCTTGTACATCTGCGTCTTATTGATCTTAAGGGGATTCCGACGGGCCTAGCCTAACAAAATTGTGGCTGTCGTCCACCGTCTTCGAGTGTAAGAGGTTTGTAAATTCCTCCGCATCTCATCGGTGGGGGTCCTCCATCCTTGCAACGTGGTACCGACTGTTTCACTTTCACTTTGAGCATGTCAAAGTTCCAGTCTGTTCTCTTTTTGCGTAAGACGACTAATCCTGTGAAGTATGGTTTATTGAATCACAAATTGGTAGAAGCTGCACTGTGAAACTACCACCCTTAAATGTGGCCGGTACGGTGGAGATCAGGAACCATGTCGGGGCATGTTCCCGCCTGATCTGTGTTACAGGCCCCCCAAGTGGAAGCATCATGCGTGCTGTCGTTGATACCGAAATCGCTGGTTGAGTCTTCGGGCTTGAATGTAGAGTTGTATTGCAATCGTCCGATCTTACTACCTTTGCTACTCATACTCTCCTTGGGCCTAGCTAAATTATGTCCTTGGAAGTTATATATGTGCTAAGCACACCATGGGTAAGACCTTTGCGACGATACTCTTGTAAAACTCCCATGGACTCAGTTTGGTACAATGAAAGTACTTTTGGTACTTCAAAAAACGTAATTTCCCTTTACACACCTTTTGAATGAGATATCGGATAGCTTCTCGCGTTGTTGTGAATTAACACGCTTTCTATTTTAAGTTCACAACCAATGGCACCTACTTGTTTATCGACAAATGCGAACGTCACTGTTTGAGAAGCTTTTTACTAGAAATGCCGATTGACTCGACACTTATTCTGCGAAGTTGCTGTCGACAACATCAAGGGGGCCGGCAATGAAAGAATAATGTAGATGACTGGAGCCGGGAATCGAACTACGGATCTCCCGCATGGTAGTCGCGTGTTCTAACCACTATGCCACAATAAACTTACTTTTGGCTACAATTAAATTACAATCTGTTACAATAAAAGTACATTTTGTTGCAGTGTAATAACTTTCAAGTACGAAAAAGTACTCCTCGGAACAATAAATAGCATACAGTATATACAATAAAAGGACTTTTTTATACAACAAAAGTATTAAGGTACAACAATAATACTTTTTTGTAAAACAAAAGTACTTGTTGGTACAACAACAGTATTTATTGCTGCAATAAATGTACATTCTTGTACATTAAAAGTACTTTTTGGTACAATAAAATTACTTAATGGTACATTAAATAAAATTCCTGGTACAACAAAAGTACTTTTTAGTGTAATAAAAATACTTCTTGTTACAATAATTTTACTTTTTGGTATAATAATAGAACTTTTAGCACAATGAAAGTACTTTTTAGTACAATGCACATACTTTTTGGTGCAATAATATAACTTTTTGGTGCAAAAAAGTACTATGGTACCACAATGGTACTTTTAGATACAACATAAGTAATTTATAGTACAAGAAATGTACTATATAGTGCAATAAAGTACTTTCTTGTACATCAAGAGTACATTTACAACAAAGGTACTTTTTGGTACAACAAAAGTACTTTTTGGTACAATAAAAGTACATTGTGGTAGTTTGTGTTTGATACAACAAAAGTACTTTTTGGTATAATTAGTGTACTTTTTGATACAACAAAAGTATTTTTTTGTAAAATCAAGGTACTTTTCGGTAATGGAATAAAAGTACTTTTTGGTGCATTAAAATAACTTTTTGTTAAAAAAAAAATGTCCATTTTAGTATAATAAATATACTTTTTAGTACAATGAAAGTTTTTTTGGTACAATAAAGGTACTTTTGGTACGAAAATTTACTTTTTGGTATAATAATTGCAGGTCTTTTCGGTACAGTGAAATAACTTTATGTTACCGCTGAAGTACTTAGGTACAACAAAATTACGTTTTAGTACAATAAATGTACTTTCTTGTACATCAAAGATACTTCTTAGTACAACAAAAGTACTTGGCTTCAACAAAATAACTTTCTGCTATAAAATAAAGTACTTTTTGGTACAACCGACGAATTCTTTGATACAACAAAAGTTCGTTTTAGTACAATAAATGTACTTTCTTGTACACCAAAGGTACTTTGCTGTACAATATATGCATTTATTGGTTCTATAAAGTACTTTGCAGTACAACGACGCCTACCAAACCGAACCCATCTTCATTGTTTTCGGCAATTTCCACACATTATTGATATTGATATTGATATTGATATTGATATTGATATTGATATTGATATTGATATTGATATTGATATTGATATTGATATTGATATTGATATTGATATTGATATTGATATTGATATTGATATTGATATTGATATTGATATTGATATTGATATTGATATTGATATTGATATTGATATTGATATTGATATTGATATTGATATTGATATTGATATTGATATTGATATTGATATTGATATTGATATTGATATTGATATTGATATTGATATTGATATTGATATTGATATTGATATTGATATTGATATTGATATTGATATTGATATTGATATTGATATTGATATTGATATTGATATTGATATTGATATTGATATTGATATTGATATTGATATTGATATTGATATTGATATTGATATTGATATTGATATTGATATTGATATTGATATTGATATTGATATTGATATTGATATTGATATTGATATTGATATTGATATTGATATTGATATTGATATTGATATTGATATTGATATTGATATTGATATTGATATTGATATTGATATTGATATTGATATTGATATTGATATTGATATTGATATTGATATTGATATTGATATTGATATTGATATTGATATTGATATTGATATTGATATTGATATTGATATTGATATTGATATTGATATTGATATTGATATTGATATTGATATTGATATTGATATTGATATTGATATTGATATTGATATTGATATTGATATTGATATTGATATTGATATTGATATTGATATTGATATTGATATTGATATTGATATTGATATTGATATTGATATTGATATTGATATTGATATTGATATTGATATTGATATTGATATTGATATTGATATTGATATTGATATTGATATTGATATTGATATTGATATTGATATTGATATTGATATTGATATTGATATTGATATTGATATTGATATTGATATTGATATTGATATTGATATTGATATTGATATTGATATTGATATTGATATTGATATTGATATTGATATTGATATTGATATTGATATTGATATTGATATTGATATTGATATTGATATTGATATTGATATTGATATTGATATTGATATTGATATTGATATTGATATTGATATTGATATTGATATTGATATTGATATTGATATTGATATTGATATTGATATTGATATTGATATTGATATTGATATTGATATTGATATTGATATTGATATTGATATTGATATTGATATTGATATTGATATTGATATTGATATTGATATTGATATTGATATTGATATTGATATTGATATTGATATTGATATTGATATTGATATTGATATTGATATTGATATTGATATTGATATTGATATTGATATTGATATATTACTGTAACGGGGCCACAGACCTTGATCAGATAGAGCCCATATTTTATTAAAATACTTAAAATGACCTCAATCCGCATAAAATTTTTGGTTTGGCGAATGGCACGTTAGTCTTGCAAAGTGCGGTTTGAAAGATAAAGTGTAATCCATCTATAAAATAGTAGACAATAGTATGCAAATACTATTTGTATTTGTATGGTATCTCCCATACAAATGACCCAATACACCCTCATAGCTTTACATACATATAAATTTTGAAAGTACACTGAATATAGTCATAAATTGCGAAAGATTTACGTTTGACTCAGAACTGATTATTGACTATATCGTCCGACACCTTATGGTAGCTTCCATAAAAAATTACCTTTTTTTGGAAAATTACTGTTTCTTCCGTAAACGTTTATTGAACGTTGGCCTATTTGTCACCTTCTTTTACAATTTGGCCAGTTTGTAGAATAAATTCTAATTTTTTAAGTCATTTCCAGAGCTCGCAAAATATGCTCAACCAAATTTTACTGCGCTGTCTGCTCACTTAAAAGACCGAAACAAATGAGACGGAATCGCTCAGTGTCTGAACAGCAACCATTTTTTCGTTTTGTTCGTGTTCTTGCTCTCAGTTTTTGGGTTGAACGTTAGACATGAATCGGTCTCTTACTGACCGCTAGATACGAACAGAACCTTCCATCGCTCAGCTACTGCGAATGAGTAAGTGAGCAAAGCAAGCAAAGTGTCCGCAGAAATGGTCTTTATTTTTATTGTTGCTTTGCATTATGTTGTTGCCTTAAAAATTTCGTCATATGCTTTAAAAAGGAGGGAAGAAGAAAAGGGGAAAGGGGGATCATTAGTGTGCAAATGTGTATGCGTACGTTTGCCTATAGGCTATATAAGTATATATATAGTATATATTCACTATATATATTTCAGTGGATGAGTGGTATTTTTCTGACAACAAGAACAAGAGAGACCAATTATTGCGAGCTCTGGTCATTTCTAAAAGATACTCCTCAAAACGTTGTATCGTAATGCTTAATTAAATCTGACAATTTAAGTTCAATATATTATGAACTTTCATTGTTTAATCTACCTTATAGTAACGTATAGTATGGCTGTCATTGTGTGCTACCTATTACATATTAGGATTTTTATTTAATTTGCTATAAGTGCCATGAGCTGATTTAATCCAGTTGCAGATGCAGATTTTACAAACTTTATAAATGTGCACGTGTTTGTGCAGAACAATTCAAATATATTTTTAGTTTTTTTCTTTTACTTAAATATTTATTTACTTTTGTGACTTTTTGTATCTTAAAAACTTACAGCAAACTCATCATTTGGCAACTTTTCTACTTAGGGTATGTAAATATTTGACAATGCATAAGCAGTGTGTAGCTTGTGTACGTGTATTCAACTACGTGTATTCAACTATGTTTCCATATGTTTGTGTGTTCGTGTGATATTGTTTCAATTTGATGTTTAAGTTAAATCTTTTATTTAATCATGCATGAAACTATTTTCTCTGTTGTTTTTTGTTCTCAAGAAAAGAAACAATAAAAAGTTTTTGGTTTTTTTTGTTTTGTCTCCTATTATTACATTGCAAAGGCTCTAAAAGGATTGCATAAGTTGAAATGTTGTTGATTATTTACCAACAACAAACATTGATGAGTTGAAGAAAAGAAGTGTTAAAGTCAATAAAATTCATATTTGTTTTGTATTTTAGTCAGCTTTTGTGTGTGGGTGTGTTTGTGTGTGTGTTTGAAGACATAATGAATGATGTGTAAACAATTCAGTATGAAAATGAACATTTTGATTAAATTTTTATCAACTGCATGCTTAATGAAAACTGAAGAAATGTTATTGTTTATGAAAATCGATTTAATGGTCGTGTGTGTGTGTGGAAATATTTAAAATTGTGTGGATACAGTAAATTAAAATTTATGTAAAAGAAAAGCTACAAAACATAAAAAAAATGTTTTTCTTAGCATCCTATAAATGAGATATGAGTTGGGTAAGTTTTCAGGCTTCAATTTTAAGATTAACACAACGGAACCTACAGTTTAACGACGAATCGTAACTCATCTATATGATAAGGTTTTACTGCACATGCTGATAGACTCAACTACTGAAAAGTTGCTTTCGCTAACACAGAGGGGGCCATCGGTCAACAATATGTCTATCGTGGCTGTAACAGGGCTCGAACCCAGGTCATTCACATGATAGTAACGTGTTCTTACCATCACGACATTGTCGCTCCTAAAGATACTTTGAATCCTAATAGGTGCGATAACATAATATCCAACAAAAACTGTTAATAACTAACTAAACTGCGGTTATACATTAAAATGGGTCAATTTGTATGACCCAGCGGTTATCAAAATCTTAATCTACGATGAATTCCAATAAAATTTCCACAAGAAACGAGAAGATTTAAAGATTTCAAACTCTAATATGAAATACAAAAGTTTCTCGTTAAAATCAGAGGCCTGAACTTTAATTATAGGTACATGGTTTCCTTTGCAAATTATTTTGGAAGTCATTTGTAACATGACGAAAATCGTCCGTACATATAAACCTCCTAGCGTTCTAGCGCTAACTACACAATTATGACCTTTTAACCTCTAGCCACCAATAATATATTCGCCCTTCATTTACTCTCTCGAGGACCGGCAGTGGCATAGTTAGAACACCCGACTACCATGCGGGAGATCCCGTGTTCGATTCCCGCTTCCAGTCATCTACATTTTTCTTTCATTGTCGGCCCCCTCGATGTTGTCGACAGCAACGTCGCAGTATAAGGTTCGAGTCAATCGGCATGTCTATTAAAAGCTTCTCGAGCAGTGACGTTCGACGACGAATGAGCGCGACGTCCAACATCTAACCAAACACATTCAGGAAACGACATCATAATGGAAAGTGTGAATCGATGGAGTGTGATGCGATATAATTCTCATAACATCGAGAACACCAATAACTTAAATGCTTGGTAAAGTAGTCGGTAGCTACCGCAGCGAATTTTATTACCTCAGCCCTTCTCAGGGCAATAATTTATCGAATGAAATTTTAATTTGTTTAATCGGACTTTGGTCTGTTGAACCAACTTTTGTTGATTAAAACCAAATTCCATTGTCGAGTTAACCATGGTCGGTTGAATCGGACTTTGGTCTGTTAAATCGGACTTCGGTCTGTTGAATTGGACTTCGGTATATTGAATCGGACTTAGGTCTGTTAAATCGGAATTCGATCTGTTAATTCAGAATTCAGTCTATTGAATCGGACTTCGGTCTGTCGAATCGGACATCGGTCTGTTAAATCGGATTTCGGTCTGTATAATCGGACTTCGGTCTGTTAAATCGGATTTCGGTCTGTATAATCGGACTTCGGTCTGTTGAATCGGACTACGTTCTGTCGAATCGGACTACGGTCTCTTGAATCGGATTTCGGCCTGTTAAATTGGATTTCGGTCTGTTAAACCAACTTTTGTTGGTTAAACCCAAATTTCATTGGTTTAACTCGACAACGGTCTGTTAAATCGGATTTCTGTCTGTTGAATCGTACGGTCTGTTAAATCGGACTTCGGTCTGTTGAATCGGACTTCGGTCTGTTGAATCGGATTTCGGCTGTTGAACCAACTTGTGTTGGTTAAACCCAAATCCCATTGGTTAAACTCGACCACGGTCTGTTGAATAGGACTTCGGTCTGTTGAATTGGACTTCGGTCTGTTAAATCGGATTCGGTCTGTTAAATCGGACTACCGTCCGTTGAATCGGACTTCGGTCTGTTAAATTGGATTACGGTCTGTTGAACCAACTTTTGTTGGCTAAACCCAAATCCCATTGGTTTAACTCGACCACGGTCTGTTAAATCGGATTTTGGTCTGTTGAATAGAACTTCGGTCTGTTGAACTGGACTTCGGTCAGTTGAACCGGTCTTCGGTCTGTCAAATCGGACTACGGTCTCTTGAATCGAACTTCGGTCTGTTCAATAGGACTTCGGTCTGTTGAATTTTACTTCGGTCTGTCGAATCGGACTACGGTCTCTTGAATCGGACTTCGGTCTATTAAATTGGATTTCGGTGTGTTGAACCAACCTTTGTTGGGTATACCCAAATTCCATTGGTTTAACTCGACCACGGTCTGTTAAATCGAATTTCAATCTGTTGAATCGGACTTCGGTTTGTTGAATCGGACTTCGGTCTGTTTAATCGGACTTCGATCTGTAAAATCGGATTTCGGTCTATTGAACCAACTTTTGTTGGTTAAACCCATATTCCATTGGTTTAACTCGACCACGGTCTGTTAAAACGGATTTTGGTCTGTTTAATCGGACTTCAGCGTCTTGAATCGGACTTTAGTTTGTTGAGTCGAACTTCGGTCTATTGAATCGGACTTCAGTCTATTGAATCGAACTTCGGTCTGTTGAATCGGACTTCGGTCTATCGAATCGGACTACGAACTCTTGAATCGGACTTCAGCCTGTTAAATCGGACTTCGGTTTATTAAATCAGACTTCGGTCAGTTGAATCGAACTTCGGTCTGTTGAATCGGACTTCGGTCTGTTAAATCGGACTTCGGTTTGTTGAATAGGATCTCGTTCTATTGAATCGAACTTCGGTCTATTGAATCGGACTTCGGTCTGTCGAATCGGACTACGGACTCTTGAATCGCACTACGGTCTGTTAAATCTGATTTCGGTCTGTTGAACCAACTTTTGTTGGTTAAAGCCAATTTCCATTAGTTTAACTCGACCACGAACTGTTAAATCGGATTTCAGTTTGTTGAATCGGACTTCAGCCTGTTAAATCGGATGTCGGTCTGTTGAATCGGACTTTAGCCTGTTAAATCGGACTTCGGTTTGTTAAATCAGACTTCGGTCTGTTAACTCGACTTCGGTCTGTTGAATGGGACTATGGTCTATTAAGGACTTCGGTATGTTAAATTTGACTTTGGTCTGTTGATTCGGACTCCGGTTTGTTAAATCGGACTACCGTCCATTGAATCGGATTTTGGTCTGTTGGATCGGACTTCAGTCTGTTGAATCGGACTTCGGTCTATTGAATCGGACTTGTCCAAAGAGGATATGTCCCACGCTGTCATACCCAATTTGGTATCCGCTGTCTGGAAGGAAGAGCCAACAGTTATGGCAGCTTTCTTCCAAAATAGTCAATCCATAATCCTAAATAGTTAAGGCTTGCGTGTGCTGCAACTTATTTAGATTGATCATTATTCAACACCTAACCCATTTTGCCAATTCGTTAAATCCGAGCAGGTTGCAGTAACATCTTGAAACAGCCGATATTGAAGAGCGCTGGCAGCAGCCTTAATTGGCTTAAGCTCGTGAATTAATATTTTAACCTCGTTTCAAACTGCAGTGTTATTTTCTTATCTTGGACAATTAACTGAACGTTTCTTTCAGAATTAAAGATATAAATAAGGACACTTTTCGAATTAGCTTTCTGCACTATTTTCATTTATAACCGTCTTAATTTTATTAACTATTTAAATGTATACAGTATTTACTTTATGCATAATTTTCCTTACAGTATGTCTTCTTTAAATGTGTGTAAAAGCCCCTAGAAGTATGCCCATTTTTTCAACCTGTTTCAACATGCTCTGTTACTATCACATTTGTTTTATTCCCTTACTTTGATCTCTCTGTCACATCCCATGCTCTTGTGCCAAATCACGTTCTATCATCTTGTCGCTTGTCGTTTTTTATGAATCTTCTCTTGTATGGAGTCAAAAATACTATTAAATGTCATGGAACATTAACTTATATGTCTCGGCTTCCTGCACTTTTCCCATTTTGCGATTTACTCTTCGTTTGATTTTGCTTTGTCATGTTGAACACAATTGTTCCGGTATTTTGGCCAACATAAATAGGCAGTTGACAAGCCAAAACACGTTTGGGACAAATATCCATAAAACAAACAAGGAAACTGTCATTGCGACAATGGGGTGGTCGGGTATTGGTGTGGCACTTTATGATGACTTAAAGACAGGCAGGCAAGCAGGCGTGCCGAATAAAGGAAGGAAAAGGCAAAACAATTGTTGATTTTCATGTTCAATAGTAAGAATGTCAAGTGTGGGGAGAGGGGAAAGGCGAAGAGGAGATGTAATGCAAACAATTGATTTTCGATTTGGAAGTTAAAGACAGAGGTAACGTTGAAATTAAACATTAACATACGCACAGGCTGATGTTTGTTAGCATAACTTAAAGCATACTTTAAGGAAGAAAGAGATTGTAAGAGGTTTAATGTTATTTGAAACAAATTAAAATTACCTAGAGAAGGATTAAATTTAACAATAATTCGCTTAATATAAATACTAAATTTTCTTATTATTTCACAGCTCATTGAAATAATATCAAATTCTTTGATTGTGTCTTATACAAATCTATATGATTACAAATCTTATAAGTATAACAATATCTACTATTCAAATATAACATTAGACATTTAAGTTTATTTTACTATCAACCTTTTCATATTCATTTCCTTCTTCTTATGATAATCTCTTTAACATTTTACAAAAATTTTACCGACAAATTCATTGTAAAATGTTAAAGCATTTAATGTCACGAACTACACAAAATGTTCAATGTTCATGAGCATTGGCTACGCTTCATATTTTTGAGGCGTGAACAGCGATAAAAGTTAACAATCGAGACGTGATTTAAATAGATAAAATCCAAACATTACATTAGCTACAATAATTATAGGGTATGTTATGCCAAGGGTTGTATTATCTATTTGCTTGGCTGTGAAAATGTTGCCTAATTTTAGGATTTTGTTGAAGTAACAATTCTATTGTGAGTATGAGGGATTAAGTAGAAAATACTTATAAAGTTTTATAATATGTAATTACACTGTGATGCAAAAAATAGGATGATATTCGAAATCAGTAGGTAATTTTACTTAAGAATCAGCAGGAGTAGATTCACTCAGAGCAGTGTTGTCGAACAATGACAAAAAATGAGGTAACGTCTAGATGAAACTGTACCTGATGGAGAATATTCGGATTCACAAGGTAATTTTACATAAGAATGAGCGAGAATAGTGTCGGAGCCGATTTTTATGCAGAGCAGTAAGTCGGACTACTAAAAACGTGGCACACTTTTTTAAGTACGCTCCTTTACAACAAATATTAAGGTCAAAGGTCCTTATTGAAAAGCAAGTTTTATCCGCTAATGTCGAAATCAGGACTACTCGATCATATAAAGGGTGTTTAAATTTTTAGGGCCCCAATGTTGAATGTGAACCACACCTAAATGTCAAATTCTTTTCTGCATTTCATTTGACATTTCACAATTTCAGACTAACTCAATTTGAACCATGGAAAGATCCACAATCGAGCAACGCGTTAAATATTTTCAGGCTTATTATGAAAATGGGCGAAGAAAATCATCTTCAGTGATGAGTCACATTTTCACCTCAGGCAATAAACAGAATTGCCGCATTTGGGCGAATGATAATCCAAAAGTGATTGTCGGAAACCAATGCACCCATAAAGAGTGACTGTTTGGTGCCGTTTGTGAGCTGGCGGCATCATCGGGCCGAATTTTTTCCAAAATGAGGCCGGTCAGGCAGTTACTGTAAATGGTGTTCGCTATCGTGAGATGATAACGAACTGTTTATGGCCCGAATTGGAAGATATGGATGTGGACGATATGTGGTTTCAACAGGACGGTGCCACTTGCCACACAGCTAACGAAACAATGGCTCTTTTGCGTGATAAATTCAATGACCGTGTTATCTCACGTGGTGGCGATGTCAATTGGCCGCTAAGATCATGTTATTTGACACCGTTGGACTTCTTTCCTTGGGGTTATTTGAAAGAAAAGGTGTACGTCGAAAATCCAGCAATAATTCAAAAGCTGCAGGATGAGCTAATTCGACACACTAACGGCATAGAACATTATCAGCATTAGGTGTGTTTGTTTGCAGAAATCGAGAGATTTGGTTGGAAACCTTACCTTACCTTACCTTACCTTACCTTACCTTACCTTACCTTACCTTACCTTACCTTACCTTACCTTAACTTACCTTACCTTAACTTACCTTACCTTACCTTACCTTACCTTACCTTACCTTACCTTACCTTACCTTACCTTACCTTACCTTACCTTACCTTACCTTACCTTACCTTACCTTACCTTACCTTACCTTACCTTACCTTACCTTACCTTACCTTACCTTACCTTACCTTACCTTACCTTACCTTACCTTACCTTACCTTACCTTACCTTACCTTACCTTACCTTACCTTACCTTACCTTACCTTACCTTACCTTACCTTACCTTACCTTACCTTACCTTACCTTACCTTACCTTACCTTACCTTACCTTACCTTACCTTACCTTACCTTACCTTACCTTACCTTACCTTACCTTACCTTACCTTACCTTACCTTACCTTACCTTACCTTACCTTACCTTACCTTACCTTACCTTACCTTACCTTACCTTACCTTACCTTACCTTACCTTACCTTACCTTACCTTACCTTACCTTACCTTACCTTACCTTACCTTACCTTACCTTACCTTACCTTACCTTACCTTACCTTACCTTACCTTACCTTACCTTACCTTACCTTACCTTACCTTACCTTACCTTACCTTACCTTACCTTACCTTACCTTACCTTACCTTACCTTACCTTACCTTACCTTACCTTACCTTACCTTACCTTACCTTACCTTACCTTACCTTACCTTACCTTACCTTACCTTACCTTACCTTACCTTACCTTACCTTACCTTACCTTACCTTACCTTACCTTACCTTACCTTACCTTACCTTACCTTACCTTACCTTACCTTACCTTACCTTACCTTACCTTACCTTACCTTACCTTACCTTACCTTACCTTACCTTACCTTACCTTACCTTACCTTACCTTACCTTACCTTACCTTACCTTACCTTACCTTACCTTACCTTACCTTACCTTACCTTACCTTACCTTACCTTACCTTACCTTACCTTACCTTACCTTACCTTACCTTACCTTACCTTACCTTACCTTACCTTACCTTACCTTACCTTACCTTACCTTACCTTACCTTACCTTACCTTACCTTACCTTACCTTACCTTACCTTACCTTACCTTACCTTACCTTACCTTACCTTACCTTACCTTACCTTACCTTACCTTACCTTACCTTACCTTACCTTACCTTACCTTACCTTACCTTACCTTACCTTACCTTACCTTACCTTACCTTACCTTACCTTACCTTACCTTACCTTACCTTACCTTACCTTACCTTACCTTACCTTACCTTACCTTACCTTACCTTACCTTACCTTACCTTACCTTACCTTACCTTACCTTACCTTACCTTACCTTACCTATCACCCGCGCATCCATGAAATGCATTCCATCGATTACTACCTAATTAGTTTGGTTTTATGTCTTTTGATTAGGAAATATACTGGATACCTTGTACATATTTTATGTGGTAAACTGGTTCCACTTACTATGTTTCTTGCCGTCGCGAACCTAACCAATCGGAATCCGATAACGGATGTTGTTGGGTAGACTGAGCGACTGCTGAACCAAAAAAATCTTTCCTTCCTATTTTAGTATAAAAATATTCCAGAACAATTTCAATCCCATGGCCAGGGCAGCGTCCATATATTTCCTCCAAGTGATCATAAAATGCATCTATTATAATAAATTTTCCTATCTTAGTCTTTCGTCGGGGCGTGTACACAAAATAGAGAGGAAATACTTTGCCTTGATACGGATATTGGTTATTCGGTCACTTATAGGATTAAATTACAAACAATTATACAGTACAACATTTTTCAGCTCATTGATTTGGGACTCAATTCTAAGAACTGCACGTGAAAGTAGCCCCAAAAAAGAAGAAGTTCTGCATCATTCGTATTGTCAAGTTACATGCCATAGTAATATAATATCGATTTGAAGTTAGTAAGTATCGTATAGGGGAATTTGTAACGTTTTAAGCTTTTTTGTTTGACATAACTCGAGAACCACTAATCCGATTTAGCGGAAACAAATTTTAAGAATTACAATTCCTTTAATCTGTTCATATAACATTTCCCTACATAAGCAACAATTTAACTTTTCCATTCATCAAATGATTTTGAACTGGGTTTATTTTATAACAGTTACAATAACGTGGAATCTTCTCAGAGAATTTCTGGTTATTCTGAAGTGTCTTATGATCAAAAAACTTTAATTACAAAATGTCCTATTCTCCAAATGTTAGAATGATATTCATCCGTCATAACAAATACCGACAAGTTTATAACAATAATTGAAAAAAATCAGCATCATATCGATCTTAATAGTTTTGTAGTGGTTGTTCCATATTTTAGCAAACATCCAATAGTCTGTCTCAAAAAAAAAATTAAATTTCATACAATAAAATACCCATTACTTTCCTTCTACATTTATTAGGTTTACGAGATTTCCCACTTTACACTCTTTTATAACATATTTTATGATTCACTTACCGCATAATTACAGTATATGTTTTGGAGGTTGATAACTACATCTAGTATTGCATACGTTTAGGAGGTTTAGCAATTAATTATCATGATTCCTGCGGGACTTGCACGATGCCATGTGTTCATTTCTCAAAGAACATAAATGAAATCTCACTAAAAGCAGCCAGCCATCTATTCCAACAAATTAGCTTCGCAAAAACTTTGCATAATATCATTGGGTTATTCAAATATCTTGGTATCTTAATCGTCATCTACATCCCATCCATTTCTCTTCTACCATGGCCACCATTATATTCATTGAGCTTCCCGAGAGCTGACGATGTCAGTATCTTTTACTACAAACTCTCAAAAGAATAAGCTTTACTTTTTGTGGGGGTGGGGGTAGGTTTAAAGGCAACAAAACTTTATAACACCTCTTGCTAAAGTTGACCATCATCATCAGCATCCCATAAGGCTACTATGTCATGCAGACTTTTTTTAACAAGTTATCAAACTTAATTCTGAGAAAATTCACAGGTGATTTCAGTCGTCATTATTAAAGTATTTGTCTTGATACTTTGCTAACTTATACTCCCTACAGTATCAACATGCTGAACTATAATCATGAATTAATTACAGAGTTTTTTTTATTATTAGTTAAACAATAAAGCAATGAATGATGCGAAGATGCTGGTTGAAATAATAAACACTGGGAATTTCAGGGCAGCAATGGTAAGCAATAATGATACGGGGACATAATGCAAAATAAATAAAATTAATATGAAGTAAATAGTGAGCAATATTAAGACATATAAGTACGAAGGAATTGTGTAACATAATTTAAATTATTACGAAGTAAGTAATGAGGGTCTAATTCAAAATAAAAAGAAGGCAGAAAATGTGTTAGAACGTCTGACGTGGTCTCCAAGCAGCTCACAATGGCCGGTAGAGAACGGGACATCAGCTCAGTGGTATCAGATGTAGGAAAGTGCAATTTTGATTGCACCTGTCCTCTTAAAAAGAAGGTGCCTCTTTCCAACTGGCTGATGCTCTCAACAAATACACAGTGCAACAAACTTTTAGGTAAGGAAAAATTACTTTGTGGAATGAAATCCTTGGGTGAGTATATTACAAATTTGAGTAGGACAAATTTTTGGAACATTTTTTAAAGTCCGGTAAAGTTTTATTTAAGTTAAACAAGAGTCCTAAAAAACTATGTTTCTTATTGTTTGAGTTCATTTTCGATACCAAATGTCTTCAATGAAATTTAACTGAAATTTCTTTTGCCCAACATTTTAACTCTCTATCTCTACTCCTTAAGTGCAATTCCTCCTTTTCTGTAGAAATGGGACCTTTCTACATTCAAATTATATACAAAAATTTAGCTTAGAAAATTATAGTCGAGTTGTTCTATGTCAATCTTTAACGTGTACTGACTATTTTAGGTCGCTATTCACACAGTGCTTTTAAGGTCCTTTTCTGACTTTTCTCAAAATAAGGAAGGACGAAATTGTTATTCTAAATTAAATTAGCTCAGGAATATTTTAAGGTTGCTCACCAGCCCAAATTTTTAGAGTCAAATTTTGCATCCAAACAAACATACAGATTTTGATTAAGCGTCCCAATAAACCATACGTATAACGTAAGCTCAGGATCGGCCGTGGCATAGTGGTTACAACACGCGACTACCATGCGGTAGCTCCGTGGTTCGATTCCCGGTTCCAGTCATCTACATTTTTCTTTCATTGCCGGCCCCCTCGATGTTGTCGACAGCAACTTCGCAGTATAAGTGTCGATTCAATCGGCATGTTTAGTATAAGCTTCTCAAACATTGACGTTCGCATTCGTCGATAAACAAGTAGGTGATGTTTCTTGTGAATCTAAAAATAGAAAGCGTGTTAATTCACAACAACGCGAGAAACTATCCCATACCTCATTCCTGGTGTGTAAAGCGAAATTAAGTTTTTAAGTTTAACATTTAATCAACAAATACCTTGTTACCTGGTGTTAACAGCCTTATCTCGTCCAACTTATATAGAAATGGTCTTCTGCATGCAATTGAGATTACCAAAAGACCACTTACCTACGAATTGCATCCATCGTAATGACAGAGTTAATGCTCAAAAGTCTCATGGTCACACAATCTACAATAGTCATCCTATTTTGCCTCCTAGTTCGATATAAATGCCCTACAACATTCCATCGTCTTCCATCCAGTCTTGGCCGCAAATCTCGTGATACTACGCAGTCGGTGCGGATGCGTTTGCAAACCGTTTGGTGTGTGGGCGACACCTCGGCCCTTTTTGCCAACTTAGTTTTAAATATCCCGATTATATCTCTACTATATTGTGAAATTTTCAGGACGTATAACGGGCGTTTTATCTTAGGCTGAGGTAGCTTAGCAGCCTCCAGGGTCTTTGCAAGTACTCTCAAAACCTTACAAAATAAAAGAGTGGCAAGATATTATATATTTATTTACTTACTATCCACAAAATTTAAATGGAACAAAAACACTCCGGATCCGGATCGGTGGCCTCGTATTGTTGATGGTGTCTGGCGTAATGTATTGCGGTGCCTGGGGTTGTTGCCCTTTGTACAGAGAAGCGGTCCTTAGACGATCGGCGGTAATTCGGTGATGGGTAACAGGACGAGATTGACGCGGCGGTAATTCGGTGATTGGAAACAGGACGGGTTTAACGTTGCGGTAAGTCGTCGGACGTCGCCGGTAAATTCGGTAGGGCCTTCTGGTGAGATTTTCTAAGGTCCTGGAACAGAAGAATAAGAACAAATATTAATAGGCCCTGGCCTTACAAGTACGAGGACTCGTTGTACAGGCCTATAGCCCGATTGAACAGACTCGTAGGTCCGATTGTACAGGTTTATAACCCGATTATACAAACTCGTACGTCCGATTGTACTGACTCGAGGTCCGATTGTACAGGCCTTTAGCACGGTTGTACAGACTTATTGTCCGATTGTACAGACTCAAGGTCCGATTGTATAGGCTTATATCCCGATTGTACTGAATCGTAGGTCCGATTGTACAGACTTTTTGTCCGATTGTACAGACTCAAGGTCCGATTTTACAGGCCTATAGCCCGCTTGCACAGACTCGTAGGTCCGGTTGTACAAACTTATTGTCCGATAGTACAAACTCAAGGTCCGATTGTTCAGGCTTATAGCCCGATTGTACAGACCTTTAACCCGGTTGTACAGACTTATTTTCCGATTGTACAGACTTAAGTTCCGATTGTTCAGAGTCAAGGTCCGATTGTACAGGCCTATTGCCTGGGTGTACAAGCTCTTACCCCGTTTATGCAGACTTATTGTCGGATTGCACATACTCTAGGTTTGATTGTACAGGCCTATAGCCCGGTTTTACAGACTCGTAGGTCCGGTTGGACAAACTTATTGTCCGATTTTACAGACTAGAGGTCCCATTGTGCAGGCCTATAACCCGGTTGTACAGACCTATTGTCCGTTCAACAAAGATACTTGTCTTCGTACAATCCCAAAGGATCAAGGAGATCAGATAACATTTCTTGACTTGGAAATAAACTTCGTATTGGAGGAGTCACCGAAGATCGTTGTGGATCGTTGTTGTGTGGTGGTATTGTGTGTGTCGCGGTAGCCCTTCCCAGAGGCGAAATTGGCAAGGGCTTATACAAGTAGACATAAAACAAGGCCTTTTGAGAAATTTCAACGGAATATTTTCAGGCCTTTTTTTCCATGCCTGAAAACGGGCCTAATCCATTCATTCTAAAACATCTGAAGCACATAATCTATCCATTATTGGTAAACCTATGCTGCAGGCCTTCTTATAGAAGTGAGCTGTAAGGTCTGCGAAGATTTTTTAATCCACCATTCCGTGTGTATACACATTCCGTCTCCCTTCTCACAGAAGGCATGAGAGGAGGCATGAAAAGAAAAGGCAACCAGGAAGGTGTTCGTGTGTTTTTTATAAAATAGTTTATGATTAGTTTCAGTCAAACAATTCGAATGCATCTTCATAGGCTACATGGTAGCATGGCTGACTAACAATCGCAAGGTAGTGAGTTCAAACTCCAGTAAGGTTAACTGTCGATGGAAAAACCAGTAAGAAAGTTTCAGTCGGGTAACCCGACATACATTAACCCTCACCATGAGTAAAGCAAAAAATTTTCTATTATATTGATATTATTACTCCATCTCTAAAGTGGGCGGAGTGGTACATTTGTATGGGAGGTACCAGAAGGGGCGTGTCTAGACTTACAAGATTTTTTTCTCGAAAGCTTTATCCTGCTTGAACTTTCCTAACTACAGAATTAATTATATTAATCGATTTCTTAAGTGGGTGGTACCAGATGTGTATGGGAGGTACCAGATGGGGCTTGGCTAGACTCCAGTTTTTTTCTCAAAAACTGTATCCTGCTATAGCTTTACTAAATGCAGAATATGGGTACGATCGCGGTGGATTTATTGATATAATTACTCCATCTGTAAAGTGGGCGGAAAGGTACATTTGTATGGGAGGTACCAGAAGGGGCGTGGCTAGACTTTAAATTTTTTTTCAAATCTTTATCCTGTTAAAGCTTACTAAATACAGAATTCGGGTATTGATATTATTACTCGATTTCTAAAGTGGGCGGAATGATGTATTTGTGTGGGAGGTAGCAGAAGGGGCGGGCCATGTAGCCCGTTTGCAATACCGTAAGTAGTTTTGGGGAAATATTAAATCGTGTAAAATTTCAAAACATTTGGTTGCTTTTTTCGAAAGTTATCGTGCGAACCAGCCGGACAGCCAGACAGACGGACAGAGGGACATGGCTCAAACGACTTAAAAAGTCATGAATCAAATTTGGATTAAAGAAACCTACTGTCTAAAGTGACTCCTTCTATGTGTTGCACTTTTGGGTCGTGTCAAATGATATATACCGTGCTACCCGTAGGGTAAGGGCATAAATACATGACGGAAATTTTAGTAAGATCGGCCAACTGTTTCCCGTACCCCAAAAGTTGAATTTTCGCAGCATTTCCTTTGTAATGCAGCTGCATCGGTTTTTATTAATTAAATTGCTTTGGAAAAGCTGGCAAAGTAATCTGGGGTGGATCTAATCACAGCTCTGGCTAACGCACTTTGTGTTAAAATAGTATTGCCTACATTTGAGTTTTTTTTAAGGACAAAACAACGCACAGCAACCAAGTTCTTCCTTAGGAACGGCAGTGTTTATTATTAGACACCTTTTATTAGATCTATTTTAGCAACGCCTTCTATTAACATAAAACAGTATTGCCTACAATTGAGCGCCTTCGTGCACAAAGCATGCTTTTTTGCACAACGCACAACACAAGATTTTTCATCACCCAAAATGTCCATAATTTTTACTAACACATTAATCACTGCCTACCAATAATCCCACACGTTATTAGAGATACAACAACTACTATGCCATACAAACGAGATTATGACCTAACATATTTCATTTACTTCCTTTCCTCCAACTCTCAGCGTAACACGCAAATCAATTTCATAATCGAGTTCGAGTTCGATTTCAGGTGGCATGCAACAGTAGCAATAGTATACAAAGTAAACTTTTTCACTTTGTACATTGTGGGGATAGATAGACATTCTTTTGATAGATTTTTAATAAGTCTAAGCTATAGATCATGCGAAGAAAGTAGGTGGAAACTTTTGCCTTAGAAAACTTTTCTTTTAGAAAAATTAAAGAATGAAAGCTATATTGCAACAAACATATACAACATATGTATATGTATGCGTCCATGTAGCTTATCTGAAGGTTGTTTTGAGCTCTAAGGATAGTAAGGCATCATAAAAGCTATTGACATGAGTATGTGAGTGGCCGGGGAGAGAGGGATCAATTTGTTGCCAAAGCTGGTAGTTTGTATAAGCAGACCATGGCTATAGAAAATGTAACTCATGTTTTTCTTTCTTTTTTGCTTTGTGTGAAATGAATGATAGCGTGTGAAAAAGTTTTTCGTATTATATTCTCTGTAGTTTTTTTCCTCTCCATCTATTTCATGAGGCCATTCCTACGAAAATTGTGAAGTAAATCGACAACATGTGAATATTTTCACACAATCTTGCCTAATTTTTGGGGGAGGCGGCACAAACAAAGTTATGGCATAAATGCCTTAAGGCAGTCTTGGCCAAAAGTTACAAATTGTATTCAATACATTTGCTAATACCTATACGATATTGGTTATTACAACAACAATAACATCTCAAAATTCTATTAAATTCATTGAAAAGTTATCTTAACAAAATATAGCGAAATTTAATCGACTTCCGTTGTTATGAACCAGTAGGCATTTCCTGTTGACACTGTTGATAGCATATATCATTCCAGCATGCCTGGTGCTCGATGAGGCCACATTTAATCAAGTGTTAAATTGAAACAATAAAAAATTGCTGTCATACAAATAAAAACTTACTCCTTCTGGTTATTTGATCCTATAAATAATTGTATTTGTTTGTTTATTTATGTTGCTCTTTCCCTGTTTATTAATACTACACTGCCATCGTCATAACCACCATCATCATCACAATTGTTCTCGTCATCACCATACTCATCATCATTGAATTTATCATCCTTATCGTCATCACCGTGGCGGCCATCATCCGCTAACGTCAAGTGATTTTTCCGGTGGCTGTCGTTACTTCTTGTTATTGTTTTTACAATGAAATCACTTCCGGTTGAAATTAAATGAACCGTTCGAATATGTATTTTATATAATATTTCATTGTTCAAATAAAACACTCAACCACTCGATATTAAATGGTCAAAATCAATATGTAAAGGTGATGTTCGGCAATGAATATAAATTTCATATATAAGATTGATAGAAATTTATTTATGATAAATAAAGTGCAAACAAAACAAAATAAATATGAATTTAATTAATAAACTTTCATTACAAAATATATCGGGATCGAGCATAGAGTTCACATTTAGCTCATCCCAAAAAGAAACAACAACTTATGAAGCAGCACTTTTTGAAAAACATTACAAAAATTTCACATTGTAGCTCGAGGCATTTTTATCGATGTACTGTAAATATCGCTTTAAAAGCCATTTCCTTAAGGCTTTAACATAAAACAGAGAGAAGAAACATTCTTTAAAATTATTCTAGTAAGTAGTAACTCTTTATGTAAAGGGTGATTCATTTACAGATTAGTTTTTAATTGTATGTAAAACACATAAAAATAAGTATGAATGTCGAAATTTTTTTAATGAGCCCAAAGAATCATATCTGTCATTTACTTTTTAAAGATAATTTTTATCAAAAGTTGACAGCGACATTGCCGGAAGATCCAACAATTGATCACTTTTTCCAGCTATCGGTATCATGAGAATAACGCAAGTCATATTGGATTGCATCGTAACTGGATTGTCGATTAAGGCTTTGATTTTACATAACACGAAATAAACCGATAAAAAAGTTTCATTCGTGAAAACTGACTTACATATACCCTCGCCCTCAGTAAAATATAAAATTTACTAGTGTATTAATATTATTACACGATTTCTAAAGTGGGCGGGGTGGTACATTTGTATGGGAAGTACCAGAAGGTGCGTGGCTAGAATTTGGGCTCTATCGCGTTGGGTGTATTGATATTATTACTCCATCACTTAAGTGGGCGGAATGCTACATTTGTACGGGAGGTACCGGAAGAGGCGTGGCTAGACCTCCAGATTTTTTATCTACAACTTTATCCAGCTTGAGCTTCACTAAATACAGAATTTGGGCACGATCAGGTTGAATCTGTTAATAATATTAATCGATTTCTTAAGTGGGCGGTACCAGATGGGTAATAGAAGTACCAGATTGGGTGTGGCTAGCCTTCCAGTTTTTCACGCCAAAAATTTATTCTGCTTATAGCTGCTCTGCTCAATTTCTAAAGTGGGCGGAATGCTACATTTGTACGGGAGGTACCAGAAGGGGCGTTGCTAGACTTCCAGTTTTCTTCTCTAAAACTTTATCCTGCTTGAGCTTTACTGAAAACAGAATCTGGGCACGATTAGGTTGAATCTATTAATAATATTAATCGATTTCTAAAGTGGGCGGTACCAGATGGGTATGGGAAGTATCAGATGGGGCGTGGCTAGACTTCCAGATTTTTTCCCTAAACCTTAATCCTGCTTGAGCTTTACTTTCTCCCGAATTTGGGCACGATCGCGTTACTCAATATCTAAAGTGGGCGGAGTGGTTTATTTGTATAAGTGGAACTAGAAAAGGCTTGGCTAGACTTTTCTCTAAAACTTTATTCTGCTTGACCTTTACTGAATACAGAATTCGGGCACGATCAGGTTGAATCTATTAATAATATTAATCGATTTCTAAAGTGGGCGGTACCAGATGGGGAGTGGTCAGACTTCCAAATTTGTTTCCCTAAAACTTAATTCTGCTTGAGGTTTACTAAATACAGATTTTGGACATGATCAGGTTGAATCTGTTAATAATATTAATCGATTTCTAAAGTGGGCGGTACCAGATGGGTATCGGAAGTACCAGATGGGGTGTGGCTAGACTTCCAGTTTCTCTCACCAAAATTTTATTGTGCTATAGCTTTACTAAATACTGAATTTTGGCATGAACGCGTTACTCAATTTCTAAAGTGGGCGAAATTGTTTGTTTGTATGCGAGGTACCAGAAGGGGCTTGGCTAGACTTCCAGATCATTGCTCTAAACTTTATCCTGCTTGAGCTTTACTGAATACAGAATCTGGGCACGATCAGGTTGAATCTATTAATAATATTAATCGATTTCTTATGTGGGCGGTAACAAATCGGTATCGGAATTACCAGATGGGGCGTGGCTAGACTTCCAGATTTCTCTCCAAAACTTTATATTGATATAGGTTTACTTAATACAGAATTTGGGCACGATCGCGGTGGGTGTATTGATATTATTACTCAATTTATAAAGTGGTCGGAATGATATATTTGTATGGGAGGTACCATAAGGGGCGTGGCCATGTAGCCCATTTGCAATACCGTAAGTAGATTTGGGGAAATATTAAAGTTTCAAAACATTACGTTGCGTCTTTCTAAAGTTATCGTGCGTACTAGCCGGACAGCCAGACAGACCAATAGTAAGACGAGCATAGCTCAAACGACTTAAAAAGTCATGAATCGAATTTGGTTCAAAGAAACCTAGGGTCTAAAGTGACTCCTTCTATGTGTTACACTTTTGGGTCATATCAAATGATATATACCAATTTTACCCGTAGGGTGAGAGTATAAAAATAACAAAATTGACACATTCGAAACGTAGGCAATAGACAGGTCCGAAACGCGAAATTGGGTGCTATTCTTCGTATTTGGTATTTGTACACAACTGAATTCCAAGTGCCTCGCTATTCTTTCCTCACACGAAATTTGAATAACAGTTCCTTAACATTGGTCAGCCCTACTGCACTGCCCACCGAGATTATCCCTAAAGTCTTTTTGAGATGAAGTTCGTAGAACATATCCCAGTAATACATACGGTCTGCTTCGACGCGCTTTACTACATCGATGTACAGCTCATGATAATTTTTTTGGACACTTTCTGTTTATAATAAACCCGCAAGAAAAAGTTCGGTGGAGTAAGTTTGGGCAACCTGAGGGGGGCAAAAGAAGGTTGAGTTTCATTAAATTAGCCTATTAGGAAATTGTCTGCGTAATTCGTAAATAATCAACTGAGCTATGTGTGTAGTTGCACGATCAAGTTGAAAAGAATTATCTTTCACCATAGTCCGGATAGAAAAATTCTTTTAGCATTGGTGCTAGTTATTGAGACCCTAGCCAACTCTAGAGTCCCGACAATAACAGCGACAGTTAATGCGGCTCCGACAGCATGGCAAGGAATACAACCTATCCAGCCGGATATCCCATTAACGACACAGAGCGTCTTAAACTATCTAGGCGAGACATACTAGACCCAACTGATAACTTCGGTGTGGCCACCAACAAGCCAGATGCCTGCTTTGCAGCCTAAACCTAAAGACCCAGCGTCACAGCCGACAGCCGTTTTACCGCTGCAGGCTGCCAAAGCCACTACTGATGTCCCGACATAATCGCCCAGTTTCAACGGAGTCTAGCGCTTCGCAGCCTCTACATATGCAGCAACAGCGACCCCAGCAAGATACGTCGCAGATCTTTATGGCACAGCATCAGGCACGGTTGCAAAATCAGACCGTTACTCTGTTCCCAGGCGATATAGGTCAAATTTATATTACGTTTTTCAAGAAGCGGTTATATGAGCGCCACTTCCTGCACAAGTCATGTCGACACAACAAAACGGCAATACCAAACCCTAAAATCAGTGATACATTACCAACTTTGTCCAGCGGCGGTTATGACCTCACAACAGTTGGGCCTCCAGAATAGATTGGCATCGCAGCACGTATTTGATATTTTTTCGTTGTGTAATACCTCGGATTCATCAACCTGATAACAAGATTTTGGTCTTCATATTAATATAATCTCCCAGATTGGTTCCACAAGACTTTTGTGTCTAATATATCAGCAAATTGACAACGTTGAACTTACATAGATATTTCAGGTTATTTATATACGAAATCCTAAAGACTCTTACTTACTTAAGTAACTTAAGAACGTGGTTCATAATTTGAGGCCTGAAGTATTCGGTCTTCGGCCTGCGTTCTGCAGTTAGTTCTACCAGATGGTCCTTTCAACGAAGTTTGGGTCTCCCTGCTCTGCGCCGTCCTTCAGATTCGCCTTCAAACCCCTTTCTCGCTGGAGCATTTGCATCCATCCTGGCAACTTGTCCCAGCCATCGTAGTCGTTGGATTCTGACTATTTTAGCTACGTCGATGTCGTGGTAAAGCTTATACATCTTATGGTTCATCCGATGGCGAAATTCGCCGTCGACACAGATAGGTTCATATATTTTTCGGAGTACCCGTTGTCGTTAGTACCCACGATTCGGCAGCATTACACAGAACGGATTAAATCAACACCTGGTGCATCTATTTCTTCGTATCTCGAGACAAGGTGGTGATACTAAAGTGCTGCCGATGTCCGTAAAAACATCGATTGGAGAGCACTATTCTCCGCTTAATTTAATGGCTAACATTATTTTTCTTGTTGACGGAAGACCCGAGGTAGGTAAACTCATCTACTATCTCAAAACAACAATTTTCAACGTTGACGGTGCGTTCCTATCAAAAGGACTCATTGTTCGTCGAAATCATTGTTTTTGTTTTGTCCTCCCGCAGATTTCAGCCAATGATGTCTATATCATCGGCATAGGCTAGTGGCATATGGCTCTTGTGGAATATGGTGCCAGACATGTTGACACCAAACTTTCTCATCACCTTCTCCATAACTATATTAAATAGTGTAAAAGACAAGCTATCGCCCTGCCTGAGACCTCTTTCCGTGTTGAATGGTTCAGAGTGATTCTTACTAATCTTAATAGAGTATTTGGTGTTTTCCAAGGTACATATGCAAAGTCGAATCAATTTTGCAGGAATGCCAAACTCGGCTTTGTAGTCGACATAGATAAGGTAGGTGTCGATCTGCTTTTCATGAGTTTTTTTTCAAGATTTGTCATAAAGTCAATATTTGATCCATCGTAGATTTACCAAGGTCCAATTAGTTTTTCTACAATTGGCTTTAGACGTTCACGCAATATGCTGGAAAGGACCTTCCTTGTACGCAATTAGTAATAGGCTTATTCCACGGTAGTTCTAACACTCACTACGATGATCGTACTTGTATATGTGACATAACAGACTGAGACTCCAATCACCGGGCATAATCTCCTCCAGCCAGATGTTCTCCATGAGCTGATGCATGCTCCTAATCAGCTCCAGCTGCTTTGTTATTGCCACACGTATCGCACTCTGGCTCGGAGGTGAACGGTTAATGTCATCTTTATGTATCAGAGCGGGGTCTTCTGGAGTGGTGTCCGTATCCAGCAGATTTCTGGAATGATCTCTCCATATCTTCGGAAAGTTATCCGGGTCCGTCAATAGCTGGCCATCGCTGTCCACGCATTCTCGCCTTAACTCTCTGGTAGAATTTTTAGGCTTCCTCTCTATTTCGGAGCAACTCTGTGCACTCATCATGTCTCTTCTTCAGCTCCTTCTTTTTCCTTCTAAACAGACGAGTTTCATCTCGTCTCTATCTTCTTTATTTGCCGTTCACGAACAGCTCGCATTGTCTTTGGTTGCAGTTTCGCCGTGTATGCAGCATCCGTCTCTCTCGTGGCATTGCGACATTCATCATCGTGCCAGGCATCATCTTGAGACGGCTTTGAGTATCCAAGTGCGCTTCTTGCAGTTCGTTCTATATATTGCCACTGCGAGTTAATATTAATAGAGGTTGGAGCTAGGTGGTTGGAATAGGTGTCCGCTACCTCTGTGGTCCTTAGTTTATTCATATCCAGCTTTCGTTTTGCCTAGTTACGTACGTTTTTCGCTATGCTTAGCCTTGTGCGTACCTTAACTGCAGACAGGTAGTGATCGGAGTGAATGTTCGCACCCCTGATCACTCGTACGTCCAGAACACTCGATGCGTGCCTTCCATCGACTACCACGTGATCTATCTGAATCCTCGTCAATGGAGATAATCATGTTGCCTTATGAATATTTCTGAGGTCAAATCTAGTGTTGCTAACTACCACATTTCTTGCAGCAGAGGAATCAATCAGTCTGATGCGAATGTACGACGATTCGGTGTGCAGACTGAATTTTCCGATGGTATTCTCAAATACGGTCTTCCTTTTTTTAGCATTAATATCGCCTAGTACAATTTGGATGTCTTGGCTCGGGCTACGGTCATATACATTACGTATATACTAGGTTCTCGTTGAACTCGTCCTCGTCGCTTTTCTCTTCTGTCGGAGCATGGACACTAGGGGTATAACCAAATTTTGGCCCTAGCACCACGCGATGGCGAAGGTTGTGTTATTTACGAAAAAAAAATTTCGGGGTCATTTCGGATAAAAAACCTCACCCACGAAAACGATTTTCTAAAATCTCCCAAAAAAAAAACATTCATTTTAAATAAAAAATTTTAAATACTTTATTAATAAAGTAAAATAGTAAACTGAAAAATTTTGTTTAATTATTAAAAGACATAAACTTCAAATTTAATGTGCGCGTTGTTTTGCATAATGAATAAATGTCCTGTATTACTTTAATACCGTCGCTTAAAGGGCTTCTTTTAAAATCCATTGTTTTAAAGTATAAAACACAAACTCAAAAATATAATTTTCTTTGAATAATAAATACAATTAAAGTACATGACGTAATTATTAATGGCATACATTCAGCTTCCTAAATATTTACACAAATGTTAAATGCATCTTAATATATTGATAAAAAAAAAGTTTTTTGCGCTTTTTAGCTAAATAAATAAAAATAATCATTTAAAAACTTCACCGCGTTTGGTGGGTGAACTTTTTTGACAGCTGCGAAAAAGTAATACCATTTTTTTATATAATTTTCAATGGCCTATTCGACTATTTTAGGGCCATTTGGATATTTGCAAAAAATTGCAAAAAGTTATATCCCTAATGGACACATATGAGAGTTATGTGGAGAAATATTGTCTTGACTGTTATTATGGCTATTCGTTTAAACACCGGGTTGAACCGTGAGACTAGGTGTCGCAGTCTCTTGCCAACCACAAATCCACATTCAATGTCGCACGTCTTCATGTGCGAGCATCTGTGTCCCGTCCACCGGATTTCCTGTAAAGCGGTTATGTCAGCCTTGTATTCTTCGAGAACATCCGCCAGTTGAATGGATGCACCTGGTATGTACAGTGTTCTAAAATTCCAGGTGCATATCCTCAAATCATGGTCCTTAATTCGTTGGCGTTGGTCGTCAAAATTTGGGGAGGTCCGTTTTATTCTTTTTATACCATCACCCTTAGGGATGAGGGTATATATCATTTGATACGAAAAAAAGTGTAACGCATTAAAGGAGACGAGTTAGACCCCAAGTATCTTAAGACCAAATTCGTTTTAGGACTTTTTAAGACGATTGAGCTATGTCCGTCTGTCTGGCTGGATGGCTGGTCAGCAGGATAACTTGAGTAAACCTTAACGGATCAGTATAAAAATTTACCAGTGTTAATGTTTTTCAAAACGAACTTATGGGATTGAAAATAGGCAGAATAGCCCCACCCCTTCTGGTACCTCCCTGCCTGGGTTTTAGATTTCTCCCCTCACAGTTAGCCGTGCTCTGACGGGTGTCAAAGGCACGTTTTCAGGCGTCGCCACTTGGAGGTACTCCATCCTTAGTAGTACCACGACTACGGAGCTCTGTGAGTAGACTTGAAGTGCAATTGGCAAGGATCACTCTGGGTATTCCAAGTTAAACCGATCAGAAGCTTTTTTGTATTACATTTTCTCTATTTTTCACAAATTATCTGAAGTTTTCCAAAATAATTAAGCGACTAAAGTATTAATATTTGCCGTGGCTTCTAGGCTTAATGTCTCATTTTTTTGTTCTTGTGGCATTACATGACAATCACCTGCAGCATATTGTCAGGCTTTACAATGACTACTATTTATTTGCCTATTTTTAGGTGTCATTCATTGTTTTTATATCTATATATATCAGATGATTTTATCTTTCAAATCACATTTATCGATTATCATTGTTATTTTAAATTACATTTTAAATTTGTTTATATTTTGAAAAGTTGTCGATTATAAAAACATTTAACAATATACAATTAAAATTGTTAGTCAATTGTTTTAAATAATCTTTATGTCATATGTTGGAAATTCGAAAAATTTTAGTTAGCTAAACTAACATTACTAAAGATTTAAACAAATAAAAACTAATCAATTTAAATAGTTATTGCAACTGGAGTGTGAGTGTGTGTGTGTGTGCGGTTGTTTTAGGCAATTAAACAGTTGAAGTCTAAAGCTGAGAGAGAGAGAAGGATATGAGTTATGAAGACAACAACTCAGAAACAGCAAAAGCGCAGGAAAGTTTGAAAGACACATAATAAAAACAAACAGGTCAACGATTCAACCAATTCATTCGATTCAATCACAAATCTTGTTGTCAATATGAAGAAAATTAATAGGGATAGCATTAGTATGTAATTAACAGAGCCACCAAAGAGGACGACCAATACTCAGTTGGATTCATGTTTGCTAAGATACCTAAGTTTACCACAAACCTGGAATTGAAAGAAATCAAGCAAATTAGTTGGTAGAAACTTAAAGCCGTAAGAAAATATCTAAAGCAAAGCACTTGAAAACAGGAATTAACTGAATGTTCAATCCTACTCATCCTGCCAGAAGTCTTGTTAGGACAACAAAATCAATTGTCATTTGGTCGACTTTATTACGCAAATCATCATGTGTCCCCCCCCATCCTCCACCCGATTGACAAAAATCAAAGACATTGAAAGAAAACACATCACATACTTTTGGATTCCCATCATAAACCCAGACGACACATCCGCTTTCTTTTTCTCATACTCTCCAAACAGGAGACAATAAAGCTGTCTGTTATTGCAGCTCGCACACATACACACACACACACGCATAAAAACCTTTATCCCTGCTTGGGAATAAAAAAAACGTTAAAAAAAAGAAATCTCTTTCCGCTTTTTTCGTTCATATCCTAAGTCAAGCTGCTTAACTTGCATAATCCCAATATCACTACGGTCACAGTGGTCAATTTACCCAGACACTTGACCTTTTTTTGGGCTGTTGGTATGTTTTTGGTGACGGAGGCACTGAAAGGACTGAATGTCTCAACAAAACATAAACGAAATTGAAATGAAATAACAACAAATGAAATGATTTCGAATGGTTTTGTGTGTGTGTGTGGCAGCTTTTATGATATTCATTTCATTGCTGTGGACATTAACACTTAGTGTCTTTGGTTTTACAGGACAACATCATGGGTTAACAATTATGAGTTTGTGTCCGTTTCGCTCTACTTTTCGCATTTATGACAATTTTGTTGTTTTCGCAAGTAATTATTTTTGCCACAACTGATATAAAGAGAATGCTTCGACATTTTGCTTAGGAACTGAGATGAAGGGAAAATATAAGGCAATGAATAACTCTGGGAGTTTTGAACATCCAATATATGAGTTAAAAATATGTAAGAAAAAAATTGATACCACAAAATGTTGACGACCCCCTTTAAACGAATTAAGGAGCATGACTGGAGGATTTGGACCTGAAACGTCAGAACACTGTATAGACCAGGTGTATCCATCCAACTGGCCTCAAAGTCCTCAAAGAATAAAACGCTGACATAACCTCTTTGCAGGAAATCCGATAGACGGGACACAGGTGCTCGCGCATGAAAGCGTGCAACATATACTATAGTGGCCATGCGGACAAGCACCAGTTTGGATGTGGATTTGTGGTTGGCAAGAGATTGGGACACCTAGTCTCCAGATTCAACCCGGTGTGTGAACGTATTGCCACCATAAAAGTCAAAACAAAGTTTTTCCACATAACACTCATATGTGGCCATGCTCCGACAGAAGAGAAAATCGATGAGGACAAAGACGAGTTAGTGTAGAAAATGTATATGACCGTACCGGAGCCATGACATCAAAATTGTACTAAGCGATTTTAATGCAAAAATAGGCAGGGAGACCGTATTTGAGCCAGCACTATATTTGACCACAGAAATATTCGTTATGCAACGTGGTTATCTTCAGATCAATTGGCGAGGAATCAGATTGATCACGTGGTTGTCGATGGAAGACACTCACTTCTAGACGTACGAGTGATCAGGCCGCAGTTAAGCATGGCGAAAAACGAATGTAACCAGGCACAACGAAAGCTGGACATCGGTAAACTGCGGACCACAGAGGTAGCGGAAGCCTACTCCAACCACCTAACTCAACTGCTACGGAATGCTACAACACCTGATAATATTACCTCGCAGTGGCAATATATAGCCGACTCCATAGAACGGACTGCAAGAAGCGTACTTGGGTACTCAAAGCCGTCTCAAGATAATGACTGGTACGATGATAAATGTCGCAATGCCACAAGAGGGAAGGACAAGGCAAAACTGCAGCCAATGTCAACGAGAGCTGCTCGTGAACGGCACAGGGAGAAGAGACGAGAGGCAACTCCTCTCTTTAGACAGGAAAAGTAGGAGCTGAAAAAAAGACAGAATGAGTGTACTGAGTTGCTCCGAAGCAGAGAGGAAGCCCGAAAATTCTACCAAGGATGCGAGAATGCGTGGAACATGGTTGCCATCCTGCAAGGACTGCAATGGCCAGCTAGTGACGGACCCGGATAACGTTCTGAAGATAAAGAGAGATCATTCCAGAAATCTACTGGATACGGACACCACACCAATCCATGACGATGGTATTAACTGTCCACCTCCGAGCCAGAGTAAGATACGTGTGGCTTTATCCCGCCTTAAAAATAACAAAGCGGCTAGAGCCGATGGTCTCCCTGCTGAATTGTTTATGGCAGGGGGGGAGTAGCTGATTAGGAGCATGTATCAGCTCATGGAGTACATTTGGCTAGAGGAGAGCATGCCCGGGGATTGGAGTCTTAGTCTGTTATGTCCCATATACAAGAAAGGAGATCGTAGTGAGTGTAAGAACTACCGTAGAATAAATCCTATTAACAATTTCGCACAACGTCCTAAAATGGCTGGCACCATATTCCATAAGAGCCACATGCCGCTAGCCTACGACGATGATATAGACATCATTGGTCGAAATCTGCGGGATATTACTACAGTTTTCTCATCACTGTCGACAAACAAAGAGTCCTCTCTATGGGCACGCACCCTGAGCGTTGACAATTATTGTTTTGAGGTAGTAGATGAATTTACCTACCTCGGATCTTCCGTCAATAAGAAAAATAGTGTCAGCCAAGAAATCAAACGTTGAATAGTGCTTGCCAATAGATGTTTTTATGGACTTCGGCAGCACTTAAGTAAGTAACACCACCCCATTTCGGGATACTAAGAAACAGTTGAAAAGGTGTTACTTTTACCCGTTTTGTTGTATGCCGCCGAATCGTAGGTGCTTACGACAACGGACATACAAAACCTGGGAGTATTCGAGAGAAAAGTACTCCGAAATATATATATATGGACCTATATGTGCCGACGGCGAGTTTCGCCATCGGATGAACCATGAGCTGTATGAGCTTTACCACGACATCGACGTAGCTAAAAGAATCAGGGACCAACGACTACGATGGCTGGGACATGTTGCCAGGATGAATGTAAATACTCCAGCGAGAAAGGTGTTTGAAGGCGAACCTGAAGGACGACGCAGAGCAGGGAGACCCAAACTACGTTGGAAGGACCAAGTGGTAGGCGACGTGCCACCATCTGGTAGGACTAACTGGAGAACACGGGCAGGAGACCGAAGCGTGTAGAATTCGTTAGTACTTCAGGCCTCAAATTTATGAACTACGTTCGTAAGTTGTAATGGGCCACTTAAGTAAGTAAGTCAAAATTTACAGAGCCATTTTACCATGCGATGCTTAAGATGGGATTTATGGTTTTTGTCTAATATTCAGCCTTTTAGTCATATAAAATACGAGTTTGACAAATGTGTAACTCGTTGTTATGCTTGGGCATTTAGTTTTAGCATTTTGTACTTAAATTGTTAGGTCTTGTTATGGCAACACTGCATATATAATTTACAAAATGTATTCCCCATAAGGTTTGTGAATCGACTGCATTCAGCAGAAGCGTAAACCTCTACAATAAATGCATGTATCAAAATTCAGAGGGAGTCCACAATGATTGAGAATCACAGAGGACACTGAATAACATTGCTGTGGGATTTAAAATAGAAGACTACTAACGTAGCTAAACTTAGAACATTTTCAGTATATAATTGATGCCATCATTTGATGCCTCTTTTGCGCCGTCCATCGAGTTCATTGTCGAAGACCTGCTCCTTGGCATTTTCAGCAATGCGCACTACATGCCCCAGCCAATGAATTCGCTGTATCCTAATGAATTTGACCACGTCGTACAGCTCTTGATTCATAAGACGTTGATACTTTCTATTAACGACGATGGAATCATATATTTTACAGAGTATTTTGTTCTCGAATACTGTCAGAACCGATTCATCCGTTTGAGTCAATACCCACGATTTTGCAACATACATCAAGAAAGGTAAAACCAGTATCTGGTATAGCTGAATTTTTGTTCGTCAAAAGAAGGCTCTGTCACTGAATTGCTTGCTTAGTCTTTAGTAG
The DNA here is from genome assembly GCA_964034835.1 of Muscina levida. Taxonomy (NCBI): domain Eukaryota; kingdom Metazoa; phylum Arthropoda; class Insecta; order Diptera; family Muscidae; genus Muscina; species Muscina levida. The sequence continues at coordinate 27,394,596 of OZ035881.1, forward strand.
CATTTATTAGCAAGCAGGATTCTTCTCCGGAATTTGAGACCGACATTATTTGTTTTGTTGAATGCGGAGCCTAGGTAGATAAAATTATCTACCACCTCGAAATTATAGCTGTCAACGTTTACGAAGTTTCCCAAACTAGTTGTTCGTTGAAAATAATAACCTCGTTGTCCTCATTCATCATTAGACCCATTTTCGCTGATTCCTTCTGTATACTTGAGAAGGCTGCAGTAACATCCCGCAGTTTTCGACCGATGATGTCTACGTCATCAGCGTACACGAGTAGCATGTGGCTTTTGTTGAATATCTTGCCACTCGTGTTAACTGCAGCTTTCCTCATTATCATCTCCATCACTATGTTGAAGAGGTCACACGATATGCAGTCGCGTTGTTTTAGGCCTCTACTGGTATAGAATGGTTCCGTAAGGTCCTTTTCAATCTTCACTAAAGACTTTGTGTCAGTCAGTGTCTTTCCGCAAGGGCGTAGCAGCTTTGCTGGAATACTAAACTTAGCCATGGCTTCGAGTAATTTCTAACATATCGGACTGTCGAAGGCAGCTTTATAGTCGCCGAAAAGATGGTACGTGTCGATCTGTTCCTCTTGTGTCTTTTTCAGGATTTGCCGAAGTGTGAGAATCTGGTCAGTTGTTGATTTACCAAGTCTAAAGCCACACTAATAAGGCCCGATCAGGATGGATAAAACTGGCTTCAGTCTTTCACATAGCACACTCGACAGGACCTTATATGCGATGGGTAAAAGGTTGATCCCGCGATAATTGGAGCACACATTTGGATCACATTTTTTCAGCACAGGACATAATACGCTTAGATTGCGATCTTCGGGCATGCACTCGTGCTTAGGAGTTGGTGCATGCTCGTTTTCAGCTCTTCGCCAACGGACTTGAAGAGCTCTGCCGGAAGTGTGTCGGCACCGGCTGCTTTATTATTTTTCAGCCGCGATATTGCTCTTCTTACCTTGGCTTAACTTGGTGGTGGGCAATCTAAGCCGTCCTCGACAATTGGAGTGATAGCTTCATGTGCCCTGCTTTCTGGAACCAGCAGTTGCTGGAAGTGTTCTCTCCATACATGCAGCACACTCTGCTTATCTGTAACCAGACTTCCATCCTTGTCCTTACATGAGGGAAGCTCATTACCGCAGCGATTTGCTTTTACTTTCTTGTAAAATTTTCGGGTCTCATCTCTATCCCTGTATCGGATATTCCAGCTGCTTATCCTTACATATTGACCCTTAAAACTCTCATTGGGGGTCGTCAACATTTGAGGGGTTCCGTTAGTTGTTTTTCCTTTGTGTTTTCATTGACAGTAAAACATAAAAACGGGTGGAGACGGCTGGCCCAGCCGTCAGTTGTTGTGTCGCTCATTCCGATTATGGAACATTTTATTCAATTTTTTTTAGTTTGCTTTTAGAAACTTGAATTATTTTCACTCAAAAGAATTCATAAAAAGCTTCAAGAACCTCTGGCTTACCCTTCGTGAAGTAATGTTAAAAATTTAAGTATTATTATTTTTAATATTTATTAAAATTAATATTATTATTATTTTATCAAAAACATAATTCTATGTACAAAACACTTATAGCATAACAAAATTATAAATCAAATTAATAGTATATATGTAAAGGTAAACTTCAAAAGGTTTCTTAGAGATATTTGTTATTTGAAAAAGCAGCGTTCTAAATTACAGCACAACTTCCAGACGGGCATTACAACTCTACTGCCCCAACCTTAACAAGTAATACACACAGCCTTTCTGCCACCGCCCTTTTTTCGCTTTCCCTTTTTGCGTTTTTCTTTATCTGGAATTTCCACTTCTTCACATTTGTAAGGGGCCAAAGGTTTGCGATCCAACCAAAAGCGTAGGAAAAATTTAAACTCTGATTTCAAAGCCACTTTGCGGGGAACCTAAGAAATATGGTAACATATTATAATATACCTACTCCCAATAGTTACTGATACGAATACTCACTTTCTTGTGGACAACTATTTTATTGACATGCCACAGGAATTCCCCTATGGCTATGAACAATGACAACAGTAAACCGGCTATGAGAATCATAAAGGCGCCACCGATGGTATCCATGTCAACGCGATCACTATCACCCTTCTTTTGAGGATGCGATAAATCACAATCGGTGTCATTGCTGTGAAACCACAACTTTTTCAATTTATACAATTCACCCTTCTCGCCGAGTCTCAGCAAGCCAATACTCAAGTTGCCACGATAATCGGCATCTGGAAATTAAAATATTTTTTTGAGAAATATTTTTTTTTGCACTACGGTAGACTTCAACTTACTCTGCGGCACTGCTATGCCATAATGCTTCTCACCAAACGGTTCTCCAATCGAGGTCAAATCACAATTCCTTTCGATGTTATACTTAAGCGTTGGCGTCTCTAGCAAGAAGGCATAGCCTCCCTTACTGCGCTTTACTCGATCTACACCTTCGTCATTGTTTTTGGTAAAAGCATCCGGTTTGAATGCTGTCATTTTACTCCATGCCGTCGTGTGTTCCGGATTATTGGATTCCGAGAAAAGCATTGCTGTGGCACCACCCTTAATGGTGCCAAATTGTATTTTATTTTGATCGACTAGATCTTGCAAACTCTTTATGGTTCCATCCATTTTGGAGACGGTAATGTGAGATGTCATATTGGCAATGTAGTTTTGACACATCAGAAATGAAAAAATCCACCAGAATGTAACGAAAATGCGCATAGAGCCGCCTCTGAAATAAATTGGGGTCATTATATGGGGGGATGAAATTTAACATCAGTGTGTAGGTACTAGGCTGGGATAGTAAAACTCCGAAACGTTCTTTATGAACTATTATATTTTTGCTCATATTGATTTAAATTTCGGTTTGTGTGGGGCGGTGCCACGCCCCTTTTTCTAATTATTTTTCATATTGCCTATGCTAGAGGCCCAACGGACAGTACGCCATTGTGAAAATTGTATTGCAGTCAGTCCATTTTTTTTGGCACTCAAAACCGCTCATACCGAAATGTGAATCAATCATATAGAAGTTGTTCTTGTACGACTCACTTATGTATCAAATCTCGATGTCGTACATATAACGGTTTATGAGATAGAGCTATTTAAATTTCGAGCAGTATGGGGCGGTGCCACGCCCTTCTTACCCCCTTGTAGTACGAATTTCCAAAAATCCCTTCTCAGTACGCGCCTACGTCATAAAAGGAAGCTACATTCCAAATTTTGTAGCTTTAGCCGTATGAGCTGGGGAGTGATTAGCTTGGGTGAGCCTTTTATATATATAGATATCTTATTGTCTATGTTAGAGGCCGAAATGATAAGAGATTTCCATTCGCTTCGCTCTTGTGCGCACCGTCTCCAAGCAGCGTCAGTAATTCCTCCACCTGGTAATTCCAACGTAGTCGCGGTGTCCCTCCTCTGCGCCATACTTCGAGGTCTTGATGGAATTCCTTTCGCTCTGGAGTTTCCTCATCTATCCTCACGAAATGGCCTAGCCAGCGTAATCGTTGCACATTGATTCGCTAGACCACATCAATGTCGTGGTATAGCTCGTACAGTTCATAGTTCATCCAAATCCTGAACTCGCCGTTTACGCAAATGTGTCCATATATTTTGCGGGGTATATTTCTCTCAAACACCGCCAGATGAACTGCATCCGCCTGTGTAAGCACACAAGATTCGGAGGTATACAGTAAGACTGGTAGTATTAGTACTTGGTACATTTGGACTTTGGTGGTTTGAGATAGTGGTGGTGTTTATGAAGTGCTCGCGTAGCCCAAAGAAACACCTGTTGGCGAGGACTTTTCTACATTTTGAATCTAGGCTGACAATGTTGGTTTTGCCCAATGCGGATCCATGGTAGATGAATTCATCCACTACTTCAAAGCAATAGTAGATAATACCATTAACTTCGTTTTGTCCACATTTACAGCCAAACCCATTTCAACAGATGAGAAGTCACTGTTACCCTTCGCATCGTCCGACCGATAATGTCGATATTATCGGTACATACGAGCAGCATGTTGCTCTTATTAAGTATGGTGCCAGACATGTTTACCGCTGCTTTTCTTAACACCTTATCCATCACTATGTTAAACATTTGGTATATCGTCGTATCGAATGGCGCAGATAGACCCTTGCCTATCCGAACAGAGGATTTGGTATTTGTAAGGATACACCGGCAGAGACGAATTATCTTCGCAGGAATACTGAACTCAGACATGGCTACGTATAGTCGATGCCTGGTGGGACTATCGATGGCAGCTTTGTAATCGACAAAGAGGTGGTGAGTGTCGATTTGCGTCTCATGGGTTTTCTGCAGAATCTTCCGCAGTGTAAATATCTTATTCGTTGTGGATTTGCCTGATAAGGTCCAATCAGGTTTTCCACAATTGACTTTAGACGTTCACAGAGTTTGCTAGAGAGGTTCTTATACGCAATCGGAAAGAGGCTAATTCCCAGGTAGTTTGTACACTCACTACGATCAACTTTTTGTAAATAGGACATAGCACACCGAAATTCCAATCCTCTGGCATGCTGTCCTGAAGCCAAGTATTCTATATGAGCTGTTACATGCTTAAAACAAGCTTATCTCCAAGCACCTTGAACAACTCAGCTGGAAGACCATCAGCACCAGCGGAATTGATTTTCATTTGGCGGTATATGACAGTTGTTATCTCAGCTTGGCGCCGAGATGGACACTCGATGTTATCTCCTCGTATTGGTATACAGTCTTCAGCGGCCGAGTTTTCAGACATCAATAAGCTGCAGAAGTGATATTTCCATATTCTCAGTACGCTCTCGGATCAGTAACGAGATGGCCATCCTTGTCTTTACACGAGGAAAGACCTGCTCCATGTACCCCATCATTTATCTTCTGGTAAAATTTTCGGGCTTCACCTCTGTTCCTGTATCCTCAAATTTGTCAGCTTCTTCAGCTCTCGTTTTCTTCGCCTGAAGAGTCGGCCTTTTCCCAATACTATTCATGAACAGCTCGCATTGCCATTGGCTGCAGTTTGTCACTTTAAGCCAGGGTTCGTATTGGCTTGCTCGCGAGTCGCTCCTTTCCTGAAAATTGGCTCTTAGAGCCAAAGTTATGTACCAAAAGTACTTTTTTATGCCAAAAAGTACTTTCATTGGGCCAAAAAATCTTTTCTGTTGCACAAAGTACTTTTTTTTTTGTAGAAGTACTTTGAAGGTACTTTTCGGCACAAAGTACTTTTTTTTGTACCAGAGTACTCTTGTGTACCAAAAAGTACTTTTAATGTATTTTTCGGCACAAAGTACTTTTTTTGTACCAAAAGTACTTTTAATGTCTTTTCGGCACAAAGTACTGTTTTTTGTACCAGAGTACTTTTTTAATGTACTTTTCGGCAAAAAGTACTTTTTTTGTATTAGAGTACTCTTTTGTACCAAAAAGTACTTTTAATGTACTTTTCGGCACAAAGTACTTTTTTGGACTAGAGTTGTTTTTTTTTGTACCAAAAGTACTTTTAATGTAGTGATATCGGAATGTTGAAACTTTGTATTATGAGACATCTGAACTGAATACCCTAGTTGTCGTCTTATCGTTATTTTTATTATATCTTATCCATTTTAATTCAGCTGATGAAAAAGTACTTTTCGGTACCAAGGTACTTTTTTATGACAAAAATTACATTTTAGTATATAACTTTGGTACTTAGCTCGCGAGCCAAGAGCCACAAAATTTCAAATGGGCTCTCGAGATGGCTGGCGAGCTTGCTCTTTTTTGAGCACTAGCTATCTCCGCGGTCTGCAGTTTAGCGATGTCCAGCTTTCTCTGTGCCTGGTAACGCAGGGTTTTCACCCTGCTTAGCCTAGTACGCACCTTTACTACAGTGAGGTGGTGATCCGAGTTGATGTTCGCACTCCTGATCACTCGTACGTCTTAGACACTTGATGCGTGCCTTCCGTTGATTGCGATGTGATATATCCCGTAACTTGATCGGGAGATATCCACGTGGCCTTGTAAATATTTTGGTGGTGTAATCGTGTACTGCTAATTACCATGTTCCTTGCTCCAGAGAAATCAATCAGTCTGATTCCGTTTGGCGATGTGTCAGTATGCAGACTAAATTTTCCGACTGTTGGGCTAAAAACATTCTCCCGGCCTATTTTGGCATTAAAATCTCCCAACACGATTTTAACATCATGGCCCGGGCTACGGTCCAATGTTTCTTCAAGTTGGGTGTAGAATTTGTCTTTGGCCTTGTGACTTTTCTCCTCCATCGGCGCATGATCACATATCAGCGAGATGTAGAAAAATTTTGCCTTCACTCTTATGGTGGTGATTTGTTCACTGACAAGAATAAACCTTGAGACCAGGTGTCGTACTCTCTTGCCGACGACAAATCTACAACCAAACGTATGCTTATCCGCATGGCAGCTGTAGTAGTGGTCTGGTGGTCGTCAACATTTTGGGGTGTTCTTTTTCTCTTCTCCCAGGTTTCGCATTTTATTCCTACTGCCAGGATACATTTCAGCCGCTCTTTCTGAGACAGGCGCTGACCAGGAAGCCGACCAATATGGAACAGACGCTATGGATTTTTGGTTTGACTAGGGGAACCACGGAGACCTCCTATTTGTACCTCTCTAGAGGACACCCCATGTGGTGTAGTGCTTATTTAACGGCGGCCCTGATTCTCCATGTCATAGATTCGTCACCAGGCACATGTACCCTTTTATAGTACGCTCTCGGTCTCTACCGCTCTGGTCCGGGTCTACTTACTAATCGTAGTGAACCTAAATATCTATTGACCGTTCAGTACGTATGATTAATATAAACTCCACATAACATTAATGTTACTCATACGTTGTAACGACTACAATATGCAAACTCGATACATATATACAATACAGTACTTTGGTCAGGGTCGTCATTCAATATCATCAGCAATGACCAGTTTTCAACTTATCACAGATGAGACATCCTATATATGGTCAGAAACTTGGAGTTATGGTCAAAATTTTATAGAATACGGCGACAAATGACAACTAATTGAAAGGCTGAAGAATGATATGAGAAATCAAAAGTTGAACCTGAGAACGCCAAACCCTTTGGGGGTTTAACTATACTGACCTAGTACCTTCACTATGTAATTGATATGTATTGCGATATAAAAAATCACGATACACTCAAGAAGTTTAAATGTCTTCTAAATGCATATAAAAAACCTTCTTACCTTGGCAAATATGGGCAACCACAATTCATGGCACAATTTATGTAAAAATTAATCGTATTCCTCATGGTCCATATATTGGTGGCCACAGCAGGATCTGGATCCAAGGGATCTACTTCCCATTCCACTAGACACAATCTGAAATCAATAAAACATACAACATACTAAAGACCAAAGCGTCATTATACATAGCGCACTGACCGTTTACCTGGCCACGAGATAATGCAGTGTGGACATTACCATTATGGCTGCCCCCAATGACAGCCAAGAATCAAGCGAGTAAACCTGAAAGAAGCCAAACAGATTCTTCTCCGGTGGCTTGGGTTTTTGATACAAAATGCCAACACCCAGCTGCATAAAGGGTACGGTGAAGTCTACCACCTTTTTGCGTTCATGCGTTATTGTTAGATCACAAATACCCATTTGGGCCTTCTAAAATGTTACATAATAAAGGCTAAGAATAAAAATGAGAGCTGTCAAGCTGTTAGAACATTCAAACCTACATTATCCATAAGATCGCGTATAATGCCATTCCATTCGAGCGTCTTGGGATCTTGAGAACCATAAGCGTTGTCTGCTACCGGTTGAAAAATAAATTCGAAATTACATTCTTTGGCCAGTTCATAAATCAAATCCACTACATAGCCGCAGAAACGTTCATTCCCTTCATAATGCGTGCCCTCGGGCTCTTCGCGCATCATAAAAAAGGGGCTGCCAAAACGGGTGGCCACATTGTAAGTGGGTTTCTTCATCGAAAAATCTTCCTTTGTTTCGACTTTTTTCTTCTTAGCCTGCTGTGTAGTGTTCTCAGCAATCCTCTCAAAGGGTACTAAACCATGATACTTGTTCCACACATAATTGATGCGTTCGATGAGGGGATTATAAACATCTACATTGAAATCATCGCGTATGCCAAGTGGATTGAGTATCAGTCTTTGAGTTTTGTAATTCGGCACCACGAGCTTATGATCCATCTAGGTGGGAGCAATAGAAAAATCAATTAAGTCTTAGGCGGGCTAATAAAATTCTCCTAAATTGTACTTACATTTTTTACTTTCTCCATAACGTCACGTCCCTGAGGCCAATAACCGAATTGTCTACATGAAACCCTTGGCTGTTCGAAGGGCTCTCGTGGCGGTGCTGGCGGTGGCCGATATTCATACAATTGCACTATGGCATTGAAATACAAGATGACGGCATCATAAATACATTGAGTCCTTAGGGATATAATGGCATCCTCTTCCTTTTCGGCAAACACATCTATTTCGCTGTGAACGGGTGCGGGTATATACGATCTCAGGCGTATGGCATTCACTTTGGCCGAGAATGATTCGGAATAAAGCTCTTCCATGCCACTCAAATGTGTGTCCATGTTGGAGAATATAAAGCTCTAAATGATGGGGGGGAAAAGCGAAGATATCGAATTAGACTAGATTGATGGTTGAAGGCAATTGAAATCAAAGAAGTCGTTAAAGTTAGCTCACAAGTGATTCGGATGCTAATTTTTATCACATTTCATAGGGTAAACATAAAGGATAATGAAAATCAAACAATACCAAAATCACAGTGGAAAACTTTTGGGGTCATTATCCGGGGGGTGAGAAATTCCAAGTCCGAGTAAAGGTTATAGGCCAGTATAGTAAAACCTCCAAAGGGTTTTTAGAGCAAACCTGGTACGATGATGAATGTAGAGAAATGTCTGAGGAAATTGACGCTTTATACTAGGCAAAACTGCAGCCAATGTTAACGCGTGCGGTGACGCAACGATATAATGAGAAGAGGAGCTAGATTAATCGCCTCTTCAGGTGGAGGAAACGTCTATGAAAGAAAAGAGAGAGACATGATATGGAAAATTACAGGGATAGAGGTTAATTTCAAAGTTCCACCCAAAGATAAAAAGCAAGGGGTTTGGAACAGGTATCCCCAACTGTAAAGACAGAGACGGAAATCTGGTCACGGGCACTCAGAGTGTGCTGCAAATATGGAGGGACACTTTTGTACTATTCTTGTTTCCGAAAGCAGCATAATTGACGAAATCATGCCGATTTTCGACGAAGGAGTAGATTATCCACAAACCGAGCCAAAACGAGATCATAACATCAATTACACGGCTTAAAAACAATAAAGCTGCGGGAGCCGATACAGACAGAGATTTTTAAGGCAGAGCTTTTTAAGACCGGTGTTGATGGGGTGGCAACGTGTTTGCGCCAGCTTATGAACACAGTTTGGCTCAAGGAATCCATGTCCGATGACTGGAATCTGAGAGTTATATGTCCTGTGCTTAAGAAAGGCAGAAAGGCGGTCCAAGTGTGTGTACCAACTACCGCGGGATCAGCCTTTTACCCATCGCTTAAGGTCCTGTTTAGTATGTTATATGAAAGACTAAAGCCCATCCTAGCGAATATGATTGAACCTTATTCGTGTGGCTTAAGACCTGGTAAATCCACGTCTAATCAGATATTCACACTACGACAAATCCTAGAGAAGACCCAAGAGATGCAGTTCGATACCTACCATCTGTTTATCGACTACAAAGCTGCATTCGACAGTCCGATATGACAGAAATTGTTAGATGCTATGGCTGAGTTTGGTATGACTTTGCGGGATGACAATGACTGACACGAAGTCTTCAGTAAAAATAGGCAAAAAGCTGACTGAGAAATTTTCTACCAAACGAAGCTTTAGACAAGGAGAGTCATGCGATCTCTTTAACATCCTAATGGATATGATCATGCGAAAAGCTGCAGTAAATGCGACTGGTACCATCTTTAATAAAAGTCATTGGCCGTGGATTGCGTTATGTTACTGCGGTCTTTTCGAGCTTTGAGAAGCATTCGGCGGAAGTGGGTCTGGTGATAAATGAGGACAAAATCAAGTTATTTGTTTCAACGAACAAAGAGTCTACTCGTTTGGGACGCTGCGTGAACGTTGAGAACTATAACTTTGAAGTGGTAGATGATGTTGCCTATATTGGCTCCGTCGTAAATGAAAATAATAATGTCATCCTGGAAATGAAGAAACGAGTATTGATCGCAAACCGCTGCTACTATGCGTTAAGCAAGCGGTTTAATGACAGATTCTGATCCTACCTGTCTTGCTCAACAGCGCAGAATCCTGGGTAGTGACACAAGTTGATCAATCTATTTTATTTTATTTTATTTTATTTTATTCCATTCTATTCTATTCTATTTTATTCTATTCTGTTCTGTTCTGTTCTGTTCTGTTCTGTTCTGTTCTGTTCTGTTCTGTTCTGTTCTGTTCTATTCTATTCTATTCTATTCTATTCTATTCTATTCTATTCTATTCTATTCTATTCTATTCTATTCTATTCTATTCTATTCTATTCTATTCTATTCTATTCTATTCTATTCTATTCTATTCTATTCTATTCTATTCTATTCTATTCTATTCTATTCTATTCTATTCTATTCTATTCTATTCTATTCTATTCTATTCTATTCTATTCTATTCTATTCTATTCTATTCTATTCTATTCTATTCTATTCTATTCTATTCTATTCTATTCTATTCTATTCTATTCTATTCTATTCTATTCTATTCTATTCTATTCTATTCTATTCTATTCTATTCTATTCTATTCTATTCTATTCTATTATATTCTATTCTATTCTATTCTATTCTATTCTATTCTATTCTATTCTATTCTATTCTATTCTATTCTATACTATTCTATTCTAATCTATTAATGTTCGAGAAAAAATACTAATATTTTTACCCATTATCGTTAACGGCGAGTATCGTCGTCGAATGAACCATAAGCTGTATAATAGCATCGACGTAGTCAAGCGCGTTCATACGCGATATGTTGTACAGAAAGATAAAAAAGCTCCAGCAGGAAAAATCTTCGACAATAAACTCGATTTTTTATCTAAACTAAACTTGGTGTGACGAACTATCTACGAAGCGCAAGAGACCGAAGCGATAGGAAATATTTTCTACATGCTGCTCCTAATGGATGATTCCATTGTTACTGCCAAATAAAAAGAATAATGTAATAACGTCTTTGTAAATTACACTTTGCCGCAGCTAAAACCGGCGCTGGTTCTGACTATCGGGACGAGTTATATCGGTCAAAAAAAAGCTGTACGCGTCCCGGGTCAACAGTGTATTTTTCTAGGCCAGGTTAGGCTAGGTTACCCCGGGCCGAGTTAGACATATTTTGATTAATTCCTAAAATTTCATAATATCATTAACACAACTTACATTAAACGGTCCCGTCATATTGAAGTGTATCGAAGCATTTGCCACTTGCAGCAGTATATCGTGCGGACACTCCAGCAGTATATTTCTCTCTCTTGTATTTTGAATAATTTTCCATAGTACTCGATAATCACTGTCACGATGAAATTTAACCATTTTTATACCACCCTTATGAAAATCTTTCCACGATAGCAAATACTGCATGCGAGATAAATCTAAAACAAACGAAATGTATTAAATTGCATAGGATAAGTAAATTTATCTCATATGTTTAGTAAACAAACTTACCCGATGATGCCTCGTAAAGGATCGTAAATGATTTCCATTCGAATTTTTTCACTATACTCAGCAAGGCCGTTGACAAGACGTGCTCCGATGGCGCCACATTGACTGTATACTGGTAATTGCCATGATACATATCTGTTTCGTCACCGCGCCAATCAAACAGGAAATGAGGGATGCCCGTCATATTGCATAAAACGGCAACGATATCTAAAGTGAAAGATGACAAGAAAATGAGGAAAATAAACTAATAAACTAAAAAAATAAACAAATCCAATATAATTCGTATATAGTCGCATAGAGAGACAGAGAGTAAAGAGAGGAAGAGTGGGCATTTTTAAAAACTTGCCTCTCATTCTCTTTGTTTGCCTCCTTTAAAAAGTAAACGAATTATCTTGATATTTCTCTTGTATGTGGGTCATCGTCTGTCTGAAAAACATTGATTTTCCACGATTTCTTAAAATACTCTCGCCTACCCCCTGCCATTTATCATTGTTTAGAATGTCGTGTGCGGAAAACATAAAAAAATTTGTTTGTTATGTTTGGGGATTAATGGCTACAAATTGAAACAGAAACAGACATATGTAAGAAAAAAACAACATACGTGTTCAGAACAAACAACGACAGAAGAAAAAGATGCAACTTGCCCCAATGTCACTAGATGGTGGTTATCCATTCAATATCATAAGCCTAGCAATGAATTAAAACTCATGTTGCCTTTGCATCCCATGAATGAGATATTAGAGAGCCTCTCGCAATTGAGTGAGTGAAAATGTTTTCTTTTTTAGACTCACGCAACGGGCCCTAAAGTTGAATCCGACGACGAATCCGAAGCCAAATAGTACGAACATTGAGAAATTAATGTCTACAACATCGAGCTCGAATAAGGAATAGGACTTTAACCCAGGTCTGCCGCATGTTAGTCGCGTGTTCTTCTCATCATGCCACGGTCTGTCTCTAATAATAAGATTAGCAAAATATACAATCACTATCGATTCAAATTCATTGACTTCGTCAAATCTAAAATTTTGTACATAATAATCTAGAGATTAGAATGGGGATGGGGGATTTTCTAATTTGAGTTTCCTGATCGTTATTCACTTGGAAATAACCAGAATTTCCGAGAGAATATGTATTCCCCGGGCAATGCAATAAAACATTCGTTCAATGGTAGCAAATGTGAGAAGGCGCAATGTTGGATAACCTTAATGGCATGGAACCACCGATGCGTCTTAGGATTTAGGTTACAGAAGTTACTGAAGCTCAACACAACGCTCTCTTTGTTGGCAGCCCCAAGTAACTTGGATCGGGCGCGTTGGTCTAATAAGAAATTATCCTTAAATAAAACAACTACTATGAAGACACGAAGAAAAGGAAAAAACAAATCCATCCAAAAGTTAACTATTCCACAAACGTTATAAGGATATGCATCTGGAATGACCGCACTCTCTACAGATATGGCGCCTCTATTTAATTGCCGGATGTTCTCGACTAATACAAGGCTGAATTCACCGCCATACAGAAAATGCGATGGACACGACGAAAACACTATGACATTTTTTACAGCTGCATGCAGAAACACACGATTCTGGATGCAGATCCACAGTCGGCAAGAGACTTCGAAATCCTGTCTCGCGATTTAACTTCCCAGCGGTAAAAGCGGTACCATTTTAGAAATCCATGACAACAGTATGGAGCAATTCCATATGAAAGCGATCACCTTTTGGACGACCCCTCTCCGATTTTAAAATAAATAGTCTCAATCGATTGCCCAGCAAAAAATAATGTACCTACATATTTTTTTTTTTTTTTATTGTGACTGGTTTAGTGGTGGTGTACACCACTGTCATGTGACAAAATTGAAGAATTCTTCATAAGGGACCTCATTGAAAGTTGTTTAAAAAAAAACTACTAAAGCGATCGCAACGAGTGATAGCTCGTTGGAAAGGTATTGAATCAGGCTTTAATTGAAAAATACAATTTTCCTAATTTTTCTCATAAATTTACCTTTTTTCCCATGAAAATTAAATTTTCCCATGAAAATTAAATTTTCCGATTTTCCACAGAAGCTCCTAAATTTTCCGGCTAATTTTATTTTTTTTGGATTCCTCATAATTTTTGCTTTAAGAATCAGCAATAAAAAAATGGGCCCCGACTCCTTGTTTGGACAGGAGAAGAGCATTTAAGAGACCACCTTGTTCTCATTGTTTTTATATTTTTTATAATTGAATTATTTTTAATTATTTAACATTATTTTATTTTATTATTAAAAATACATTTTAAAAATTATTTTACAGTTAAAAATACATTTATGAAGAAAAAATCAATTTTTTTTAAGAGCCCCAAGTTGAGTGTGTAGTGAATATGGTCTGCCTGCCTTCACAAGATCGCACAGTGGTTCCTTTTTGGTTTTTTTTGGAATTAATTCTGTAACTTTTGAACGGATAATGGTATCTTGATGAAATTTAAAATAGTTAAAGCTGAGGTGTTTTCAAGATGATTTGGAAATATTCGGCTCCCTAGGGAGTGTGGGGGTCACTGCGTGTCCCTCCAAAGTTGGTCACCTCGGGTGTTTCAAAATTTCAAATGCTTGAGGAATGTCCATTTATGTACCGATTTAAAAGATTTTTTTGCATTTGGATAGTGCGTCGAAAAACCTTCAAAAAACATGCTTACATGTACATGTTATCTCATTTAGGTCAAGAGATATTTGAGTTTAATTTAGTATTTTTAAGGGTGTGAGCTCAGTTGTTACTTGATTTTAAAGATATTTATATCGTTAGTTAGCTTATAAAATTCTGAATGAAATTGCTGAAAAAATATGTCAAATATTTTGTTCCAATCAAAAGTTATAAGCATCGCAAGTAAAAGTTTCCAAAAAAAGGCCTATTTTTACTGTTTTTTTGCAACAAGGCGATTATATAATTTCGTTTGTAAAAAAAAAATTTCTTCCGGGAGGTGGCAATTTCTTTATTATTCCTCATGGAAATGTTGATGCAGATGCATTTAATGCTAAATTTGAATCAGTTCAGCAAAAAGATTCCCCGGCAAGGGAAGTCAAAAATATCCCCTTTTTTGAAAAAAAAAAATTTTTGTTTTTGAAAATTCTCAAATCGCAAAGCGCCAACGAGAAAGCTCATTATATATTTTTTTGACCACATATGTGGACTAGTTAACCGTAACGTATTTCAACATCCCTGCCATAAACAAAGACAGTGTGGCCATTTTAGTAAAAAATTCGGAATTTTGGAACATATTTTCCCCGTATTGGGAATTTGGGTAGTTTGATGTAAGATATGGCAACATATTGTTATTCGTTTTTTTAAGGACAATTTTATGTACATTATTCCAAAATTTCGTTAAGATATTTCAGTCAGTTTGGATTTTACGCTATTTTTCATATAAGATATTATTTCTCCAAAAAATACGTTTTGACCAAATTTTATATTTGACTCAGAATTATGTCCAAAATAAAATGTGCTTTTAATTAATTTTTGTAAATTATTAAACCTTATGTAATTCCATTTCTATTGATATGCAATACTTGTATGTCAAAAGTTTAATTATTCTTTATAATTATAATAAAACTTCACTACCTCCGTAATAAAAGTATATATCGTGAAACACACATATATATGGGGGCTATATCTAAATCTGAACCGATATGCTTAGTTTTGTTACCACATCATAATAGTGTAAAAAAACTAAGATGTGCAAAGTTTTGTTAACACCAGAACAAAAATGTGGTTTTTGGCTACAATAATGTATAAAAGGTTATGCTAATTTGTATGGGAGGTACCAGAATGGGGCGGGGGAAGCGGACCCATTATTTCAGTATATACTACACGCTGTCAAATAATAATACCATCCAAATTTTAGCTTCGTAGAGCCCTCCATCAGGAAGTTAGTGACAATATAGTGGTTTTAGTGAAATAGGTAATTTTGTATGGGAGGTACTTGAGGGGGCGTGGCTATTTCGCCCATTTTCCAACCAACATCGCGACTAGTGAATTTTATGCCACTGGTAAATTTCTATTGAAATTCATTAAGAACTACTTCATTTATCGTCGTAACCATTTACCCAGCCGGCCAGACGGACATAGCTTTATTGGGTTAAGAAGCCCCGAAACTTATTTTTTCTGAAGGAATCTAGGGTCTCAGTTATATGCACTGATGGGCTTAACTTCTTCCCGTATAAAATTATATATTTCCTCTTCGATGTTACTGAGATTATACAAATTTTGTTCAAAATTTGTTAAAAATGGTTATAATAACAATAACATATGAGGTGGTCTCTTAAATGCTCTTTTCCTGTCCAAACAAGGAGTCGGGGCCCATTTTTTTATTGCTGATTCTTAAAGCAAAAATTATGAGGAATCCAAAAAAAATAAAATTAGCCGGAAAATTTAGGAGCTTCTGTGGAAAATCGGAAAATTTAATTTTCATGGGAAAATTAAATTTTCATGGGGAAAAAGGTAAATTTCTGAGAAAAATTAGGAAAATTTTATTTTTCAATTAAAGCCTGATTCAATACCTTTCCAAGGAGCTATCACTCGTTGCGATCGCTTTAGTAGTTTTTTTTTAAAACAACTTTCAATGAGGTCCCTTATGAAGAATTCTTCAATTTTGTCACATGACAGTGGTGTACACCACCACTAAACCAGTCACAATAAAAAAAAAAAAAAAATATGTAGGTACATTATTTTTTGCTGGGCAATCGATTGAGACTATTTATTTTAAAATCGGAGAGGGGTCGTCCAAAAATTTGCCAATTTTGATCGTTTTCATATGGAATTGCTCTATGACATTGTATGCGAGCGAACTAAGTACTTATAATGTCACGCGTGTGTAAAAAAACTCCGATTAATTAATTAACTCCGATTGAAATGGAACCTACTGACATCATCACTTACTTCGTAATCAAGCGTGTTATCAAGATCACTTAAAACTCCGCTTATAACATAATTGCAATCGAAATGGCACTTACTGGAATCGTTAGCGAGAGCGCACCGATTAAGCGGCCTATGACACTTCTATGGTAAATTTAAGATGGAATATAAGCGAGAGAATAATCACTGATTGCTACTAATAATAGCTGACATCAGCGATTAAGTAATGGGTATTTTTACCGCTGGGTCTGTAAGTGACCGAATAGCCACTATCCGCCTGAAGGCAAAATATTTTTACATCACGTATTTGTGTACACGCCCCGACGGAAGACAAAGATATTAAATATGGATTCTATGAGCGCCGAACAAGGCAAGACTGCAGCCAATGGCAAAGCGTGCGGTGACGGAGTGATATAATGAGAAGAGGAGGGAGATGAAACGCCTCTTCAGGCGGAATATGTGTCTGTGAAAGAGGCAAACAGGACATCCAAAATTACAGAGATAGAGATGAAGCCCAAAATTTATACCAAATGGTGGAAACCTGGTCACAAAAACGCTGAGTGTGCTGCAAATGTGGATGGAACACTTTCGTACCATACTAGTTCAATAAGTGACAAAATCACGAAAATCATCGACGTCGGAGTTGAATATCCATCACCGAGCCAAAACAAGATCAGCAAAGCAACTACACGCCTAAAAATAACACAGCTGAAGGACTTGATAGACTTCCGGCAGAGCATTAAAAGGACGGCGACGATGAGCTGGCAACGTGCATGCATCGAGTATGCAAGGTTCTCAGTAACCTGGTCTTTCGAACAAAGTTTTGGTCGCCCTCTTCTGCGCCGTTCATCGAGTTCATGGGCCCATATATTTAACGGAGTATTTTTCTCTCCGATACGACAGAAACTATTAGATGTTGTGGCTGAGTTTGGTATCCCCACGAAGCTGATACGACTTTGCAGGATGACACTGACTGACACGTTGTATTCAGTCAAAATAGGCAAGGGCTTAAGACAAGGCGATGCTGCAGTAAACACGACTGGAACCATATATTATCATGTTTTTTTTTGTAACGTATGCCGATAACTAAGATATTATTGGTCGAGGACTGCGTGATGTTACAGCAACCTGTTCAAGCATTGAGTAGCAGCCGGCAAACACAACTATAACTTTAAAGTGGTAGATGATGTTGTCTGGAAATTAAGAGACGAGTATTGATCGCAAACACTTGCAACAATGCGCTAAGCATGCGATTTAATGACAAAACCATCTCTCGAAGAACAAAAATTGAACTTTAGCGCAATTGAACCTACCTATCTTGCTCTGCACCGCAGAAACCTGATATGACATACCTGGAATGACGCAATCTATCTATTCTAAAAGCCATCGAGCGAAAAATACTTCGCAAAATATTTAGAGCCATTATTGTTAATGGCGTAGTTCTCATATCATGGGCTGTATAACGACATAGCCACACTCGTTCAAATAGATCAAATGCGCTGTCTAGTACACGTTGTACGAAGGGATGAAAATGCTTCAGCTCGACTCGTCGTCAGGGGACGACCAAAACTTCTTTGGATAAACAATTTGCACAAAATCAACAACAAACACAAAATCATTTTATTCGATTATATTTTTTTGTTGCTTTTCCATTTATCTTTTATGTTAAGCTTCAGGTTTACTTATTCATAATATTATAATGTTTTCTTGAAAATATATTTTATTAGGTTTCTTTGAAATTCATATTTTTATAAGTCACTAGTAGGCCCGGCAATGCTTCGCTATTGCATATTAACTTGTAATATATTTCACATTTAGGTCTACAAAGTACTTTTAAAACGGTACAGCTCGACAATAACATGTTGAGTTTATTAACTTATATAACTAATTTACATTTATTGTTGTAAATGCTAATAAAAAGTTCATCAGCAAAGTCATATCTATAGTGCCGAGATGTAGATTAAGTTTTTTCTGCATGTAGGGCGAAAACCCACTTCTTCCACAAATCGGAAACAGATATTCCGCTAAGGATCAAAATTTAATTTTTATTTTGATCTGTAGAAGCATATACTAACTATCTCTTTGGGCATAAAAAACACTTTTGTTATGCCTTCTCCGCCTATTGACCGCAAATGATAATTCAGTTTGAAGCTTCATGCCTTTAGCCATAAAAACTTCTATTGTCATGTCCTCTTCTCACACGGATCAAGAATATTCCGGAATACTATTATTGTATTGAACTCATATTATCATGTTTTGAGATAATTCGGTCACCAACATTTGGCTTAACAAAGTGATGGTCTCACGCGCTGTATGGCATATTACACCGTCGTGTTGGAACCATTTCTCCTTCAAATAATGTGCAATGACATGATAAATAAAAAAAATCAATTGATCGTCCACTGGCTCAAATTCTTCCACCAGTTAGATCTTATATAGATGTAGGCCAAGATCTTTCTTCAGCATTTGCAGAGACCGAGTTGCTGATAAAGGTGTCGGTTCGATAAATTCGAGTCCCCTGTCACACTTACGTCTACAGCGTCGATGGCTTCTATAAGCTGCTCAGATGGATCATTATATGCACCCTCAACTTCACAAAGGGGTACATAAGTATAGCGAACAGAACGTGCATTTTGCAAATAAATTTGCAAGATTTGTAAACGTTGTTCTTGTGTAGTTTTTACATGGTGATTTTTCAAAGTATACTAAAAGAAAGTCTATCACACGTCATTAGTATGACAGCTATTTTTAAACTTATAACTATCAGAAGATCTATACGTCAAAAAAAAAATTACCCCATACATAGGTTATTTACAAATGTTTGCTAATGTTACCTCTGACATACTATAAAAATTTAAATTGTGCCCCAATAAAACAAAAGGTGTTTTCCAGTATAACTACAATGAATATTGCTTTATCCTATTAATATTATAAATGTGAATGTCTGTCTGTCTGTTTGTTTGTTTGTTTGTTTGTATGTTTGTTGCTCAATCACGCCTAAACGGCTGAACTGATTTTAATGAAATTTGGAAGGCAGTTAGTGTACTATATGGAAATTACTATAGGCTATATATTTTGTAAATGTTTACCCTATGGGCGGAGTGGGCGTGGCAAAACTTTTTTTAAAGCTAGAGAGATAAAATTTGATACCCAGATAGTACTCGACAACACGAATATGAATATGCTGACGAAATTTAAATTTTGGACCCAATGGGCGGAGTGGGCGTGGCAAAACATTTTTTAGAGCTAGAGATATAAAATTTGATACCCAGATAGTTCTCGACAACACGAATATAAATATGCTGACGGAATTGTTATTTTGGACCAGTTGGCGGAGTGGGCGTGGCAAAATTTTTTTGAGAGCTAGAGAGATACAATCTGGTACCCTGATAGTGCTCGACAACACGAATATGAATTTGCAGACGAAATTTAAATTTTTGACCCAATATTCGGAGTGGGCGTGGCAAAACCTTTTTTTAAAGCTAGAGAGATAAAATTTGATACCCAAGTAGTACTCGACTACGCGTATATGAATATGCAGACGAAATTTTAGTTCTTGACCCAAAGGGCGCAGGGGGCGTGGCAAAACATTTTTCGAGCTGGCGAGATAATATTTGATACACAGATAGTACTCGACAACACGAATATGAATATGCAGACGAAATTTTAATTTTTGAACTTATGAGCGGAGTGGGCGTGGTAAAACTTTTTTTTAGAGCTAGGGAGATACAATTTGATACCCAAATAGTACTCGACAACACGAATATGAATGTGCAGACGAAATTTTAGTTTTTGACCCAATGGGCGCAGTGGGCATAGCAAAATTTTTTTAGACCTAGAGAGATACAATTTGATACCCAGATAGTACTCGACAACACAAATATGAATATGCAGACGAAATTTTAATTTTATCAGTTAGCGGAGTAGGCGTGGCTATATTTTTAATTTTTAACCCAATTGGCGTATTGGGCGTGACAAAACTTTTTTAGGGCTAGAGAGATACAATTTGATACCAAGATAATACTAGACAACACGAATATTAATTTTAATTGTTGGCCCAATGGGCGGAGTGGCCGTGGCAAAACTTTTAGAGCTAAAGGGATACATTTTGTTACCCAGATAGTACTCGACAACACAAATATAGGCACATTGGTTATGGCAAAACTTTATTATATATACAATATGATACATACATACAATATGATATGATATGACAACACAAATACGAATATGCAAACAAAATTCTTATTTTCGATGAATGGGCGGATTTAACGTAGCCAATTTGTATTATAACCCTAGAGGGACATTTTCAGTATTTCTAATCAGTGGGTGGAGGGCGTAGCAAAACTGTATTTTAGCTCTAAAAAGATAATATTTGATGCACATATAGTATTTGGTACTACAATTACAAATTAGCAGCGGAAATTTTATTTATATTTTAGTCCTCGAGAGATGCAATACATTAAATAGATAATACTATGCGCAACAATTACAAAAGTTCAATCAGTGGGCAGATGGTCAATGTGAGATACAACATTCGACACAGTAGAACGTTGTTGATTGAACTGGTTTGGGAGTTACTTGGGGTAACGAACTGTTTACCGAGGGCATAATATCAACGCTTACAATTATCCTATTAAGAAAGCAAGCCAAACATATTATTAAAGTTAAGGAAACGTTGCAAAAGTATGTTTTAAAGTGGCATATGCACAGCTTTTATAACTGTGAGCCAATATTAATTGATATTTGTGTATTATACTAAATTAATTTTGTAATATTAGTCAATTATGCAATAGCGAAGCATTGCCGGGTCCACTAGTCTTATATATAAAAATGAATCGATGTGCAGTTGTCTCGCTAAAACTCAAAAACGGCTGGACCGATTTTCAAAATTTTTTTTTTGTTTTGTTCGCTATAGCTTCCGGATGGTTTAAAAGGTTTTATTTTTTCAAAAAGTGGGCGGCGCCACGCCCCTTTTTTTAAATATCGCTCAGACGGCTTTTCTAATAGACCGATTGATACAAAAATTTTACCATGAAGTACAGTTGACCTGTAGATAGTTCCTGACTACATTTGGTTGTAATTGGATAAAGGGGCGTGGCACCGCCCATACAACTTGAAAATTAAAAAGGCTATATTTCATGAACTATCAAAGGTATGAAGATGAGATTTGGTATTTATGTTGTTGGAGCAGTATAAATTACAGCCAGGATGGAAGGGGGCGGTGCCACGCCCCTTTTCAAAAATCGCTCTAACGGCTTTTTTTAATAGATCGATTGATACAAAAATTTTACCATGAGGTACTGTTATCCTGTAAATAGTTCCTGACTACATTTGGTTGTAATTGGATAAAGGGGCGTGGCACCGCCCATACAACTTGAAAATTAAAAAGGCTATATTTCATGAACTATCAGAGGTATGAAGATGAGATTTGGTATATATGTTGTTGGGGAAGTATTAATTACAGCCAGGATGGAAGTGGGCGGTGCCACGCCCTCTTTTAAAAAATCGCTCTAACGGCTTTTCTACTGGATCTATTGATACAAAAATTTGACCATGAGGTACTGTTGACCTGTAGATAGTTCCTGACTACAGTTGGTTGTAATTGGATAAAGGGGCGTGGCACCGCCCATACAACTTGAAAATTAAAAAGGCTATATTTTATGAACTATCAGAGGTATCAAGTAGAGATTTGGTATATGTGTTGTAGAAGCAGTATTAATTACAGCCAGGATGGAAGTGGGCGGTGCCACGCCCTCTTTTCAAAAATCGCTCTAACGGCTTTTCTACTGGATCTATTGATACAAAAATTTTACCATGAGGTACTGTTGACCTGTTGATAGTCTCAGGCTATATTTGGTTGTGATTGGATAAAGGGGCGTGGCACCGCCCATACAACTTGAAAATCGATAGGGCTATATGTTATGAACTATCAGAGGTATGAAAATGAGATTTGGTATATATGTTGTTGTTGCAGTATGAATAACAGTAAGGGTGGAAATGGGCTGTTCCACCCCCTTTTTAAAGCAAACGGTTAAATCTTTCAAAATTCCACAGTATATTGCTGTTCGCCTAGAGAAATGAACAGTAAGGTAGGCCAATTTTTTTATTCGCAAAAATCGTAACCAAAATCGGAATCTACGATGAATTTTAAGAAAATTTCACCAAAAAACTTTGTGTCTAAAATCAATTCCTAGCTCGCGTTGGAAAGCATAAAGATTTCAAATAAAGATTTTTTTGTTTTTAAATGAGCACAAACCGATAACTTCAGATATATATTTTTTGAGACCTTCTGCGTAAATCTGACTTCCCAAAAAACTAAATGAGGTATTACAGAAACAAATCTATGTATTGGTAAAAAAGTTATGGCCTCTGAGAGTTGGAATACAGAAATAATCATTTTTCAGAATATAGGGCGGGATCCCAATAAAAAAAATCAAAAATATACTATCTTGGTCTCCAAACATTGGAATGGTAGGTAAAAATTAGAGCCGGGGCCCATAGATCTGAAGTAACTGAATAATTGCTAATAGCTAAAAAAATATCTCTACCTGAAATCTTTATGCCTCTCAGCGCGAACTATGAATTGATTATAGACATATACTTTCTTAGTGAAATTTTCTAAGAATTCTTCGTACATTCCAATACTGATATACGCGTTTTTTTTGACTCGATCTAATTGATTCTCCCTAATGATCAGGCTATTTTGAACTAAATAAGTTAAAAGTGCAGAGGCGCTGCCCACGCACTTCAATAGTTAACTTTTTAACTGTATCAAATAATGGTCCGTACACAAGGCAGTTGAGGATGCGCAGATTAAAAACGTGATTTTTTTTTTAATTTACTTTACAGGTATGTATTTTTCTATTACTTTTCAGGATAGCGAATCGGCAATAAATCATATAGATAGAAAAATTAAGCAATATTCACTGTAGTTGTACTACAATGGTTAAATTTTTATAGTATATCAGAGGTAACATTAGCAAACAATTATAAATAACCTATGCATGGGGTATTTTTCTCGACATATAGAACTCTGATAGGTATAAGTGTAAATCTAGCTGTCATACTAATGAATCGCACTTCATTAGTATACTTTGGAAAATCTTCATGTAAAGACTACACAAGAACAACGTTTACAAATCTGCAAATTTATTTTCAAAACGCGCGTTCTACTTTCCAAACTTATGGAGCCCTTTGTGAAGTTTACGGTGCATATACTCATCCATCTGAGCAGCTAATAGAAGCCATCGACGCTGTAGACGTTAGTGTGACAGGGGACTCGACTTTATCGACCCGACGTCTTTCTTAGCAACTCGGTCTCTGCAAATGCTGAGGAAAGATCTTGGCCCACATTCATATAAAATCCAACTGGTAGAAGAACTACAGCCAGTGGGCGATAAATTGATTTTTTTATATATCATGTCATTGCACATTATTTGAAGGAGAAGTGGTTCCAAAACGACGGTGTAAAATACCATACAGCGCGTGAGACTATCA
Organism: Muscina levida; assembly: GCA_964034835.1. Classification (NCBI taxonomy): domain Eukaryota; kingdom Metazoa; phylum Arthropoda; class Insecta; order Diptera; family Muscidae; genus Muscina; species Muscina levida. Next base: position 27,418,696 of record OZ035881.1, read on the forward strand.
CTTTGTTAAGCCAAACTTTGGTGTCCGAATTATCTCAAAAAATGGTAATACGAGTTCAATACAAAGATAGTATTCGGGAATATTATTGATCCGTGTGACCAAAGAGATAGTTAGTATACAGATGGTTCACGCTACTACGGATCAAAATAAATAATTTTGACCTTAGAGGAATGTCTGTTTCCGATTTGTGGAAGAAGTGGTTTTTCGCCCTACATACAGAAATAACTTTATCTACATGTCGGCACTATAGATATGACTTTGCTGATGAACTTTTTATTAGCATTTACGACAATACATCTTAATTGGTTAAATTTAATGTTAAGGAGTTACTTTAAATAAGTTACATATGTAAATAAACTCAACATATTATTGTCGAGCTTAAGTACCGTTTTCAAAGTACTTTGTAGACATAAATGTGAAATATATTACATGTTAATATGCAATAGCGAAGCATTGCCAGGCCCGCTAGTTTTTCTATATGTATTATTTATTACCGATTCGCTCTCCTGAAAAGTAAATGAAAAGTAACTGGTGTATGGACCATTATTTGATACAGTTTATTAATTCAACTATTGAACTTTTTACTTTTTACTCGGCACTTTTTACTTATTAAGTTCCAATTAGCCTGTTGATTAGGGCGGAACAATTTGTTCGCGTCTAAAAAAATGTGGTAATCGTATACCAGTATCGAAATGTACGATAAATTCTTAGAATATTCACTTAGAAACTATATGTCTACAATCAATTTCTAGTTCGGGCTGAGAAGCAAGAAGATTTTAGGTTGAGATATATTTCTAGCATTTTTTCAGTTACGTCAGATCTACCATTCCGATGTTTGGAGACCAAGACGATGAGAATAGCATATTTTTGACATTGTTTTGGATCCCGCCCAATATTCTGAAAAATGATTTTTAAAAACTTAATTTCCGTATGCCAACTCTCAGAGGCCATAACTTTTTAACCAATACATAGATTTGGTTCTGTAATATCTCATTTAGTTTGCTGGGAAGTTAGTTTTGCGCAGAAGGTCTCGAAAAATAAATATCTGCAGTTTTCGGATTGTCCTCATTTAAAAACAAAAAAAAAATCTCTAACAGAAATCTTTATGCTTTCCAGCGCGAGCTAGAAATTGATTTTAGACACAAAGTTTTTTGGTGAAATTTTCTTACAATTCATCGTAGATTCCAATTTTGGTTACGATTTTTGGGAATAAAAAAATTGGCCCACCTTACTGTTCATATCTCTAGGCGAACAGCAATGTTCTGTGGAATTTTTACAGTTATTACTGTTTGTTTTAAAAGGGGTGTGGAACATCCCACTTCCACCATTACTCTAATTCATACAGCAACAACAACATAAACAAACAAACATAAACAAATCTCATCTTCATACCTCTGATAGTTCATGAAATATAGCCTTTTTAATTTTCAAGTTGTATGGGCGGTGCCACGCCCCTTTATCCAATTACAACCAAATGTAGTCAGGAACTATCTACAGGTCAACAGTACTTCATGGTAAAATTTTTGAATCAATCGGTCTATTAGAAAAGCCGTCTGAGCGATATTTGAAAAAAGGGGCGTGGCACCACCCACTTTTTGAAAAAATAAAACCTTTTAAACCATCCGGAAGCTATAGCGAACAAAACAAAAAAAAATTGAAAATCGGTCCAGCCGTTTTTGAGTTTTAGCGAGACAACTGCACAACGATTCATTTTTATATATAAGATTATTTTGCTAATAAATAAAAAATTAAGGTAAATATTGAAAATATTGTGAAATATACTTTGTTTATGCCCAAGTGATTTTTCGGAGAATTCGCTGTGGTTCCCAATTGTTTTTGTTTTCAAAGCAATAACTATCCCTCGGACTGTTTACCTCCCACAAAACAGACAGACAGACAATTTATCTATTAAGTCGTTGTTTAATGTATAACAAAGGGGGTAACAAAGGTATATAAAGTATAGTTTTTCAGCCGTTGAACGTCAATTTGAAGCACTTTTGATAAATCATGATAAAAATGTTCGATACAAAACGTCATTAAATTATATCCATTATGTTTTGAACGGCGCTATAATCGTAATATAAGTAAATCTTATTGCTTTTACCATGGACATTCTGGAATATCACGATGACTGACAGTATAGATTACTACCTCATTGCCTAGTTTATCTCACAATCGAGACAATAGTAACTACATATATCAAAAACTTTTGTTTGTCGAATAAACAGTGACGACAAGTGGGGCGGTGGTGTTTGGTCTAAAAATAAACACTTACCGGTAGTAGTAGTATTTGAACTTGGGCCAAAAATGGCGGATACGCCGTCATCTAACAACTCACAGGCTGAAAAAGAAGAATACAATAAGAAATATTTTCAAAAAATACAAAATATGATAAGGTTAATAACCTAACAAGCGGACGTATGTACGTACGCTTCAATAGTACTTACCTATTTGCTGCAACACGATGCTATCATCTTCGGAAACAACGCGTTTTATTGACTCCAACTCAAATTTCTTGCCCAAATTGTTGATATCTTGTACGGCTGTGTCAAAAGCTTTCATAAGATCTTTTTCACCTTTATAAAATATGCCACCTGAAAATTGCATTGATTGTATGTATGTTTATATTATCGAAATTTTACTTATTTGTTTTTATTTACCGATTTTAACTAAATGATATTGCTCTTCGGACGCTTCAATCAGGGGAAATATTAATGATGTTAATACGATCGAGTACAGAAATTTCTTGTTATCATTTGCAGCCATGTTTGTCATCTCAAGTTGTTCATCAGTATACAACAGAAAATGTTTATGACATTTTGAAGATTTTATCACATGTTAAAGTTTGTTATTATTTAAATTGTTCTTTTGTTATTGTGCGAGGTTTTCTTTAATTGTATTGATCATAATTGTATTTATTGAATAATAATTTATTTTGCATGTTGATTTGTTAAATATTTATGTACGTAAGTCCTGAACTGGTTATATCTCGGCATACCGTACCGAATATCTCTTTTGTGTCTAAAGCAAAGTTGTGGATTGGTAAGTAACCTAAACGGCATGCTACCTGAAGCTCAACACAGAGACTCTATTAGTGGCTTTGGCAGCCCCAAGAAACTAGGATCGGGTGCGGTGGTCTAATAAGGCACTCTCCTTAAACAAAACAATTATTATGAAAACACGAAGAATAGAAAAATCAAGAATCTAACCATCATGCCACGACCGGTCCCAAAAAAGTCACATGCTGCCGATAATTTAGATATCATTGGCCGTGGATTTCAGAATGTTACTGCGGCCTTTTCGAGCATTGAAAATCATCAGTGGGTCTGGTGATAAATGATGACAAATTAAAGTTATTTTTTTCAACGAACAAACAGTCCACTCGTCTTGAACGCTGATAACTATAACTTTGAAGATTTCGTCTACCTTGGCTCCGCCATAAACAAAAATAGTAACATCAACCTGGAAATCAAGAGACGAGTATTGGTCCCAAAGCGCAGCTACTATGCGCTAAGCAAGCGATTTAATGACAAAGCGCTCTCTCAAAGAACAAATTAAATTAACCATTATACACATTTCCCTTATTCCTTCCTATGTCCCTTTCCAAATAAAGTGATTATGCATCTGTAGTACTATTCCATTATGTCAATTCCTTATTCAGTAAACTGTTTAATTGACCGACAAATTTACGTAATCTGATTTGTGGGCGTGGCACCTACTGTACAAAGGAAATATGTATTTATAAATCTAATTTTTTGAAAAATAACAGAGAGTGAGTCTCCGATCTTTGAGTTCTTTTGTTCCTAATGTGCGTAATTTGTCGACAGTTGATGTTGAAGAATAGTAAGCGTGGCGCTTCCCATACAAAGAAAATATGTATTTTTAAACAGACTAGCTTTCCCTGCTGGCTTTGCTTTTTCCGAAATAGTAACAAAATTTGGATACTCACACACCCCTTAGTTGTATGAGGTTAAGAAAAAAATTGCATTAAATTCACTCCATTCGATGGATGAAAAATATTCACCTGATGTTTCATCTCTGTTTTGAAGCTTAAATATAACATCGGGAAAAATTGTTACAATTCCTTCAATAAAAACATTAATACTCATTATTTAACTTCTCTAGGCGCACCCTCGGGGTAGATAGAGCGGTGTGAGTAAATTTTATAACATTTAAATTTCTGTACGTAAGCCCCTTAGGGTGTGAGGGTAGGGGTTAGGTTTTATCTTGCTCTTCTTTAAACTTAACCTCCGCCTAGAGCATGGAAGCTTGTGGCCCAAATTTCGGCTCTCTAGCTTTTAAACTACGGCTGAAATCGGGGGTAGAGACAGACGGACACCCCAAAAAGGGGAATTTGTGTGGGAGGTATATGTAGTTTTTGTCCGATCTTGCTCATCTTGGAACTTTATCTCCAGACAGAGTATAAAAGCTTCCATATCAAATTTAATTTCGATATTTCCTGACTTAAGGTTGTGATCGCGGGGGCAGTTGGGCAGACACCCCCAACTCATCTTAGAACTTAACCTCCGCCTAGAACTCCGCTGTAAACGAAGGGATTTCGTACTTTGAGGGCTTAAAAAGGGCCAAAGAAATTATTATACTGGTACGGTCACCCAGAACAAGTGGCTAAAGCTATAATCGTGAAAAGCTATATGGGATTTTTTTAATATTCGTACCTTTTGGTTTAAAAAAGGCCCAAAAAGGGATAAACTGGTACAATCAGTCGCGAAAACCTATATATAGGTTATATTGTCTAGATTTTTATAGAATTAGAGAGCTGCACGAAGCGTACTCGTACTTTTAAAGCTAATATATGTCGAATAAGGGCTAAAACTAGTACCATCACCCGGATCAAACCGCTTAAGGTAGAATCGCGAAAAAAGCGTGAGGCCTTATTATACCCACCCTCACAGGTAGGAGGGTATATATCAATTGATACGACCCAAAAGTGTAACACATAGAAGGAGTCACTTTAGACCCTAAGTTTCTTTGAACCAAATTCGATTCATGGCTTTTTGAGTCGTTTGAACCACCGTTCGTCTGTACGCACGATAACTTTCGAAAGACGCAACCAATTATTTTGAAACTTTGCATGGGTTTATATTTTCCCAAAACTACTTACGGTATTGAAAATGGGCTACATGTCCCAGCCGCTTCTGGTACCTCCGATACAAATTCATCATTCCACGCACTTTGGAAATAGAGTAAAAATAATTGGAAGTCTAACCACGCCCCTTTTGGTTCCTTCTATACAAATGTACCATTTCGTCCACTTTATAAATCGAGTAATAATATCAACACACCTAATGGGATCGTGCTCAAATTCAGTATTTAGTAAAAGTGTAGTAGAATAAAGTTTTGGAGAAAAAAACTGGAAGTCTAGCCACACCCCTTGTGATACCTTCCATACCACTTTAAAAATCGATTAATATTATTAATAGATCCAACAAAGCTCGTGACCAAATTCTGTATTTAGTAAAGCTCAAGCAGGATAAGGTTTTTGAGAATAAATTGAAAGTCTAGCCGCACCCCTTCTGATACCTTCCTTACAAATGTACCATTCCGCCACTTTAGACATGAAGTAATAATATCAGTACACCCAGCGTTACCGTGCTCAAATTCTACATTTAGTAAAGCTAAATCAGGACAAAGTTTTGAACTCAATGTTTAGCCACTCCCCTTCTGGTACCTCCCATACAAATGCACCACTCCACTCCGCCCACTTTAGAAATCGAGTAATAATATCAATATACTAGAAGATTTCATGTTTTCTGAGGGTGGGGGTATATGAGAGCCGGTATTCCTGATTGAAACTTTCTTACTGGTTCGAAATTTCACTTAGGTTCGGTAGAATTGGCCTGGCCCTAAATAGAGAAATTGCCTTTATATGAGCCAATAGATTTGGTACGAAGTTCGGTCGTATATGAAAAAAATACTTAATTTGTGGAAAGAGCGCCCCTTTTTAGAAAATCGTTATATGGGTCAAATAAATGGAGCGATTGCAATTATATTTTTTTATTTGATACTGTCCATAGGGCCTTTATCATAAGCTACATGAAAACATAATTAGACAATGGGACATGGCACCGCCCACACAAACCGAAATTCTAATCGGTCACGTCTCGCGAGCCATTAGAGGGATGAAGATGAGATTTGGTACATATATTACTGGTACAAAAAGGATCACAGGTAAATGGGTGGTGCCACGATCCGTTATCTCGGCGGAATAAATGGACCGATTGCAATAAAATTGTCTCTGAGGTACTATCCGTAGAGCCTCTATCATAGGCTACATGAAAACATAATAAGACAGAGGGGAGTGGCACCGCTCACAAAAACCAAAATTCCAATCGGTCATATTTTTCGAGCAAGTGAGGTATGAAGATGAGATTTCCTACATATTAAAATGGTACATGGGGTGCCTCGCCCCTTTTGGATAAATTGTTATGTCGGTCATATTAATAGAACGATGAAGATGAGATTTCCTACATATTAAAATGGTACATGGGGTGCCTCGCCCCTTTTGGATAAATTGTTATGTCGGTCATATTAATAGAACGATTTTAATATTAATTTTTGGAAATTCATACTTTTAGGGGTAAAAATTACCAATTAGTGATAAAAGTTATACCATCAGCCAGACCAATCGGTTAATGCTGGATTCGAGGTTTTTTGAAATCCAATATTTCTGGGTAAAAAAAATAAAAAACGGATAAAAATTTTACTATCGCCCGGTCCAAACGACTAATGATATAATTATGATAATTTATATGGGCTTGCTCCCTATGGAATTACAAAACAAGGAGGGTTATCGAACTTCTTATCTTTTAGGGGTAAAAAGAGACGGAAAGGGCTAAAGGTATAGTCGAAAAAGGGATAAAACTGATACAATCGCCCAGACCAAATTCCTAAAGGTAAAGTTACGTAAATGAATATAGAAGTGCTCCATATAGAATTAGAAAGCCGCCAGATGGGGTTTTTAGAAATGCGGACATTTAATGGTAAAAAGGCCGAAAAGCGATGAAACTGGTACCATTATCAAACAACTAAAATTATAACTATTATATAGGTAATGACCTTCGAGCATGATTTTTAATGAATTAGAGGGGGTACCAGTGAATTTTAGTTGTGCAATATGAATGTATCTTTTAAAATTCGTAATTTTAGGAATAAAAAGGGACTAAAGCGGTACAATTAAAGACTAATGGGATAAAGCTGTAATAACATAAATGGGGTGTTCATTCGTCTTATGAATAGTTTGCATTTTACCTGTATTGATTCATTGTAAATAGGGTGAAGCAACGCGAGCCGGAAAAGCTAGTAAAGCATATTTGATTATCCAAATTGGGTGGTGGTAAAAATGGGCGTGGCACAAAATCAGACTTATTAACTTCCTGGTCAAACGACTAGTTCTAGTATAATGAAATTGTGGGTGGGTGTTCCTATTAAACCTTTGTATTCAATCAAAACATTTAAATTATTTTTGTAACAGAACACATTTCATATCATTATAAAAAACAAAGAATTATACTAAATTTTAAGTTTTATTAACAGAATTAATTTTATTTTTGTACAACAAAGAATTATATTTCATTTAATTTTTGTTTAACTGTCCTTTAATTATTGCCTACACTGTTCATGATATTCAGCTCAATTGTACAATACTCGTAACTGTCTAATGGTTCTCATTTATTATCACTCATTCCTCTCATTGTAACTATTATTGTTGTTGTAAAAGTATCACTCATAACCATCGTACCTCTATCACACTCTGTTTGTTTGTTAATTTTTTTGAGTACCGTTAGTTTTGATGATGTTTTGAAAAACGTATAGCACTCAATACTTGTATGTCTGGTCTTATAAAAGAAATATTTTGTAACAACTTTCATTCCCTTTTTGGCAAGCGAATAATACAGTCCTTAAAAATTACCAAGCGGTGTTTTAATTCGTCTAGGAAAATAAATAACCTAAAGTGGCACATATTGGACGTTAACCGTCTGTTTTGGACCCTTTTAGTTATTTTATTTAGTATTACGTTGACGAATTTGGCATTGTGCTGGTTCCTGTCTCGTAATAATTATTCAATTGCGCAACCTTTCTGCTACCTGATTCTATTAAAAGGAGTCTCACCTTTACATTTTAAGGTTTGTAATTTAATTTACAAGATTTAAATATATGGTATATGCTGTTATTCTTAATTGTTTAGTAGAATTTTGTACACTTAAAGTTTGTGATGATGGTGTAGAAATGAAAGCAAAGTGTGCTTGGCCATGAATACAGTTTGGCAACTATCGACATAGAAATCCGCCAGGCTGTCACATTACATATGTCACACAGCTCTTGTAAAAAAACTGTATTGGCAATAATTGCCGACATTTTGATCTTAAACCCAACTATGAAACAATAATAAAATACAAATTAAATTTTGTTCCCACAACTAAAATGTATTTTACCAATTTGTATTTTTTTTTTGTTATTGCTTTTGTGAATATTAAAGATTATTAGCATACGAAATAGTTTTATTATTTTTTTTTTTTATTATTCACCATTATATACGCGTTTTTTATTTTTCTTAAACACAATTTGTTTTTTATTTGTTTATTACCACATTAGTACAATTTAACACATGTAATTTTTGAATACCACTATTATTTATACTTTTGATCGACATAATATCGTCATAATTTGTTAATTTCAAAGAAAATTTGTTTTATTTTTTTAAAAACATATAAATATTTTTCCACATTGATTTTTTTTCTGTCAATTATCAATTGAACAATTTAATTTCCATATTTATAGCCAACTAGCTGACCCGGCAAACGTTGTTCTGCCATACAACTTCGGACCCGGCAAACTTCGTCTCGCTCCTAAAGTAACAAATTCATATTAACTCCAGGGGTATAGTAAAACCACGGTTTGCCAATACGCGAAAAACTGAGAAATTCGAGGTTGATCCCACAAACTTCCAATGATTGCCCTTGCGATTTATTGATTGTCATCGCAAAAGCCAATCGAATGAGGAATTGAATTTGCTAAAATTGGAGGGGAAAATCGGTTAGAATAAAAGAAATTCGAGGGATAAGGACTTCCTCTCCTTTGAAAAAATTTGACGGGAACGTCATCAATCCAGTTGAAACATCAACAGGAATTTGGCCATTACAAAGCGCCAGTAGATATTTTGAAAACGCAGTAGCCGATGGGTCGTTTTGCAACGTGACTCTCATGTTTGTAGTTAATTGCAACTCCTTGTCATTCCGCCACAAAGACATTAATTTTATCAGCAGTAGTAGATATTGGGATGGCGGGAAGCGTTTGACGAAAATCTTCCGACAGAAATATTATAGCCACACCAAATCGTTTCGAATCACCTCATAAATCAGTCATCTTTCGGTCAACTGCCTCCAAAGCTCGTTGATGCGTTATCGTGCAATCATCCCAAATGATGATTTTGCATTCTCGCAACAATTTCGCTGTCGCCGAACTTCTGGATATTGTGCCCAATGGCTTGTCAACTGTGAGAAGATTCATCGGCAACTTCAAAAAAGTGGCAGCAGATGGTGCCACAGCTAACGCAATTTGAGATCGATACGAATAAAAATTATTTCAGCTATCATTTTATTCGTTTCTTTTCCTGATGACTTCTAAACAAACCTGTCGTTGTATTGACCATCTTTAAATTGTGTTGATATTCACCCTCTCCACGGCAGAACATCAACGGGTATTGAAATGCATCATATGACCGATTAGTCTCCCGACGCTTGAGAACAATATCGTATGATTCCACATTCTCACCCAGCTGTGAAGCCGTCGATATTCATATGAACAACTTTAAATCTTAAAATCTTGAAATAGATTGGGATCTCACCTCGAAATGAGTAGCACGCCGTCGATATTCATATGGATTGGTAAAAAGGTGGTAAACATGCATGTGATCAAATCGATACCTTAATTCTAAACCAAGGTATGTGTAAAATGAAAATTTTACAGAAAACGCCTTTAAAGTTTGTGAGTACATCATATAGATTGCACTTATATGTTAAGTTAAAATATCCTAAATCTACCAAATCATGTATTCGAAAACCGAATTGTTGGAAAAAAGTATTTTTCGAATAAACGGGAAACCGGCTTTCTGAAAAATTCAAGTATTTGAACACTATAATTGATCCAATGAAGAAAATTTTGCAATTGTTCGATCATTTCGTGTTTTATCGAAGATCTAAAGGAACTTATGATCTTCGTTTGGTGGTGGTAACAAAGCGCCAGTTTGATAATGTATTTGCACTTGATCTGAATGTGTGGATGCAATTTCGAGCAAAATTGGAGGAATAGTTTTTAATAATAACACTGCATAAATCCAACATTTTCGGAAACACTCGAACGTTGGGTAAAACCTTACCTCAGTTAACACTTTGCTTAAGATATTCCTAGAATAGTAACATTTTGTCGAATTTGTGGAGGTGATTGTGTAGAGTGAAACTGTGCAATATGGGCACGTCTCCATTCATTTTTTGGCACGTTCCTTTTGCGTTTGATTATTACGGACGTTCTGACTAATTATAGCACGACGCGTACGTCGTCCAAAGTTTGATTGTCTAATAAATTTTTCCATTCGAAAAATCATTTGTAACAATTGCACACAAAATTCCATACAAAAAAGCAATTTTCAGTTTTTCCAATTTTCCGGCTTTTCCGGAGAATTTTTCCAAAATTTTCTTTTACATAAACCTTCTCCTGGCAATTACGAACAACTGAAAAAAATTTCAGCAAAATCGGTCCCGCCGTTCTCAATTGATGAATTACTATACATTTTTGCCACCATTTTTATATATATAGATAGATTTCAATGATATTATTGCACGTTATCAACATAAGGGCTTCATTATCACTATTTTTCTGATTTTTTCGTTTATAATTTTTTTTTAAGTTTAATTAATTTATTTATGGCTCTTCGATTTTTTTTTTAATATTTTATTTTTTACCATATTTAAACAATTTCACTTTTATTATCAGTATATTACTACATCCCCAACCATTTTTGGCGTAATTTCATACATTTTCACGTTTTTTTAATTTAATTTTATATAATTTCACACTTTTCACGAATTTATTTTCCAAAAATTTCCATTTTTACGATTTTCTCACAACAACAAAAAAAAAACACTAACAACAAACACTAAGAACTTAATTGAATCGTAGCGTCGTGATACGCACGCAAAAATCTCGCGTATTTTCCGTTATAGTTTCAGGCGATCCTCTATCATCCGTTTCCGTTGGTTAACTGAGGCCACTTAGTGCGTATACCTCCAAGCAACGACACTATGGAGAAACATTAACATCATCATCCTCATCGTGAACAAAGTCGTCGTCGTCGTCACCAACGTCATTACGATGATCGTGGTCCTCAGACACAGCCGCCATAAACGCTGTGAAGCATAAAGAAACAATCTGCTCTGGCGGATTTTTAGCACATTGTTGTTGATGTTTACGAACTTGTTGGTGTTTTCTTGTCGGTTAACATTTTGGAATTTTTTTTATTTTTCTATACATTTTCTCCCCTCACATTTTCACTTGTATTTCTATTGTTCTCTACAATTTGTGTATACAAAACTTTAGCCGCCACAAGTTCACGTCCAAAATATTGACGATAGTTTTGGTTGTTTCCAATAAATTTGAGGAAAACACAAAATTAAAACATAAAAAACTGGCGGGGGCCAACAATCTATTAATGGTTGATGATTGGAGTGGGGGAGGGGAGATGTTCATCAATATTTTGCTATATTGGCCTCTTTTTCTCGATGCCATCAATCGTCGCTTGAGGAGACTGTGGGCTATTGTTTAAAGATACTAGGAGACACTACACAAGAGAATTTATTTCGAAATTATCCAAAAATATTTTCCTTTGCTGTTTTTAATATGAAATCTTTGATCTTAAACCATAATTCTAAAAATATATATTTTTTTAGTTCCAGACACACAACAATACAATACAAGGTGAATTGTTGGTCTAAAGAAAACAACACTGAGAGAAATTATGGCATATTTTGGCATTGAATATTCGTTGGATGCCAGACAACAAGGGCATTTGACTATAATTGGAGCGGTTATTAGTTTAAAGCCCCTGAGAGTGCTCGTACAGGAATTGTGCCCTTATAAGAGAGATTCTTTTATTAGTGAGTTACCGTGAGTTACAAACTTGGTTCATAAATTAGTGGCCTGAAGTATTAACGAATTTCACACGCTTCGGTCTTCTGCAGCTCTTCAGTTAGTCCTACCAGATGGTGGCACTTTGCCAAACACTTGGTCCTTTCAGCGAAGTTTGGCTCTTAATGTTCGCCTTCAAACACCTTTTTCGTTGGAGCATTTACATCCATCCTGGCAACATGTCCCAGCTATCGTATTCGTAGTCTGGGGCGTGCCGCCACCGCATTCGTCTCGTGCTGCAGAGAGACAAAGTAGCGAGACTAAGTATGCAACGAGACTAACTACGGCGAATGCGGCAGGATCTGGGATCTATTAGCGACTTTAGTATGAGTAAGTATATGAATATTGCCGTCCAATATCCCACGATAACGCATTTTCTCCACAGCTATTCTAATGACCATTGTTGTGGCCTAAAATATGCTACAGTGATTTGGTAGCCTATCGATAGTTGCTGATTCAACTCTTCTGAATAGATTCCGACCACCAAATTGCCGATCCGTTGCTGTTGTCGTAACAGCTTAGTCTGTACAAAACTTACAAATTTTAATCCGGGGGTTCTTCGCTTATGTCTAACCCTAAAAATTGGGCTACTTCCACTGGATTAGTCCATAAATCCAATGGGTGGAGTATGGTGGGCTTGCAGGTAAAAATGTGGCGGGTATCGTGGGGACCCTGACCACATGTTGGGCATACATTAGGGAAGGCACGGTCTATGCGGGACGATTAGGCATTAGGCCTGTTGCGCCATCCCGATCTTAGTTGTGGCAGGACCACTCTTGTATTTCGTGGCAGGCTTTCCTCTGTTTCAGCTACAGGGGGTGAGTGACCTCCAAGAACGACATTCATGCGGTACCTAAAACATCGGAATTGATGGTGTCTCTATGAATGTCGTTCAAAGCTGCTGCATACAAGTTGCGATCCAAGGATTCCTGCACATAGTTGCGTATGTTCTCTTCGTATACTCCTTCGTCCTTCCTGGCAAACCTTGGGGAAACATGCAACTGTGTGAGGTAAAAGTTGGTATGATTCCTCCGATGACATCCCAGGAGGAACTGTTTGGTCAACATGACATTATGTTCCTTGACTGGGAGGACCTTCGTTTCCTCATGTAGATGGTGTTCTGAGGTTATCCGCATGCAGCCCGTTGCATTCCTTAGGGCGGCATTTTGGCAGCTTTGGATATTTCTCCACCCGGTATCACTTAACGACTGAGACCACACTAGAGCAGCATAGTTAACCACTGGCCGACCAATTGTTTTGTAGGCAGCCAGCAAGGTTTCTTTGTCCATTCCCCAACTACTGCCGGCTAGCGCTTTGAGGACCTTGTTCCTACTTCGCAGTTTGTGCGTAATTGCAGTAGCTGCCACTGTCAAAGGTGACCCCCAAAATTTTTGGATGGTTCACAGTTGGTATTTGGACGCCATCGACTACGACGCCTAAATTTTTGTTTATTTTCTTCGTCCAGATGGTGAAGAGTGTTGCTGACGACTTCGCTGGTGTTAGTTTCAGGTTGCGTCCAGTGAAGAAATTGTGTAATTCTCCGAGATTTCCATTCACACGATAGCAAAGCTCATCAATATTTTGTCAAGTCGCCATAATAGTACAGTCGTCCGCATAGGATATCAGGAGGGGAGTTTAGAGAGATAGAAGTTAAACAAAAGTGAGGATGAAACGCCGCCCTGTGATACTCCGTATTTAACTCTACAGGGCTTTGTGTCTCTAAACTCCTCTAACGACCGACGACCACTCAGATAGTTCGCATCTCTTCTAATTTTTGAGCTTGGTGGACTGTAGGGTGTCCTGAAAGTGTGTGATGTGGCTGACTGTGTCGAAGACCTTCGACAGGTCCAGTGTTACTAGGAGCGCCCTTTCACAGGGCTCTGCTGGTATGTGGCTAGACGGCTAAGGGAGGAGGAGTGCCACAAAAGTCTTCGAGAATGGTGACAGGAGGGAAATCGGCCTGTATGATTGTCCCTCTGTCACGTCCTTCCCTGGCTTGAGTATAAAAATTACTTTTTCAGGCATCGGGTATTATTAGGCTACCCATTTAAATTGTTTGTTCTTTGTTTCGCGTTTGTTTTGTTTTAATTTATTGTTTAGGCTTTTTTTCAAATTTTAGATTTAACTTTGTTTTGATTTAACACCAGATGTGTATTGGTATGGTTAAATATTCGAAGGTTAACGAAACAAAAGATACAATATTCAAGTGTTAGAATGTTTTTGTGCAGTTTAAAAGCGATTAGAAGTTAGATGAACAATGTAAATAGCGGAGGGATAAAAAACACGTCCGATCGCTGCAACGTCTCTCGTAATATATCTTGTCTCCTTGTCTCTCTCTCTCTCTCTCTCTCACCTTGCCTGCTCAACTGCCTGGAAAATACACATGAGCACTTTACAGGGTCGGAAATGGTGGTGTCGGCAAACTTAATCGCGACCCTGTCATCCTTCTTCGTCGGGTTTTAGAGAGATCGAACTGTGGACTATAACTTACCCATTCCTGTGCTCAGGTTGCAGTTTTTCAAATGATCTATCCATTTTCTCCGCTTGCCCTCATTTACCAACCTGCTGATATCAAGGTTCAGCTCGACAATACGTGGATTGTCAGGGTTGGCACTTCTGATGTCATTGCGCTCTTCCGCTAACCCCGCTGCCTCTGCTGGAAAGTGTGGCCGCACTAAAGGAAGTCATCTTGCAGGGAAAAAACGGACTGATGCTGCAATGACTGGATCATTGAATGGATCATGTTAGAAGTTGAGCTACAAATGTTGTGTGACATTATATCTACAGAAGGGAAAAAATCAATGCGCTTGATTCATTTTGTACATCCACATCATTTGATACGACTGAAAAGTGTAACACATAGAAGGAGTCACTTTTGACACTAGATTTCTTTGAACCAAATTCGATTCATGACTTTTTTAGTTTGATCCATGTCCGTCTGTCTGGTTATCCGGCTGGTACGCACGATAACTTTCGAAGGACGTTAATATTCTCCTAAAACTACTTAGGGGATTTCGCATGCGCTATAAGGCCACTCTCCTTCTGGTACCTCCCATACAAATGTACTATTCCGCTCACTTTAGAAATGGAGTAATAATTTCGATACACTCATCGCGATCGTTCCCAAATTCTGTATTTTGTAAAACTATAACAGGATAAAGTTTCTAAGAACAAATTGAAAGTCTAGCCCCGTCCATTCGGGTACCTCCCATACAAACGTACGGTTCCGCCGATTTTAGAAATGGAGTAATAATATCAATACACCCAATGTGATCGTGCCCAAATTCTGAATTTAGTAAAGTAAAATCACGATGAAGTTTTGTAGAAAAAAACTGGAAGTCTAGCCACACACGTTCTGGTACCTCCCATACAGTAATCGAGTAATAATATGAATATACTAGAACATTTTATGTTTTACGGAGGGTGTGGGTACATGTAAGTCGGTTTTCCCGACTGAAACTTTCTTGCTGGTTTTGCATTTATGACACCTCGGACAAGTTTAATGTCATGATCGGGGCAGCGGTTATATGCATTCTCTAGGCGCTCATAAAATATATCATTGGACTGTTCATCATTGTCTTTGGTTGGGGCGTGGGCGCAGATATGACTGATGTTGAAATATTTAGCTTTTATGTGGACTGTAGGTAGCCTCCCGGCTTAGATTGCCCACCACCAAGTCAAGCCGAGGTAAGAAGAGCAATATCGCGGCTGAAAAACAACAAAGCAGCCGGTGCCGACGGTCTGCCCGCAGAGCTCTTCAAGTCCAGTGGCGAGGAGTTGATAACGAGCATGCACCAGCTCTTGCGCACGGTTTGGCTTAAAGAGTGCATGCCCGACGATTGGAATGTAAGCGTATTATGTCCTGTGCTGAAAAAAGGTGATCCAAGTGTGTGCTCCAACTACCGCGGGATCAGCCTTTTACCCATCGCATATAAGGTCCTGTCGAGTGTGCTATGTGAAAGACTAAAGCCAGTGTTATCCAACCTGATCGGACCTTATCAGTGTGGCTTTAGACCTGGAAAATCAACAACTGACCAGATTTTCACACTTCGGCAAATCCTGGAAAAGACCCAAGAGAAACAGATCGACACGTACCATCTTTTTGTCGACTATAAAGCTGCCTTCGACAGCCCGATACGGCAGAAATTACTTGAAGCCATGGCTGAGTTTGGTATTCCAGCGAAGCTGATACGTCTTTGCGGAATGACGCTGACTGACACGAAGTCTTCAGTGAAGATTGGCAAGGACCTTACGGAGCCATTCTATACCAGACGAGGCCTAAAACAAGGCGACGGCCTATCGTGCGATCTCTTCAACATTGTGATGGAGATAATAATGAGAAAAGCTGCAGTAAACACGAGTGGCACTATATTCAACAAAAGCCACATGCTACTCGCGTACGCTGATGACGTTGACATCATCGGTCGAAAACTGCGGGATGTGACTGCAGCATTCTCGGGTATACGGAAGGAATCAGCGAAAATGGGCCTAACGGTGAATGAGGACAAAACGAAGTTATTAGTTTCAACGAACAAAGAATCTACTCGTTTGGGAAACTGCGTGAACGTTGACAACTATAATTTCGAGGTGGTAGATAATTTTGTCTACCTAGGCTCCGCCATCAACAAAGAAAATAATGTCAGCCTAGAAATCCGGAGAAGAATCCTGCTTGCAAATAAATGCTACTACGGACTAAGCAAGCGTTTCAATGACAGAGCCCTCTCTCGACGAACAAAACTCCAGCTGTACCAGATACTGGTTCTACCTGTCTTAATGTATGGCTCAGAATCCTGGGTTATGACACAAGCAGATGAATCGGTTCTGGCGGTATTCGAGAGAAAAATACTCCGTAAAATATATGGGCCCATCATCGTTAACGGAGAGTATCGGCGTCGTATGAATCATGAGCTGTACGAGCTGTACACTGACATTGACGTGGTCAAACGCATTAAGGTTCAACGGTTGCGTTGGCTAGGTCATGTTGTACGCATGGACGAAAATGCTCCAGCTCGAAAAGTCTTCGACAATGAACTCGATGGACGGCGCAGAAGAGGGCGACCAAAACTCCGTTGGAAAGACCAGGTTACTGAGAACCTTACAGAACTCAGTGTGACTAACTGGAGAAGAAGCGCAGAAGATCGAGGCGTTTATAATATTTTTCTACGTGCGGTATATAATCCACTGGGATTGCATAGAAGTACCAGT
Organism: Muscina levida; assembly: GCA_964034835.1. NCBI lineage: Eukaryota > Metazoa > Arthropoda > Insecta > Diptera > Muscidae > Muscina > Muscina levida. The sequence continues at coordinate 27,436,102 of OZ035881.1, forward strand.
TAAGTAAGTAAGTAGGTAGCCTCCCATCTACCACATTGAATCTGGAGACAAGGTGTTAGAGCCCTAACTAACCACAGAACCGCAGCCAAATTCATGTCTATATTGATGTGACCCCCTTTGCTTTTCATCACATATCCTGTAATTTCCGGTAATATCGGCCTTGTACTTCTCAAGTTCATACTTCAGTGCGAGTACTGTACCTTCTCTATAGAAAATTCGGACATTCCAGGTGCACAACGTCGTCAATATTAGGGGTCTCCGTTTTTATTCTTCTCTGTTTTTTCATAGTATGTGCTATTTTTATAGGGGTGGGTTACTAACCCAACGCCCTAACCCCTAACGATATTCTAGTGGGAGAGCGTGCGGCACATTTTAGCTCACTACTTCCAACAGGAGTTGAAAGTAGCTACCCCAGGTGACACCACTGGGAGGTCATTGTCCACTTGAGGTGAAGTAGGGGCCAAGATAAGTACTGGGCGTAGCCAGGTTAAAACCGATCGGACCGTTGCTTAGAGTCCAACATTCGTCGACTCCAACATTGATGAACAAAAATAAAACCAACTAATTTTTCAAGTGACGACAATAGAAATCATAAACTTTAAACTCATTTTTCAATTATTCCAAATGAACCTTTAAACTTGTATTTCCATTTTGTAAGTTCTCACCATCCATTCACTGCTCCACATAATAAACTCGACAATTTTAACAAATAAATATTTACATTTTATTGACTCTTTTAAGCGGTAATGTAATTAAACAAATTAAACTTAAAAACAATGCATCTTAACAGTAAATACTCAATTCCCTCAAGACGAACTTGAACGTTTTTTACCATGACTCTTGCTGCGAGAACGTGAACGCTTTGAGCGTTTCGAACGCTTTGAACGCTTAGATACTTTTGAATATTTCGAATGCTTCGATTGGGTCGACGAACGACGTGAAGTGGAGCGGGATCGACGAGAGTTACTGGTATCGCTGTCGCTTTTGCTCGATGCAATACGATTAGGTTTCTTGGTAACCCAAAATTTTAAAACAAAACACAGTTCAGCTTTAAAAGCTTCCCAGGGTGTAACCTACAACACAAAGAGAGAGAGAGAGAGAGAGAGGGAGAAAAAAAAGAGAGAGAGTTTAAAATCTTATAAACAAAAAGTTGTAACTGTTTATGTCCCCTTACCAGCTCTTCCACCGCCACCTGTTGAGAATTCCATAAAAATTCCACTACACCCACCAAAATTGCCACCAATACGCCACCGGCCAAAACCAAAAATACACCACCCAACTCTATTAGCGACAGTTCATCACCATCCAAAGCCACATCATCGAATGCCTCACAGGTGGCATTATTTGTCCACCATTTCTTTTTCAATTTATCCAGTTCTCCCTTTTCGCTCAACTGTAATATGGAGACACTCAAGTTCATGCGATAATCGGCACCCAGCGGCACTGCCAACCCGTAAGATTTCTCTCCGATCTGATTACCAATCTGCTGCAGATGACAATTTCGTTCAACGTTATACTTGAGACTGGTCGTTTCCATGAGAAAGGCATAATTGCCCTGATCTTTGAGTACACGCTCGACGCCCTCTTTGTTGGATCTTGTAAATGTTGAGGGCTCAAATGAACTCATGCGATTCCAGGCTTTATAATAATCGGTATCATTGGACTCGGAGAAGAATTGCGAAGTGCTACCGCCATCGAGAGTGCCGAATTTAATATTTTCCTGATCACTAAGATCCTGAAGATTTCTAATGGTTGGTTTAATTTTGTTGCTCGTCAGGACGGCAGCTAAATTGGCCGTGTAGGAGTTAAGCATCATGAGAGCAAAAAACCACCACATGGCGGTTAACATGCGCATAGGGGTACCTCTGAGGAAGAGAGCCAAAAAGAGGAGCATAAGTCGATAAAACTTGAATTCTTGTGTTGTTAGCAATTTTTTAGTTACTTTGGTAATATATCGCAACCCTGCTGCATAATAGAGAATATCGTTAACCATGCTGTATTACGTGTCCTCCAGATATTTTCCAATTCCTCGGGATCGGGATTGACGGGGTTGGGATTTTCCCATTCATCGTGGGATATTCTGTAAGAAGGAAAGGATTACAGTGCGATTAGCGCTAACATGTAGATTTCAAGTGACAATAAATTTATTTTCATTACACAGTACAACACATGATTTGGGACTCAATTCTGAAAACTGCAAGTGAAAGTAGCCCCAAAAAGAAGAAGTTCTGCATTATTCGTTTTGTCAAGTTACATGCCATAATAATTTAACATCGATTTGAAGTAAGTCAGTATCGTATAGGGGAATTTGACATAACATTAATACTATATGGTGGCGTATGATTATTATCAGTAATAGTCCACATAAATCATACGCCACGTAGTACAATAGTTTTATTGTAACTGCTACAAAATAAACGCAGTTCAAAATCATTTAATGAATGAAAAGAGAAACTGTTGCTTATGTAGGGAAGCGTTATATGAAAGGAATTGTAATTCTAATTTTTATTTTAATTTGTTTCAGCTAAATCGGACTAGTGGTTCTCGAGTTATGTCAAACAACAGAGCCTAAAACGTGACAAATTCTCCTATACGATACTTACTAACTTCAAATCGATACCAAATTATTATGGCATGTAACTTGAAAAAACGAATGATGCAGAACTTCTTCTTTTGGGGGCTACTTTCACGTGTAGTTCTCAGAATTGAGTCCCAAATCAATGAGCTGAAAAATGTTGTACTGTGTTATCATATCACATGTAAGTAGCTGGCCAGCTGCGCGATTTTCCCTAAAACTCACCTGGCTATAAAAACAAAAGCCAACGTTATCACCAACTGTGTCAAAATCATGTACATCCAAACGTCTTTAGCAAATGGTTGCAAGAAGGCAAACATGTCCTTAGGTTCAGGATCGGGTTTATAAAACAATATACTAATGCCCAACTGCATAAAGGGTACCGTAAAGTCTACATATTTACGACGCAGTTGAGTTATGGTCAAATCACAAACGCCTATCTCAGCTTGCTGGAAATAAATCAATATCATATATAAATTCTCTCTATCTCTTTCTTCAACAAAAAACAAACTCACATGATCTATTAACTTTCGGATTATACCATCCCATTGTTTTGTCGCCGGATTATATTTACCATTGCCATTGACTATTAGAAATTCATATTCAAATTCCATCATATCCGATAGTTTTTTCATTAAATCCACTGCATAACCTTGATACTTATCAATGCCACGAAAATTGTCATAGTCTTCTCTGTAAGATATCCAAGAAAAACAAAATAACTCACGTTAGTAGCTGTCACTGCCACAATGCTGTCATTCGCTCACCCACTTCAGCATAAAATAGGGTTCTTCGTAGTGCGTCACCACCGTGTACACTCGACGCACTTGTGAGAAATCTTGTGGCGTTGTGGTACCAGCCGATAGTTGCAATTCTTTGCGTATAGGTGTAATGGTACCATCTGGTTTCCATACAGCTATCGGTTCCCTAAGTGTTGGTTTATAGATTTCCAAATTGAATTGAGTACGTTGTCCATATTCATCGATGATCAGATTTTCGGTTTTGAAAGGTGGCTCCACGTCGTCTTCGGACATCTGGAAGGAGAGGAGGAAGAAAGGAAGGGAGAATTAAGTTTCGTTATGGTCCTTACAATGAAGACATAATGATAACTTGAATTAATATAGTGAAGCTAATTTATATTTGATCACAAAGTAACAAGGGCGATTTTCTAATTTGAAATTGCTGATCGCTGTTCACTTGGGAATAACCAGAAACCCTCTGTGAAAGTCCCCAAGCTGTTTACAAAGTCCGATAGATCACCTATTCCCCGAAATACCGAACATACCTTCAGTTGTAGGAAATGTGAGAAGGCGCAATCTTGAGCAACCTAGATGACATGCTAACCTTGATGTGTCTCAGGTAGTAGGTACAAGAAGTTACTATAGCTCAATGAAACTGTTATCTTAGTAGCTTTTGCAGCACCAAAAAACTAGGACCAGGTTTGATGGCCTAATAAGCCACTCTCCTTTATTACAAAAATTATTATGAAAGCACAAAGAATAGAAAAGATAAGAACCCCCGCAAACTCTATCAGGGCCGTGATTTAAACATATGCACCTGGAATATCCCAACTCTCTAAAGAGATGGGGCCCATATCTATTTGGCGGATGTCCTCAACAAATAACAAGCTGACACCACCCCCATGCAGGAAATGCGATGGACGTGAGAGGAATGCACACGACGACAGAATTGTTACATATTCTACAGCTGCCATACTGAAGGACACGAATTTGGATTCATAGTCGGCAAGAGACTCTGACATCTGGTCTCGCCGCTTAACCCTGTAAGTGACAGAATAGCCACTATTTGCATACGGGCGAAATATTTTTACATTACGCTGCTATGTGTACACACCCCGACTGAAGATAAAGACGATGAGATTAAAGATGCATTATACGAGCGCCTAGAGGAGATATATGTTCGCTGCCCTTAACATGACATTAAATTCGTTCTGGGAGATTTTAATGCTAAATTAGGAAGAGAAGATGCTCTTGGTTCAGGGGTCAAAAAATACAGTCTACATAACACCTCCGATAACGGCTTCAGACTGGTAAGTTTCGCGTCGGCAAGAAACATGGTTGTGAGTGGAACCAGATTCCAGCACAAAGATATCCACAAGTCAACTTGGCTATTCCCCGATCAAAACACCAAAAATCAAATTGATCATGTGGTAATTGATGGCAGGCATGCATCTAGTGTCATGGACGTGCGTGTGATCCGTGGTGCTAATATTGGCTCGGATCATTACCTGGTTGCAGCCAAGGTGCGCACAAGATTGAGCAGAGCGAAAAACGCACGTAACCAAACACAAAGAAAGCTGGACATCTCGAAGCTGCAAACCCCAGAGATAGCTACTGCCTACTCCAATCAGCTCTCCCAACTTTTACGACACAACGCCTCTACTTCTGACGTTCCCGATACACAGTGGCAGCATATTGCGCATTCCATGGCAAACGCCGCAACAACCGTGCTAGGATATGAAAAGCGGCGCTCAGACGAATCCTAGTACGTTGAAGAATGTCGCAACGCGTCTGAAGAACAGGTTGCTGCTTATAGGGCAACACTACAGCCAATTGTAACCCTTGCTGTTAGGGAACGGCATAAGGAGAAAGCAAAACAGGCGAGACAGCTATTTAGGCGAAAAAAACGTCAGGATAGAACAAGGATATAGAGCGATACAGGGATAGAGGTGAGGCCCGAAAATTTTATCAGAAAGTAAGAACAAATGGATACGGTAATGGCCTCCCCACCTGTAAGGACAATGATGGAAATCTGGTCACGGGTAAGCAGTGTGTGCTGCACATATGGAGAGTACACTTCCAGCAACTGCTGGTTCCAGAAGGCAGCGCACGTGAAGTTATCACGCCAATTGTCGACGACGGCTTAGATTGTCCACCACCAAGTCAAGCCGAGGTAAGAAGAGCAATATCGCGGCTGAAAAACCACAAAGCAGCCGGTGCCGACGGTCTGCCCGCAGAGCCCTTCAAGTCCGGTGGCGAGGAACTGTTAACGAGCATGCACCAGCTCCTGCGCATGGTTTGGCTTAGAAAGTGCATGCCCGACGATTGTAATGTTAGCGTATTATGTCCTGTACTGAAAAAAGGTGATCCAAAGTGTGTGCTCCGACTACCGCGGGATTAGCCTTTTACCCATTGCATTTAAGGTCCTGTCGAATTTGCTATGTAAAAGACTAAACCCAGTGTTTTCCAACCTGATCGAGCCTTATCAGTGCGACTTTAGACCTGGTAAATCAACAACTGACCAGATATTCACACTTCGGCAAATCCTGGAAAAGACCCAAGAGAAACAGATCGACACGTACCGACAGCCTGATACGGCAGAAACTACTCGAACTCATGGCTGAGTTTGGTATTTCAGTGAAGTTGATACGTCTTTGCGGAATGATGCATACTGACACGAAGTCTTCAGTGAAGATTGGAGCCATTCTATACCAGACGAGGCCTCAAACAAGGCGACGGCCTATCGTGCGATCTCTTCAACATCGTGATGGAGATGATAATGAGAAAAGCTGCAGTAAACACGAGTGGCACCATATTCAACAAAAGCCACATGCTACTCGCGTACGCTGATGACTTTGTCATCATCGGTCGAAAACTGCGTGATGTGACTGCAGCCTTCTCAGGTATACAGAAGGAATCTGCGAAAGTGGGCCTAACGGTGAACGAGGACAAAACGAAGTTATTAGTTTCAACGAACAAAGAATCTACTCGTTTGGGAAACTGCGTGAACGTTGACAACTATAATTTCGAGGTGGTAGATAATTTTGTCTACCTAGGCTCCGCCATCAACAAAGCAAATAATGTCAGCCTAGAAATCCGGAGAAGAATCCTGCTTGCAAATAAATGCTACTACGGACTAAGCAAGCGATTCAATGACAGAGCCCTCTCTCGACGAATAAAACTCCAGCTATACCAGATACTGGTTCTACCTGTCGTGGTGTAACTTAGGAAATCCTGGGTTATGACACGAGCGGATGAACCGGTTCTGGCAGTATTCGAGAGAAAAATACTCCGTAAAATATATGGGCCCATAATCGTTAACGGAGAGTATTGACGTCATATGAATTATGAGCTTTACGAGCAGTACACTGACATTGATGTGGTCAGACGCATTAAGGTGCAGCGCTTGCGTTGGCCAGGTCATGTTGTGCGCATGGACGAAAATGCTCCAGCTCGAAAAGTCTTCGACAATGAACTCAATGGGCGGCGCGCAAAAGAGAGCGAACAAAACTCCGATGGAAAGACCAGGTAACTGAGAACCTTGCAGAACTTGGTGTCACTAACTGGAGAAAAAGCGCAGAATATCGAAGGGCTTATTATATTTTTCTACATGCGGTATATAATGGTTATATAAATGGGATTGCGAAGAAATGCCAGCTAAGTAGGTAAGTAAGCGTGTACCAGGTTGAAATAATAGGTTGTCAAAAAAGTCTTGCGGTATTTTTATTGAATTTTCAATTGTTCATAAAATTGGTTATAATAATGCGATTTAAGTCAAATATGCGCCGTTTTGTTCGATGACGAGTTCCCAACGAGATGCCAACTTCATAATGCCCCTGTTATAGAAGCTCGCTTCCCTATTGTGAAAAAACTCGGAGATCCAATTTTCACAGGACTCTCTTGTGGCCAACTTCCGACTACCAAGCTCGTTCGCCATGGACAGAAATAGGTGGTAATCACTTGGTGCGAGATCCGGACTATACGGTGGATGCAAAAGAACCTCCCATCCGAGCTCCCGGGGCTTCTGGAGCGTCACCAAAGATGTGTGTGGCCTGGCGTTGTCCTGATGGAAGACAATTCGGCCTCTGTTGATCAAAGATGGTCTCTTCTGCATGAGTGCTGCATTCAAGCGGTCCAGTTGTTGGCAGTACAGGTCCGAATTGAGCGTTTGGCCATAGGGGAGCAGCTCATAGTGGATGATTCCCTGCCAATCCCACCAAACACACAGTAGAACATTCCTCAATCCAGCTTCACCGCTTTTCGACCACGACCGTTTGCACTTCACTTTTCATCACCAGTCACCATCCGCTTCAAAAACGGGTCGATTTTGTTGCGATTCAGAAGCGATTCGCATGCATTCATACGGGCAAAAATTTTTTTTTTTCGTCAAGTCGTGTGGCACCCATACATCGAGCTTCTTTTTGAATCCAAGCTTCTTCAAATGGTTTATAACGGTTTGATGACTCATGCACAGCTCTTGGCCGATGCTACGGCTGCTACTATGCCGATCTCTTTCGATCAATTCAGCGATTTTATCGCAATTTTCGACGACAGGCCTTCCGGACCGTGGCGCATCTTCGATCACCTCTGCACCAGAACGAAAACGTTGAAACCATCGTTGTGCGGTGGAAATGGAAACTGTATCGGGTCCATAAACTGTACAAATTTTATTGGCAGCATGAGATGCATTTTTGCCTTTATCGTAGTAGTACTGTAAAATATGCCGTATTTTCTCTTTATTTTACTCCATGTTAGCGACGCTATAACTCACGAACGACTAAAAACAAACAACAATAAATCAAACACGTGTTAGCGCGTGAAAACTAGAACTACGCGCTTGCAAAGACAAGCTTGCGGAAATACCGCAAGACTTTTTTGACAACCTGGGTGTCTGTCCGATGTTTTATTAAATCCAGACATATCACACCTCGCTTAGATTTGAAGCGTTTTCACACCATGCTGCTATTGTCAAGACCAGACGTTTCATTACTCATGTCCGTCATGACGGGACACTGTCTGATTGCAAGGCACGCAATGAGCTGTGAGGACAAAGAGGAGAATGAGTCCATAGAACACTTTCTATGCACTTGCCCGGCCCTGGCAATCAAACGAAGTTCAACACCGGACTCTAATTTCTTTAGGGACCTTGTTTATCCGGCAGTTGTCGATATTGGCCGACTCAGAAGCTTTTTAAGGCGCTCAGCATGGTTTTACAAGGGAAATTAGGAATTTTCACTAGGTTTCGTAACTTAAAAACCAAAGTATGTCCGATTTTCAGACTGCTACAATTACCTAACCAAATCTTTACGTGCCTTTAGATGGTAGCAAAGAGCAATAATATAAAGAGTGCCCAAGATTCCAGGCGGTTAAATTCTGTGTTGAAAGTTTGAAGTAAAGAAACTTCTACGTGAGTTGATATAAATAGTACTTTTGCGATTTTTTGTAGCAGACGCCAGCGATTCGTATTCTCTCTCTGTTATCTCGCTCTAGTTTGCAGAGACCTACGATGTTATTAACATAGCTCTGGTAGGTAAGGCCAGATGGTAGTTAATGGTATTTAACAGAAACTGACTTGAGTCATATTTATAGCTGTCACTGTTTATATATCATGGTTAAAAAAACAATGCTAGCCAAAATATCGGAAATAACATAAAGTATAAGATGTGACTCATTTAGATGTTTTGTTTACATTTGAGTCATTTAAACAGATCGCGAATGACTAGTGCTGATTTGCTATCTTATTTTTGTTGAGTATTGTTTGGCAATTTGTTATGAAAAAACTCACGCCGTTACGAAGTCTCAAAACTTATCTATAGAATTACAATTATAATTCTTGTCCAATCAATTTCAATGTCACTTACATAGCTGCATTAAAGGATACGTCACCAAAAAACAATTACTGGATTTGGTCACTTTGGTTATTATTTGGATAATAAGACATACCATGGCTTTGGGAAATCATATTGTTGAGTACCGTATTTCTTGTTTCGGACCTGTCAACTGTCCGCCTATATCGACTGATATCATAGCTTTGAATTTTTTTTCTTAGGGGTTATGTGAAGTCGATAGTTCAAAGGAAAAACATTTTTAATTTTAATTCACTTACGTTTTTCATAGCGCTAACAATTTTCACACCTTCATACCATTGACCCGATTGGCCAAAATCGCAACGCCCATATGGATTATTATATTCCTTTAACTCAGATAAAACTTGTCGAGCTGCATTGGCAAATAATATAACCGCATCGTACATTAGAACGGGCAACAAAGTTTGATTACCTAAAAGGTACTAAGAGAAATACAAAAAAAAAATTACACAAAATTATAACGATCCCTAAAACATATCTCTCTCCTACTCACATCTATAGGCGAAGGACGCGTTTTACGCCTCTCATACGGATTGGATGGTGTCATTCGCAAACGCACACCAGTAAAGTTCGATTTGAAGTTTGCATTGTAGGCCTCGGCTAAGCCGGAATTGTGCGAATCTAAATGTGTTAAAAACCAATTCTGTAAATGCAAAATCGAAATAGTTATTCATAATACTCCTTAGCAATTTCGATGCAACTTACTCTAAATGAGCCCAATAGCTTAAAATCCATGGCCGTATTTAATAATTCCACCAATGATGCGGGCTCACAATCCAAGATCAGGCGTTGTTCGTGATATATCTCCTCGATGTCTTTCCATAATGTTCTGATGTCTTTGCGATAATGTGCTAAATTTTTTACTCTAATCGCTTCGGGGTCCAGTGAAGCAATGCTCATGAGATCTTTTAAACGTATCTGTCCTGTAATAGTCATATATGAATTAAGATGATGCAATTCAAAATTATTGAGAGTAACACTCAAACTCACCTTGTTTCGAGTCATAAATGAATGTGAATTTCTTCCAGCCATAGTTGCTTCTTACTATATCTAGGTATGCCTTGGACAGCGCTGCTACTTCGGGTGCCACATTCACTGACATCTGATGATTAAGTTTTCGCTGCTCCAAATCGATTTCCAAATTCCAATCATACTGGAGGTGGGGTATACCAGAGCTATTGGCTATCAGAGCCACAATATCTGAGGTAGCTTTTGAACTGGGTCCAAAGATAGCGGCTACACCATTAGAAATTAGTTCACATGCTGAAAACAAATACAAGAATATTTCAATTTCAAAAAAAGAAATAATATGTAATTAGTCTTGCCTTTAGAGCTTATGAGACATTTAAGATCGAATATAACACAGTGATTTTGGGACTCAATTCTGAGAAATGCACGTGAAAGTAGCCCCAAAAAGAAGAAGTTTTGCATCAATCGTTTTGTCAAGTTACATGCCATAATAAGTTAATATCGATTTGAAGTTAGTAAGTATCGCATAGGGGAATTTGTCACGTTTTAGGCTCTTTTTTTTGACATAACATAAATAGTATACAGTGGCGTATGATTATCATAAGTAATATTCCACGTAAATCATACGCCACGGAGTGCAACAGTTTTATTGTAACTGCTACAAAATAAATCCAGTTCAAAATTATTTGATGAATGGAAAAGTGAAGCTTTTGCTTATATAGGGAAACATTATGTGAACATATTAAAGGAATTGTAATTCTTATTTTTTTAAATTTGTTTCAGCTAAGTCGAACTAGTGGTCTCGAGTTATGTCTAACAAAAGAACCTAAAACGTGACAAATTCCCCTATACGATACTTACTAACTTCAAATCGATATAAAATTATTATGGCATGTAACTTGACAAAACAAATGATGCAGAACTTCTTCTTTTTGGGGCTACTTTCACGTGCACTTCTCAGAATTGAGTCCCAAATCAATGAGCTGAAAAATGTTTACTGTGTAATAACTTTATTCATTAACTTACTCAGCTGTTGCAGTATATAACTGTCATCGTTAGGCACATAGCGTTTTATGAGTGTAAATTTAAGTTCATACGTTCGTTGATTACTTATTTCTGCAAAGGCTTCGTCAAATGCTAATTCAGAGGGTTTTTCGTCTTCGAAAAAGAGAGCACCTGCAGAGGAAAATAAAAATTAATATTTAGTTAAAGATGTTGTTTGAAAATAACATATGAAAACTATATAGGCCTGTCAAAAAAGTAATCGTAATTTGTTATTAAACCAGAAAGAAAGTTTCAGTCAGGAAATCCGTCTTACATATACCCTCACCCTTAATAAAATATAATATTTTCTACTATATTGATATTATTGCTCCATTTCTAAAGTGGGCGGAGTGGTACATTTGTATAGGAGGTACCAGATGGAGCGTGACTAGAATTCCAATTTTTTCTCCAAAACTTTATCCTGATTTAGCTTTAGCGCCTCGGTACTTTTTACTAACTTGGTCCCAAAAAGCCTGTTCTTATTTCTTGGCGAAGTGCTAGATACTGTAAAATTTTGAGGAATTCAAACTATTACTATGGCAGTTACAACGGGTTAATTTAAAAGGGGCGTGACACAGCCCACTTTCACCCTGGCTGTAAATCATAGTATACTTACAACATATGTAACAAACCTTATCTTCGTACCACGGTACCACGCCCCTTAATCCAATCACAACAAAGTATAACCTCATCTTCGTACCACGGTACCACGCCCCTTAATTCAATCACAACAAAGTAATGCCAAGGACAACAACAGGTCATCAGTACTTCTTAGAGAAGTACCATAGAGAATTTTAATTGTACCAAAAAGTACTTTTAGTGCACCAAAAGGTACTGTTTTACTGTTGTTGTACGAAAATAACTTTTATTGTATCGGAAAGAATTTGTATGCCACCAAAAGTCCTTTTTTGTATCGAAAAGTAATTTTATTGTATCAAAAAGTACTTTTATTGTACCAAAATTACTTTTATTGCAGCAAAATAACTTTTATTGTATCATAAAGATTTTTTTTGTTGACTCCAAAAGTACTTTTTTGTATCGAAAAGTACTTTTATTGTATCCAAAATATTTTTTTGTACCAAAACATACATTTAGCGTACAAGAAAATGTTATTTTTCTAACAATTACTTTTACTGCACCAACAAGTATTTTGTTGTACCAAAAAGTACTTTTGTTGTATCAACACGTACTAACTTGTATGGAAGCTACCAGTAGGCGCATCAAAACGAAGCCCATTTTTATAGCCCATATAAATTCTTGAGTCAGAATACAAATGTCCTAAGGTTTTCCGCTTGAAAGTTATAGAACAATAACACAAGGGAACAAGGTATTTGTTGTTTAAGAACTTAATATTGTTTTAAAGGTAATTTGGGACGCTGAATTCAAATCTGCACTTGGTTTTTTTGTATCAGCTCGACTTTTCGCGATATACCGTTATGTCCAAAACTAAGGCACTTTCACTACAAATATTTAAATAACTTGAAAACGGTTCAGCATATTCAATTAAAAAAAAAAACTTAAACTCGTCAACAAAATTATCTTTAATCCGTGCCTACATTGTTTATAATTTGGCCTAGTAGTTTCAGAGATATCGTTGTAGTTTAAAAAAAAAAAAAAAAAATTTTACAAAAAAAAAAAAAAAAATTGTTTTTTAAAAATTCATAAAAAAAAATAATGCAACAAAAATCACAGTGTTGGTCTTAAAACATTTAGTTTAATATAGTTTGAATCAAATGAGCTTTTTTTCATTGAAATCTGTGCACAACTTTTGATTTTGTCAACAACTTACTGAGATAACTAAATTTACAAAAATCGCGATTTCCATGCAGAAATAACATTTATTAATATGTTTGTGAAAGTGTAACTCGAGCAAACCTTAACGGATCGTTATGAAAATTTATCAGTATTAATATTTTTCGAAACGAACTTATGGGATTGTAGATGGGCGGAATAGCCCCACCCCTTCTGGTACCTCCCATACAAAATTACCTATTTTTGGATAATTAATATATCTTCGATAGCTGCCAAACAGACTACCGGAGGATATTTTAATTTGGTCAGTTTATTTATCTTGCAAAAGTAGACAAACCCTAAAAAAGCCTAAACCGTTGCCATATCCCTTCTGGTACCTCCCATACAAATGACCGAACTCACCCCAATAGTCTTACATACATATCTTTTTTGTAAGTACACTGAATTCAGTCAAACTACGCGTAAGTTTTACGGTTATGAAAATATGAATCAGGAATGAATTTGCACTATTTTGGATCACCCCTTCTGGTACCTCCCATACAAAATGACCTATTTTTGGAAAATTTATATTTCTCCGTTAACTTCCAAATTGAAACCTGTCGATTAATTAAATTTGGTCAGTTAATAAATATTTTAATAGGAGGCAAAACTATAAATTAAACTATAAATAAATTTGCAAATTTGTAATGATTTCTAAAAATACAAAATTTTAATTTTTTTTGGGTAGAAACAAAAAAAATTCGAAAAATCTGTTATCACCGAACTTAGCATAATTCAATTTTCAATCGATTATTATGTACATACACGTTTTAGAAAGCTTCTTTAATATGATATTCAATAAAGCTAATAAAAAGAACAATTTGCCCCCAACCGATTAACTTTCAGCGTGAAGAAAATTAAAATGTGTAATTTTTTTGTATATTTTTTTTTTTTGGAATAAAAGAGCTTTTACTCAGTCAATTTTTTGTGATATTAAAAAATAAAAAACCAAAATTTTAAAATCTGGCTTATGAAAAAAAAATTATGATTCTTTGAACTATAATTTTTTGGAAAATAAGCGAAAATACGATTAGTACCTGTAACTTAAAAAATCGAGCTGATGGAGAAAAATGGAGATTAGATTTAAAATCAGCGACCTCAAATTAGTAAAAAACAGCTATAGAATTCCAAACAACACTCAAAAAGTTAAATTTTGTTCCCTTGTGTAGTTTACCAAAATTAGGTAATTTCGAATGAAATATACCTGAAGATACAACCCAAAGCTAGATTTTGGAAAATATTAATACCGGTGAATTTTCATAAGGATAAATTTATTCTAGTTATTCTGCACACCAGCCATCCAGACAAATGGACATGGCTCTACCGTCTTAAAAATTTGGTCTTAAGGTATTTGGACTCCAACTCGTTTCTTTTAATGTGTTATACATTTTCTCGTATCAAATGATATATACCCTCATCCATATGGGTGAAGGTATTATATACATTCCAATTAGCTTTGTTTTTCTAAACAGTTTTGTTTTTCTAAACATCACACATGTCCCTATCTATCTGAAACAGACTGTAAGAGATTTTTGTTTTTTGCAATAAAAACTGCAAACCGCAAACATTTATCTGATGTCGCCTTTGTTTTGTCACTGAGGCAATATTAAACACACAAATACAAAGCGGACATTTTATGCCCGACCTTGACCCACTAAGACAGTTGATTACTTGCTAAAATATGTGTTTTGTTTTATCATCACTATATGTTGTATATATATTTCTCCGTCATTTTGTATGAAATAAAAAACAATATATACGAGATTGCATCGTCGAGTTGCTAAAAAGGACTATGAGATATAAAACGAAGAAATATCTTCAGTCGTAATTTTACCTAAGGACACAGATTTTATCTTACGTAGCAGCCATAACAAACAAAAAAACAGTCTTAGAAATTTTTAATTATAGAACTTGTTGAAAGGGTAATCGTATACCAGAATCGGAATCTAAGAAAAATCCAAAAAAAATTTCTTGAATTTTTGCTTTTGGATGTTCAGCCACGCCCCTTCTGATACCTCCCATACAAATGTGCCACTTTAGAAATTCAGTAATAATATCAATATACCAGAAAATTTTATGTTTTATTAGGGTGAGGGTACATTTAAGGTAAACTCTCATAAGGGTGCCTTTGCAGTTGCGACATGATACTTGTATCTCAAGCCGACTAAGCGGCAGACAGTGAGCGACGAGACCTGAGTGTTGCGCTGGCCACCCGCTTCCAAGTCCTATACTGGCTATGAAACCACCAAGAAGGGAAAGAGGAAAAAGTGACGGGAAGAAGAAAAATTAAGACCCCAAATGTTGACGACCCCCTGCAAACGTCATAAAAACCATAATTTGGGTATATTCACCTGGAACGTCCGGGCTCTTTATATGGATATTGAAGTAAAATTCCACAAGCGTCTAGAGAAAACACACGACCGCAGCCCTGGCTACGACATAAAAATTGTTCTGGGAGATTTTAATGCAAAAATAGTAAAGCTATGTGTTCTTGGTTCATCGGAACATGGAACATGGTAATGAGCAAAACTAAATTCCAGTATAAACATATACACATGCCACTGCCCACTCTAACCAGTTCTTCCAACTACTACGACACAACGCCGCTTCTTTGGACGTTCCTAACACATAGTGACAGCATATTGGGCATTCCATGGTTAATTCTGCAAATCCACGCTTAAATATGAGCATAAAATGCCCGGTGTATAAAACAACCAATCAAAGCGTGACTCCCGAACCGAGCCATTCTGTACCAGATGAGGCCTTAAACAACATGATAGCATATTGTGCAATCTCTTCTACGGAGGTGATAAAGAGGAAAGCTTCAATAAACACAAGTGGCAAGATATTCAACAAAAACCATAAACGACTTGCGAACACTGATGATAGACAGGATGTGACTGCAACCTTCTCAGGTATACATAAGGTTTCAGTTAAAATAGGTCTAATGGTGAACGCGGACAACAAAAGTTATTAAACAACTAATAACAGCCTTGTAATACGGAGATGAATAATATGAGACCGGCCGTGGCATAGTGGTTAGAACACGCGACTACCATGAGGGAGATCCGTGATTCGATTCCTGCCTCTAGTCATCTACATTTTTCTTTCATTGCCGGCCACCTCGATGTTGTCGACAGCAATGTCGCCATATGTGTCGAGTCAATCGGCATGTCAAGTAAATGCTTCTCAAATAGTGACGTTCGCATTCGTCGATAAACAAGTAGGTGCCGTTAGTTGTGGATCTAAAAATAGAAAGCGTGTTAATTCACAACAACGCGAGAAGCTATCACATACCTCATTCATGGGGTGTAAATGGAAATTACGTTTTTTTTTAAGATAATATGATAATATGTCAGCCTAGAAATCCGGAGAAGAATCCTGCTTGCAAATAAATGCTACTACGGACTAAGCAAGCGATTCAATGACAGAGCCCTCTCTCGACGAACAAAACTCCAGCTATACCAGATACTGGTTCTACCTGTCTTAATGTATGGCTCAGAATCCTGGGTTATGACACAAGCGGATGAATCGGTTCTGGCGATATTCGAGAGAAAAATACTCCGTAAAATATATGGGCCCATCATCGTTAACGGAGAGTATCGGCGTCGTATGAATCATGAGCTGTACGAGCTGTACACTGACTTGACGTGGTCAAACGCATTAAGGTACAACGGTTGCGTTGGCTAGGTCATGTTGTACGCATGGACGAAAATGCTCCAGCTCGAAAAGTCTTCGACAATGAACTCGATGGACGGTGCAGAAGAGGGCGACCAAAACTCCGTTGGAAAGACCAGGTTACTGAGAACCTTACAGAAATCGGTGTGACTAACTGGAGAAGAAGCGCAGAAGATCGAGGCGCTTATAATATTATTCTACGTGCGGTATATAATCCACTGGGATTGCATAGAAGTACCAGCTAAGTAAGTAAGTAATATGATAATATGATAATATGATAATATGATAATATGATAATATGATAATATGATAATATGATAATATGATAATATGATAATATGATAATATGATAATATGATAATATGATAATATGATAATATGATAATATGATAATATGATAATATGATAATATGATAATATGATAATATGATAATATGATAATATGATAATATGATAATATGATAATATGATAATATGATAATATGATAATATGATAATATGATAATATGATAATATGATAATATGATAATATGATAATATGATAATATGATAATATGATAATATGATAATATGATAATATGATAATATGATAATATGATAATATGATAATATGATAATATGATAATATGATAATATGATAATATGATAATATGATAATATGATAATATGATAATATGATAATATGATAATATGATAATATGATAATATGATAATATGATAATATGATAATATGATAATATGATAATATGATAATATGATAATATGATAATATGATAATATGATAATATGATAATATGATAATATGATAATATGATAATATGATAATATGATAATATGATAATATGATAATATGATAATATGATAATATGATAATATGATAATATGATAATATGATAATATGATAATATGATAATATGATAATATGATAATATGATAATATGATAATATGATAATATGATAATATGATAATATGATAATATGATAATATGATAATATGATAATATGATAATATGATAATATGATAATATGATAATATGATAATATGATAATATGATAATATGATAATATGATAATATGATAATATGATAATATGATAATATGATAATATGATAATATGATAATATGATAATATGATAATATGATAATATGATAATATGATAATATGATAATATGATAATATGATAATATGATAATATGATAATATGATAATATGATAATATGATAATATGATAATATGATAATATGATAATATGATAATATGATAATATGATAATATGATAATATGATAATGTGATCTGATGTGATGTGATACGGACTTAGCAAGCGATGTAACGACAGAGCCCTCTCTCGACGAACAATAATCCACCTATACCAGGTACAGGTACTACATGACTTGATGCACAGCGCAGAATCCTGGGTAATGACACAAGCGGATGAATCAGTTTTGGCAGTATTCGATAGGGAAATAATCCGAAAAAATATATGGATCGTTAACATAGAGTATATCATGAGCTGTACGAGCTATATACCGACATTGATGTGATTAAACGCATTTAGGTACAGAGAAGCTATCCCATACCTCATTCATGGGGTGCAAAGGGAAATTAAGTTTTTTTTTTTAAGGTACAGATATTGAGTTGGTGCTCATGGAACAAAATGCTCCGGCTGGAAAATGAACTTCGACTATGATGTCGATGGACGGCGCAGTATAGGTCGACCAAATCTCCGCTAAAAAAAAGTTTATCAAGTCCTATGTATTATAATCCCACAACGAACTTTGTGTAGTGCTTAGACTCGAAGAAACTTGACAAGCATTCACTGGTAGGAAATCATTTTCTAAAAACTTATTTTTTAGATTATGTTGCAAAGAATCCGTCGGCCTGGTAAATAATTTAAAGAAACAATTTCTGAATAAATTGCTCTTATCAACATGATTTAATTTTATATTGTATCGCTTCTACATTTTGTTTCTTTATCTTTCTTGTATATGTTATTGGATATATATATTGTTATCTATTAAATACTTTAGTAATGCGCTTAATTTAACTGATGATTCA
The DNA here is from genome assembly GCA_964034835.1 of Muscina levida. Lineage (NCBI taxonomy): Eukaryota > Metazoa > Arthropoda > Insecta > Diptera > Muscidae > Muscina > Muscina levida. The sequence goes on from OZ035881.1 coordinate 27,454,823, forward strand.
GAAATCATAAACATATATTGTTAACTTTTTGTTTAAGTCAATAATTTTATCTAATACTTGTAATCCATTGTATTTGTATTTAAATTTTACACATTCATCGTAACACTTCCTCACATTTTTTTTGCTGTTTCTTACCCACTTTTACTTCCGTTTTCGTTTCCTCCGCAATTTGTTGGGATAATTTTACATTGAAAATTATTAGAAACCAATAAAACCAAAACATTTTGAATGAAATCACATTAAGTTCATAACTCTTTTTTTACATTTTCAATGGTATTTCCATGATTTTCCACACACACACACACATATACAAACGTAAAATTAAAATACAAATTTAAACAAAATTCCTTTTATATTACGTAAAAAACAATTTTCGGTTTATATTATTTTCTTTTTTGCTATAGTAATTTTTTTTCCACTAAAATAAAATCTGTGGACTTTTTCTATATCTTCGGTTCACAGCATTTGTTATGTTCACACAGACTTCTCCATTTTGCTGTCGTCGAGCAAACATTAAGAGAACGGACAGACGGATACAAATCGAGTCGAATTTTGCTCGCGGTTAACGCGTTCTAAGAACCGAAATCAGGGGCCGTCCAGACTTGTCGCGTATTTCGAGGCAACTGATTTGTGTTCAAAGAATTTTCCGCATTATTTTTTTTTCTCATGGGATCTTGTAGTTTGTCCATTAAAATGATTTCCATTTACTTTTTGTCGAAAATTTTCGTCATGAGTCGTCTGTCGTCTATTCGTGTTTAAAGTGCCACTGGCGGGGTGGGTGGGCACAGCTATTTATGACGTGGGGAACGCGAAGCGGTGTACATTTATTAAAAAAAAAGATGAATATTTTTGTATATTTTATTTTTTTAATTTTTTGTTCCTGGGGTCTCTTGGAAATTTGTGGATAAAATACACATGTTTTTTGTTATGAATTTCTTGTAGTTGTTGTTGTTGTTTTTCCACTTTTCTTTTTTTTATTTTCTCTAATCAATCTATCGCAGAAGCCGGCACTCTTCTGGGGTCCACAACAACAAATCGTCAAAGACAACAACAACAACAACATCATAAACATTGTGAAAAGTGTGGCGCTTTTGAGGCAAAAAAAAAACAAAATCGAAATTTGAAAATACTCGTACACTCGTAAAAATTTTACGTGTTGTTTTAACGGATGATTTGTTTAGATTTACAAAGTATCCAACACATCTGACATTTGTGTGTGCATATTTAATGGAAACTGATTGAAAATCAATAAATAAACTATTAATGTGGTATCAAATAAACAGAATTTTTATGGGAAAAGAGGTAAATGTGGAAATTGGGGGAAAAAGAGGTCGAGCACTGCATTGATGGAATAAATAATGAACAACGAACGTGAGACAACTAGGATTTAACCACTGCATTAATTTCAAGCCGATTTTTACTTTAAAATACTTACGAGTAATTCCATGGAAAGCGATCACGTAAATTTTAGGTCTTCTCTCTGAATTTGATGAAATGAACATGTACCTTAAAGTGAGCAGAATATTAATCAGTACTTTTAAAAAAAAATGAGACTTGGCAGTATGAAAATTTTGGGAATTTTTTTTTTTAAATTCTTCCAACTTTGGACTGGTTTAAGGGAATGCAAATTAGCACAATAAGGATTCTACTAATAGCTATAAAATCGTACGATTTTTCAATTTTTTTTAAATCTAAATTGGGTGCCATTGGGGATGTAAAGTGAATCTTGCATCTCAAGCCGCCTCACAACCTCCTGGGCAACGGTATTCGTGATATTTTTTATCATGAATATCGGCTGATAGTGAGCGACGAACTCGCCTTCAGGTCCTTTACTGGCTATGAAAACACGACATAGAAAAAGTAACATACGGAACCCCTCAAATGTTGACGACACCGGCAAACGAAAAAAGACCATGATTTAAGGATATGCTCCTGGAACGTCCGGACTCTCTACAGAGAAGCTGTCACTATCCGAATGGCGGATGTCCTCAAAAAATATAAGGCTGACATCACCGCGATCCACGAGATGAGATGGACAGGACAAGGATACTCGCGACGTAAAAATTGCGACATATATTACAGCTGCCATGCCGAAAATCACGAATTTGGATGTGGATTTGTAATTGGCGAGAGACTCAGACATCTTGTCTCGCGATTTAATCCTGTTAGTAATCTATTAGCTCATGCCCCGACGGAAGATAAAGACGATGAGATTAAAGATGCATTTCACCAGCGCCTAGAGGGAATAGGAAGGGAAGATGTTCTTGGTCCTTCGATCGGTAAATTCGGGCTGCATACCGACACGTCAGACAACGGGTTTAGGCTGGTTAGCATCGCAGCGGGAAGGAACACGGTAGTGAGTGGAACCAGATTCCAGCACAAAGATATCCACAAGACAACTTGGCTATCCCCCGATCAAAACACCAAAAATCAAATTGATCATGTGGTAATTGATGGCAGGCATGCATCTATTGTCATGGACGTGCGTGTGATCCGTGGTGCTAATATTGGCTCGGATCATTAGCTGGTTGCAGCCAAGGTGCGCACAAGATTGAACACAAAGAAAGCTGGGCATCGCGAAGCTGCAAACCCCAGAGATAGCTACTGCCTACTCCAACCAGCTCTCCCAACTTTTACGACACAACGCCTCTACTTCTGACGTTCCCGATACACAGTGGCTGCATATTGCGCATTCCGTGGCAACCGCCGCAACAACCGTGCTAGGTTATGAAAAGCGGCGCTCAGACGAATCCTGGTACGATGAAGAATGTCGCATAGCGTCTGAGAAACAGGATGCTGCTTATAGGGCAACGCTACAGACAATTGTAACCCGTGCTGTTAGGGAACGGCATAAGGAGAAAGCAAAATAGGCGAGACAGCAATTTAGGCGAAAAAAACGTCAGATGAAGGAACGGGAGAACGAAGATATAGAGCGATGGGGTGGTCATGGAAGAACAAAGAAAGCTGGGCATCGCGAAGCTGCAAACCCCAGACATTGCTACTGCCTACTCCAACCAGCTCTCCCAACTTTTACGACACACCGCCTCTACTTCTGACGTCCCCGATACACAGTGGCAGCATATTGCGCATTCCATGGCAACTGCCGCAACAGCCGTGCTAGGATATGAAAAGCGGCCCTCAGACGAATCCTGGTACGATGAAGAATGTCGCATAGCGTCTGAGGAACAGGTTGCTGCTTATAGGGTAACGCTACAGCCAATTGTAACCCGTGCTGTTAGGGAACGGCATAAGGAGAAAGCAAAACAGGCGAGACAGCTATTTAGGTGAAAAAAAAACGTCAGATGAAGGAACTGGAGAACGAGGATATAGAGCGATACAGGTGAGGCCCGAAAATTTTACCAGAAAGTAAGAGCAAATGGATACGGTAATGGCCTCCCCACCAGTAAGGACAAGGATGGATATCTGATCACGGATACGCAGAGTGTGATGCACATATGGAGAGAACACTTCCAGCAACTTCTGGTTCCAGAAGGCAGCGCATGTAAAGTTATCACGCCAATTGTCGACGACGGCTTAGATTGCCCACCACCAAGTCAAGCCGTGATAAGAAGAGCAATATCGCGGCTGAAAAATAACAAAGCAGCAGGTGCCTACGGACTTCCGGCAGAGCTCTTCAAGTCCGGTGGCGAGGAGCTGATAGGGGGCATGTACGAGCTCCTACGCACCGTTTGGCTTACAGAGTGCATGACCGACGATTGGAACCTAAGCGTATTATGCCCTGTCTTGAAAAAAGGTGATCCAAGTGTGTGCTCCAACTACCGCGGGATCAGCCTTTTACCCATCGCATATAAGGTCCCGTCGAGTGTGCTATGTGAAAGACTAAGCCCAGTGTAATTCAACCTGATCGGGCCTTATCAGTGTGTCATTTTAATCAACAACTGACCAGATATTCACTCTTCGGCAAATCCTGAAAAAGACCCAATAAAAACAGATCGACACGTACCATCTATTCGTTGACTATAAAGCAGCCTTCTACAGCCCGATACGGCAGAAATTGCTCAAACTGAGTTTGGTATTTCAGCGAAGCTGATACGCCTTTGCGGAATGACGCTGACTGATACGAAGTTTTCAGTGAAGATTGGCAAGGACCTTCCGGCGTTATTCTACACCAGACGAGGCCTAAAACAAGGCCTATCGTGTGACCTGTTCAACATAGTGATGGAGATGATAATGAGAAAAGCTGCAGTAAACACAAGTGGCACGATATTCAATAAAATCACATGCTACGCTGATGACTTAGACATCATCGGTCGAAAATTGCGGGATGTGACTGCAGCCTTCTCAGGTATACAGAAGGAATCAGCGAAAATGGGTCTAACGGTGAACGAGGACAAAACGAAGTTATTAGTTTCAACGAACAAAGAATCCACTCGTTTGGGAAACTGCGTGAACGTTGACAACTATAATTTCGAGGTGGTAGATAATTTTGTCTACCTAGGCTCCGCCATCAACAAAGCAAATAATGTCAGCCTAGAAATCCGGAGAAGAATCCTGCTTGCAAATAATTGCTACTACGGTCTAAGCAAGCGATTCAATGACAGAGCCCTCTCTCGACGAACAAAACTCTAGCTATACCAGATACTGGTTCTACCTGTCTTAATGTATGGCTCGGAATCTTGAGTTATGGCACAAGCGGATGAATCGGCTCTGGCGGTATTCGAGAGAAAAATACTCCGTAAAATATATGGGCCAATCATCGTTAACGGAGAGTATTGGCGTCGCATGAATAATGAGCTGTACGAGCTGTACACTGACATTGACGTGGTCAGACGCATTTAGGTGGAACGGTTGCGTTGGCTAGGTCATGTTGTACGCATGGACGAAAATGCTCCAGCTCGAAAAGTCTTCGACAATGAACTCGATGGACGGCGGAGGAGAGGACGACCGAAACTCCGTTGGAAAGACCAGGTTACTGAGAACCTTACAGAACTCGGTGTGACTAACTGGAGAAGAAGCGCAGAAGATCGAGGCGCTTATAATATTTTTCTACTTGCGGTATATAAAGTATGGTTTAAGTATAGTTTACACGCTATCTACCCATATCTACTCATATCCCCTCAGTTGCAAGAGCAAAATAGCCTAATTAGAAAACATGTAGGAGTAAGCAAAGACAAACACTAAAAAATTATAGCAAAGTAATATTAATTACAGGAAGGTGGATAGGAAATCAAAATGTATTGATTTGACAGGAGATATGGGATATGGGTGGATAGCGTGTAAATCAGCCTTAAGTATGGTTTACACGCTATCTACCCATATCTACTCATATCCCCTTAATGACATGAGCGAGATAGCCTTATTAGAAAACATGTAGGAGTAAGCATAGACAAAAACTACAAAATTATAGCAAAATAATATTGAATTATAGGAAAGTGGATATGGGTGGATAGCGTGTAAATCAGCCTTTAATCCACTGGGATTGCAAAGAAGTACCAGCTAAGTAAGTAAGTAAGTATTTTCGCTTTACTGTCCAAGTTGACCGCTGGTAAAATAAAATTCGACAGATATGTCTGTAATAGAAGATAGACATTTACACGGATTATTTGACTCCTAGACAAGTCTGTTGGTGCAAAGGGCCCTTAAGGCGTTATTTATTACACTTATCGCTTCTACCTCGTATGCGAGTATAAATGCTATAAATGTCTATACAATTTCACAAAACTTCATGTTAGTATTCTTATCTCTCATTCCCCTCATTCGCTTTCAAAACATTAATCGAAATTCGAAATTATATTTTATTATTAGTCAAGGATTACATAAGCTTCACTTTCTCACAATGGGCTCTGTTGCCCAGGATATGTTTCTATTGGATTGTCCAACATATGAAGATTACCTGGATACATTTATCACACGTAGCGATGTTCGCTTCATACGTAATGTACGATTTTGTCGCATATTAGTTGAACTAGGCTATAGATCCACCGCTGAGATCTATACACCGGAACAGTTTGAACAACACAAAGCTGCGGTACAAGAGTCCTTATGGCCGACAAAGAAATCAATGGTATTCTTTAGTGCTGGCATGAAGTCTAAAGATCCTGTTCTCGTAGAAATGGCTGTGAGAGAGCGACCAAATGTGCAGAAGATGATATCGGTGAGTTAAGAAAAACTGTAACAATCTTAAAGGATACTGATAGTTGACAAGGTCCTTAAAAATGCAAAGAAAATGATAGATAAAACACTAAGAAATATAGTTTCAAAATCTATTTTAGTTCAAACGGTTACCTTCATCAGGATATACAAAAAAGTTCGAGCCAGGGGGTATTCACCCTTACGGCATTTTAATATACTCAGCTAAGGCTTTCATACTGTTAAGCAATGTTTACCATACAGTCAATGTCCTCTATTTTTCTGCATAGTGTAATCTGCAATTATTGAAAAGTGTCCTGAAAATTCAAACAATCTTAGATATTAGTGTCATTGTTCTTGTAAACCAACCCCTACCCCAAAATTAACTTCCCTTTGGTGTGACATTACCCTACCTTAACCCTAGCCCTTTTTCCATTTTCTCATTCTAGACCATCATTTTCATCAAACATCGACTTAAAAGTGGCTTCGAAGTCTCGGGTTACATTGATTTCGAACACAGCATGCGACGAGCAAATCTCAGTGCCGAAAATTGTACAGACTGGGCGGCCGTCTTTGCTGAGCGCAAAATGCTAAGACCTAAACCGCATCATCTAAGCTTTTTCGACTGGCACAAGGGTCTTGTGTGCTACAATAACTCCGACAACTATGTGGTCCTACACGATGTCCAATACGGTTTGATCTTTATGCATAAGGGTGATCACAAGAAGGTATGCGTGGATGTAGCCAAGGAGTTGTATAGCAAAAATTGCACTCGTGCTATGCATTTCTCTGAGAGATATGGTCATGTTATATTCTATGATCATGTGATAAGAAAGAAGATATAAAAAGCCGTAAAGAGAGAGAGAGTGTGTGATAAAGAGAGGGAGTACAATTTCTTAAGTGATCAGCAGAGAATTATATGTTATGGTTTAAATGTTTATGTTGTGTGTGTGTTTGTGTTTACTCCCCCCCCCCACATTTTGATGATCAAGAGAAATAAATTACATTATGTTGTGTTGGCTGGTAAATATTATCTATTTGATGTGGGGTAAGGTGGGTAAATGGTTTGGGTGAGGGGTTTAAACGATTATTGTATTGGCTAGCATATGCTAGCTGTTTTGTTTTCGTTGGCCCCTAGCCAAATGAGCAGATTTAGTGCCACAATGTTTAGAATATGCTGATCACAACAAAGGGTCTCGAAATGTGCGAGTATGTCAACTAGAGGATTCTAGGTCACTGCTTCATGTTTTTCTTTTGGCATTTTTGTTTATTTCTCTAGCGATTATCATCGATGCCTTTGTTTCTTTTGTTCTTGTGCTGGCATTTAAGTGAACTATGCCAATTAATTGTGATCAAAACCAAGAACCAAAAAAAAACAAAAAACATGATCGCTATTTCGGCACAGAAGACACAAACATCATTTAATTATAGGCCTTTGCCGAGGCAACATATTCGAATCGTACACTATTGAAGACTAAGCAAAGTAAAGACGAAAAAACCGAAAGTTTACATCATCATAATAATTTGCCAAAATTTCAATTCTTAAGAAAAATATCTATTAAATAAAGGATAATGTTAATTTGTTAACGACAATTGTTGGTATTACAATTTGCAATTATGTTGCTAGTGAAAGTTGTTGGCTTTATAGGTTTTCTGGCTATTTTGGCCAATGCCAAACCTAAATTTAGCATAGGTAAGTATTGATTTGCATTTTGTACTTTTTCTATTATAAATATTTCCTTTTAGGCTTAATATTGGAATCGGCAAATGATGAGTTGGAAATTGCTTTTACCTCTGCCGTAGACAGATCTAATATCAATGAACGTAGTTTCGAATTGGAAGCTGAGGTGGCCTATGCCAACATCGATGATAGTTTTATTGTTGAAAAGACAGGTGAGGGTGATGAAATTATATAAATTAGTAGCCATAAACACAACAACAACGTTATAATTAAAACGCATTTTCAGTATGCAATCTTATATCTAAAGGAGTCATAGCGATCTTTGGACCCACTCAAGCCTCTGGTTCGGGTAAGTGGTTATTAGACAACTTTTAATTTTAAACTTTCACGTTAAGATAGCAATAAGAAAGGATATACGCTATTGGATATGGGTTATTTTTTTATAAGGAACCTACCAAGCATAAGGAAGCTACCAGTTTCGATTTTCGTCTGGTATTAGATTTGATACACTTGGGTCCTTATATAGGTCCTGTTGTAATACACCTCTCACAAATTATACCTATACTACTTGGTCAACGTCAAGGAATGGGTGGCACTCTTATTTGAGTTTTCTGATATTTACCTGGGAATAACCAGAATCTCCAATTGGAGGTCCCCAAAATTGGAAGTACTGCATTATTCGTTTTGTCAAGTTACATGCCGTAATAATTTAATATCGATTTGAAGTTAGTAAGTATCGTATAGGGGAATTTGTCACGTTTTAGGCTCTTTTGTTATATTGTTATATGTTGGCGTATGATTATCATAAGTAATATTCGACGTAAATCATACGCCACGAAGTACAACAGTTTTATTGTAACTGCTACAAAATAAACCCAGTTCATAATTATTTGATGAATGGAAAAGTGAAACTGTTGCTTATATAGGGAAACTTTATATGAATAGATTAATGGAATTGTAATACTTAGTTTTTTTAAATTTGTCTTAGCTAAATCGGACTAGTGGTTCTCAAGTGATATCAAACAAAAGAGCTTAAAACGTTGCAAATTCCTCTATGCGATACTTACTAACTTCAAATCGATATTATATTATTATGATATGTAACTTGACAAAACGAATGATGCATAACTTCTTTTATTTGGGGCTTCTTTCACTTGCAGTTCTCAGAATTTAGTCCCAAATCAATGAGCTGAAATATGTTGTAAAGTGTAATCCTTTAATGGTTTTGGCAGCCCCAAGAGACTAGGATCGGATGCGGTGGCCTAATTAGCCATTCTCCTTAAATAAAATAAATTATTATGAAACACTACGAAAAGTTAAAAAAAAACATGAACCCTCTCAAATGTTGACACTCCCCACAAATGTTATAAGGACCATTATTTATGAATATGCGTCTGGATTGTCCGAACTCTTCACATGATGAGATGGTGCCTCTATCTAACTAGCGGATATCCTCGAAAAATACAAGGCTGACTTCACCGCCATATAGGAAATGCGATGGACGAAACATGTATGCACATAACGAAAGAACTGTAACATTTTGTACAGCTGTCATGAAGAAAGACACGAATTTGAATGCGAATTCATAATCGGCAAGAGACTTCGATATCTGGTCTCGTGGTTTAACCCTGTAAGTGAAAGAATATCAACTATCCGGCAGACAAAGTCTTAGAAAAAAATTTAATTTCCCTTTACACCCCATGAATGAGGTATGGAATAGCTTCCCGCATTGTTGTGAATTAACTCGCTTTCTATTTTTTGAATCACTACTAACGGCACCTGCTTGTTTATCGACGAATGCGAACGTCACTGTTTGAGAAGCTTTTACTAGACATGCCGATTGACTTGGCATTATACTGCGAAATTGCTGTCGACAACATCGAGGTGGCAGGCAACGAAAGAAAAATGTAGATGACTGGAGACAGGTATCGAACAAAGGATCCCCGCATGGTAGTCGCATTTTCTAACCATCATGCTACGACCGCTCATTGACGAAGGCCTTAAAAAATGCATTTTATGAGCGCCTTTAGGATATATATGACCCAGCCCTTGCCACGACACTAAAATTGTTCTGTGAGATTTTAATTCTAAAATGAAACGCAAAGGAAATCAGACATTGCAAAACTACGCACCACCGAAATAGCCAATTCCTACTCCAGCCCACTCTCTCAATTACTTCGAAACAACTCCCCTAATTCTTATGTTCCCGAAACACAATGACAGCATATTGCGAATTCTATGAACACTGCCGCAACGACGTACTTTTTATACCATCACCCTTAGGGATGAGGGTATATATCATTTGATACGACCCAAAAGTGTAACACATAGAAGGAGTGACTTTAGACCATAGGTTTCTTAGAACCAAATTCGATTCATGACTTTTTAAGTCGTTTAAGCCATGTCCGTCTGTCTGTCTGTCTGTCTGGTGGCTGTCCGGCTGGTTCGCACGATAACTTTCGAAAGACGCAACCAAATGTTTTAAAAATTTGCACGAGTTATTATTTTCTCAAAACTACTTACGGTATTGCAAATGGGCTACATGGCCCCGCCCCTTCTGGTACCTCCCACACAAATACACCATTCCGCCCACTTTAGAAATCGAGTAATAATATCAACACACCCTACGGGATCGTCCCCAAATTCTGTATTTAGTAAAGCTATAACAGGATAAAGTTTTGGAAAAAAATTTCAAAGCCTAGCCACGCCCCTTCTGGTACCTCCCATACAATTCTACCTTTCCGCCCACTATAGTGGTGGAGAAATAATATCAATAAATTAAACGTGATCGTACCAAAATTGTATTTTTAGTAAAGCTATAACAGGATAAAGTTTTGGAGAAAAAAATTGGAAGTCTATTCACGCCCCATCTGGTACCTCCCATACACATCTGGTACCGCCCACTTTGGAAATCGATTAATATTATTAAAAGACCTAAAGCGATCGTGCCCAAATTCTGTATTTGGTAAAGTGTAAGCAGGATTAAGTTTTGGAGAAAAAATCTGGAAGTCTAGACACGTCCCTTCTGGTACCTCCCATACAAATGTACCACTCCGCCCACTTTAGAAATAGGGTAATAATATCAATACACTCGACACGATCGTGCCCAAATTCTGAATTTTGTTATGTTATAACAGGACAAAGTTTTGGAGAAAAACTTGGAAGTCTAGCGACGCCCCTTATGGTACCTCCCATACAAATGTACCTTTCCGCCCACTTTAGGGATGTACTAATAATATCAGTACACCCAAGGCAATCGTGCCCAAATTCTGTAATTAGTAAAGCTATAACAGGATAAAGTAATGGAGAATAAATCTGGAAGCCTAACCACACACCTTCTCGTACCTCCCATACAAATGTACCACTCCGCCCACTTTAGAAATCGAGTAATAATATCAATATAATAGAAAATTATTTGTTTTACTGAGGGTAAGGGTAAATGTAAGTTGGGTTGCCCGACGGAAACTTTCTAACTGGTTTTAATTACAAATCGGTTAAATTCAATAACTCAAGACTTAAACAATATCTTATATTGGGTGATGGTATTTATCAGTCAGTTTAACTGACTGAAATTTCTGTACTGGTTTTAATTGCCCTTTGCACCCCATGAATGATGTATGGGATAGATTCTCGCGTTGTTGTGAATTAACAAGCTTTATATTTTTAGATTCACAACTAACGGCACCTACTTGTTCATCGACGAATGCGAACGTCACCGTTTGAGAAGCTTTTACTAGACACGCTGGTTGACTCGACGCTTATACTGCGAAGTTGCTGTCAACAACATTCGAGGGGAACCGACAATGAAAGAACAATTTATTTTTAAGATGACTGGAGCCAGGTTTGAACCTGCGATCTCCCGCATGGTAGTCGCGTGTTCTAACCACTATGCTACGGCCGGTCCCCCGCAACGACGTACTGGGTTATGAAAAACCACGCTCAGACAAGACCTAGTTCGATGAGGAATGTCGCGAAATATTTGAGAAAAATACTGCTGCATTGAAGGCAAAACCGCAGCCAATAGCGAAGCGTGCGGTGACGGAGCGTTATAAAGAGAAAAGGAGGGAGATGAAACGCCTGTTCAGGAGGAAAAAGCGTCAGTCGAAAAACAGCTAGAGTCAGGATATCAAAACTTACAGGGATGGAGGTTAAGCTCGAAAATTCTACCAAAAGGTTAAAAGCAAAGGTTTTTGAACAGGGATCTCCCCATCAAGGACGGAAACTAAAATCTGGTCACTAACATTCAGAGTGTGCTGCACATATTGAGAGAACACTTTCGTACTCTGCTCGTTCCCAAAGGCAGCATAAGTGACGAAATCACGCCGACAATCATCGACGACTGAGTAGATTGCCCACCACCAAACCAAGACGACATCAGTACAATAATCGCACGGCTTAAAAACAATGAAACTGCTAGAGCCCATGGACAGTCAGCAAAGCTTTAGGGGGCCGGCAGCGATGAACTGGCAAACATGTATGCACCAGCTCATACACACGGTTTGGTTCAAGGAATGCATGCCCGATGATTGTGTATACCAACTATCGCTGGATTTAACTCTTACCCATCGCATACAAGGTTCTGCTTAGTATGTTATATGAAAGACTAAAGCCCATCCTAGCGAACCTATTTGGACTTTATCAGTATGGCTTAAGAAACGCGAACTTAAGAATTCACACTACGACAAATCCTGGAGAAGACCCAAGAAATACAGATCGACACCTACCATCTGTTTATCGACTACAAAGCTACAATCGACAGTCCAATAGGACTCAAACTATTAGATGCTCTTAATGAGTTTGGTATCTCCGCGAAGCTAATACGGCTTTGTGAGATGACACTGACCGACACGAAGTCTTCAGAGAAAATAGTCTTCAATGAAATCTAACAGGACAATTTTCTACAATGAGAGACTTTAGACAAGGCGATATTCTATCATGCGATCTTTTTAACATCGTAATAGAGATGATCATGCGGAAGGTTGCAGTAAACAGGACAGATACCATATTTAATAAAAAGTCATATACAGCTCGCGTATACCGATAATATAGATATCATTGGCTGAGGACTGTGGGATGTTACTGCGGCCTTTTCAAGCATTGAGAAGGAGTCGCCAGAAGTGTAATTGGTGATACAATAAGACAAACCCAAGTTATTTGTTTCAACGAACAAAGAGTTTAGTCGTTTAGGACGCTGCGTGAACTTTGACAACTATAACTTTGAAGTGGTAGATGATTTTGTCCACCTCGGCTCGGCCATAAACAAAATTAATAATGTCAGCCTGAAAATCAAGAGACAAGTATTGATCGCAAACCGGTGCTTCTATGCGCTGAGCAAGCGTTTTAATGATCAAGCCCTCTCTCGACGAACGAAGATTCAACTCTACCAGATACTGATCCTATGTTTGCTCTACAGCGCAGAATCCTGGGTAATGACGCAGGCAGATCAATCATACTGTTTGTCTTCGTGCGAAAAATATTTAGATCCATCTTCGTTTATGGCGTGTACCATAGTCATATGAAGCATTATCTGTATAACGACCGAATGCCCTAGGTGCCCCATCTTGAACGAATGGATAAAAATGTTCCAGCTCGAAATAGCTTCGGAAATAGACCCGTTGTGCGGCGCAGCAGGGGGCGACCAAAACTGCGTTGGATGGACCAGGTCAAAGATCTGTTATCTAAGGTTGTTGTGACGAACTATCTACGTGCGATTACCGATAGATACAATTCTGCTTTCTGCCTGTTGTTGCTACCATTAAAGAAGAAGAAGAAGTCTAGGGATCTTCATCTAAAATCTCATTGTTGGTACTTTAAATAAAATCTTATTTCACATGGATTAAACAAAATTTATAATTTTATTAATTGTTTCGCTGAAGACTTACAATCTATGTGGACGCGCTTGATTTCGTCGATGTCGTTATACACTTCTTATTCACATGACGACGATACTATGTCTAGAAGACTTTCAGACTTGATTATTCCGTTTGTGTTATTACCCAAGATTCTGCGCTTACACAAGATACTTAGCTCATGCTTAGCGGCATGCGAACAATACTCCTCTCTTGATTTCCAGGATAACATGGATGACATTTAGGCGGAGACAAGTAATAATTTTCATCGTTCTCGAAGTGTCCCAAACGAGTAGACTTTATGATCGCTGAAACAGTTTTGCCGAATGCAATTCAATACATAAATAATATCTATATAATCGTAAGTGGCACCAATCGCTGTAGATTTCCGCATGATCATCTTCTTAAATACGTTAAAGAGAACGAATGAGACTATCGCCCTACCTCGTTTGGTATTAGTTGAATGGAATGGAACTGAAATAGCCTTTCTCTGGCACAGGTCTTAGAACACGCTGGTGCATGCACGTTACCAGGTTATTGCTCCCTCTCTGTTGGCAGTCCGTTGGCACTCGCAGCTAAGTATTTTGTCATCGATGATTGCAGTGAGTGTAGTTTTTCATAACCCAGTATGGTCGTTGCAGCCCTGGTCATATAATTCGCAATATGCTGCCACTGTTTGTGGGAAACATCAGAATTAAGGGTGTTTGTTTGAAGTAGCTGAGACAGTTAATTGGATTAGGCATTGGATATTTCGGTGGTCTACAGCCTTGCAATTTCTAGTTTTCCTTTATGTCTTCTATTCATGCCTTCCATCGTTACCACGTGACCAATCTGGTTTCTTGTCCTCTGATCAGGGGATATCCAAATTGCTTTGTGGATATCTCCGAGATTCCGGTTCAACTCACTATCATATTACTTGCCGACACGAAGCTAACCAGACTGAATTCGTTATCGGAAGTGTTGCCGCGTATACTGAATTTTCCGACTACTGAACGAAGAGTAGTTTTAGCATTGACAGAATAATTTTAATATCATGACCTGAGCAGCGGTCATATATTTCCTACAGATGCTCATAGAATCCATCTTTAGTATTCTTGTCATCGTCTTCCTTCAGAGAGTGTACACAAATCAGAGTGATGTAAAAATATTTCTTCTTGAGGTGGATAGTGGCTTACAGGTCTAAACCGCTAGACCAGATGTCGAAAATCTCTTGCCGACTCTAAATATATATACAAATTCGTGTCTTTCTGCTCGGCAACTTTAAAAGATGTCATACTTCTTTCGTCGTATACATCCCTGTCCCATCCGTCGCATTTCCTGTATGTTGGTGATGTCAGCCTTGTATTTGTGGAGGACATCCGCAAATTAATTAGAGGCACCATCTCTTTAGAGAGTTCGAGTATTACAGGTGCGTATCCTTAAATCATGGTTTGTTTGCAGGGGTCGACAACATTTGGAGGGGTTCATGATTTTTTTTATCTTTATGGAGACATAACAGTTGTTTAATTTAGGGAGAGTTGCTTATTCATGGGGCTGTCAAGCTTCAATGACTTATGTTACCTACTCCCTAAGACGCATCGGTGGTAGCATGTCATTTAGGTTACTTCTAAACTGACTTACTCAAAATAATTGTAAGTTATTAAGTTTGTTTTACCCCATCACTGAATATTATTTCTCTCCCTGCAGATATTGTGGCCTCGATATGCCATACTTTGGATATCCCTCACTTAACGTTCGATTGGTCTCCCAGCGAAGCTTTAGACGAAAAACCATTTCGCAGCATGTCCCTTAATCTGCATCCCGATAATATACTGTTTGCTCAAGGCATCTCAGAGTTTGTGCAAAATTTTGGCTGGCGTTCCTTCACAGTGGTGTACGAAACTGAAAAAGGTAAAGCAAATAAAGAATATAACTAAAACATCTTATCATATCTTAATTCACACCTCCTGACAGAACTTCAACAGCTACAGAATATTTTACAAATCGGAGAACCTTCCAGCAATCCCACTACGGTCAAGCAACTACCGGACGATTCCGACTATCGGCCATTCTTGAAGTCCATCAAAACTTCCACCGATAATTGTATGATATTACTATGTTCCCTGGACAAGTTAATGGATATTCTAAGGCAGGCAAATGATTTGAATATGTTGGGAGAGTATCAGGTTGGTTATTAACGGTCTTAAGGAAAATAAAAGTTATAATCTAATTTGTTTTTTGTCTCTTTAGAGTATTTTTATACCTCTTTTGGATACCCACACACTAAACCTGCAAGAAATAGTGTCGGTGGGTGCCAATATTACGACCATTCGTTTAATGGACCCTACCGATTATCAGGTAAAGAATTTGGTACGTGACTGGGAGGAGAAACAAAAAACGGCGGGTAATTTTTATAGGGTAGATCCGGGACAAGTTAAGGTAAGATATTGGGCAAAGAAATCAGAAAAATATACTAAATGCTTAAGATGTTGTAGACCAACATGATCTTACTAAGCGATGCTGTGTGGATGTTTGTTAAAGGCTTGGCAGAGCTGGAGATAGTAGAAGAGCTAAGAGCCCCTGAAGTGGCGTGCCGCCGAAATCGTCCTTGGCCTTATGGACGTCGCATTATTGAGTTTATGAAAGCGGTAGGAAAAAAGGAAAACACCGAAGTGTATAGTTTTTAAAAGCTAAAGTTAAGCATGGCTTGGCATGTTTTTACATTAAACTTTTTAATTTAAGCTTAAAAGTTGTGAATTTTGCTTATTGATAGTTAGTTTTAATTGAGTTTTTCTCTTATCCTATTTGTTTAGCGCTCCGATGAGGCTTTTACCGGTCGCATTGATTTCAATCAGTATGGTCAGAGGAGCTTTTTTACTTTGCGCTGCATGGAATTTACTTCGACTGGTCTGCTTGACTTATCCACTTGGGATCCGGTTAATGGTTTTACACTGCTAGGAGCCGATGATGCCAGCGATAAGCGCGTAGGCGAGAAATTACAAAATAAAACTTTTGTTATAACCTCACGTTTGGGAGCACCATTTTTAATGAACAGGTAAGAGAATGTAAGGGCGGAGAGAAACACTTTATCCAGAAAGCTTCAAGCCAGTGACAGATATCCTATAGTCTCGCGAGGACGGCGACAATCGTATTTTTACACATACACGTACTGGGAAGTTTTGTTTGTTTCAAAACAGTTAGTATCTGCTTGAGTGTTATGAAAGCAACACCACACACGCTTGTTTCGCATTCAACACAAAAACAGACACATGTGCAGACGGAGATACATCCCAGCAAACCAAAAGCTTCGACATTGGCTGATATCCAACACATCTGCACATTGTGTACATTCTTCTCACCGGTACGAGTCGTTGAAGGAAAACTTCAACCCGATATCGGATGATTTTGCCGACTGTCGTACCGATTTCTGACCGATGCCTGAACATTTTGTTTGCTGGGAATGTTCAACGATTGTTGGGAAAGCACGAGAGCACGATAATTGGGAGAGCACAACATTTTCACTGTGTAAAATTCGATAGCGCTGACACTTCTTGTGCGGCCTCAGCAAACTAAAAGCTTCTACATTGGCTTATATCCGATATATCTCCACGTTTTCTAAACTCTTCTTACCGATATCGCACTGAGTTATGTATGACTTGTTGAAGGGAAATTTTATTTATTTTGCTCCGATCGAGGGCAGCGATTTCGGAACACTGGGTCAGGCAGAGTACGTATTGGCTCGCTATTTTCGACTCGCGAGCCAAGAGCCACAAAATTTTAAATGATTTCTCGGCCAAGAGCCAGGAGAGCCAGCTCGAGAGCCCATTTGAAATTTTGTGGCTCGCGAGCCAGCTCTTTGTTAGGGCTCTTGGCTCGCGAGCTAAGTAGTAAAGTTATGTACCAAAAGTACTTTTTTATACCAAAATTTACTTTTATTGGCCCTAAAGCAAAAAGTACTTTTTTTGTACCAAAAAGTACTTTAAATGTACTTTTCGGCACAAAGTTCTGTTTTTGTACCAAAAGTGCCTTTTTGTACCAGAGTACTTTTTTGTACCAAAACGTACTTTTATTTTACTTTTTGATTCATAGTACTTTTATTGTACTTTTTGGTACAGACCTTTCCTTTGTAACAAAGTACTTTTTTATGCCAAAAAAGTACTTTTATTGGTCCAAAAGCACTTTTCTGTTCACAAAGTACTTTTTTGTTCCAGAGTACTTTTTTGTACCAAAAGTACTTTTATTGGCCCAAAAGCATTTTTCTGTTTCACAAAGTACTTTTTTGTACCAGAGTACTTTTTTGTACCAAAAAGTACTTTTAATATACTTTTCGGCAAAAGTATTTTTTTGCACCAAAAAGTACTTTTTGTCATAAAAAAGTTCTTTGGTACAAAAGAACGTTCTTTGTACCAAAAAGTACTATGAACCAAAAAGTTTTTTTTTTGGTACAAAAAAATATTTTGTGCAGCACAGTGTTTTTGGCCAAGAAAACTACTTTTTGGCATGAAAAGTACTTTGATTCAAAAAAAGTACTGTGTGCCGAAAATTACATTAAAAGCACTTTTTGGTACAAAAAATTACTCTGGTACAAAAAAAAGTACTTTGTGCAACAGGAAAGTGCTTTTGGGCCAATAAAATTACTTTTTGGCAAAAACCCTCAGCAGTTCCGGTCAGACTTTCGTAAGATATCGGTCCGAATTCGTAACGACGCGTTGAATTTCCCTTTAGATTTTCCTACGATTTACATTCAGAAATCTTTCAGATAACGGTACGATATGTCGTACATCAGATTTCCCTCAGTAGCGTCTTTACATTAAAAGCACTTTTTGGTACAAAAAATTACTCTGGTACAAAAAAAAGTACTTTGTGCAACAGGAAAGTGCTTTTGGGCCAATAAAATTACTTTTTGGCAAAAACCCTCAGCAGTTCCGGTCAGACTTTCGTAAGATATCGGTCCGAATTCGTAACGACGCGTTGAATTTCCCTTTAGATTTTCCTACGATTTACATTCAGAAATCTTTCAGATAACGGTACGATATGTCGTACATCAGATTTCCCTCAGTAGCGTCGGTCAGACTTCTTGTCCACCACTTTATACGTTTTAAGTAACGAATTCGGCCCAATTTCGAAACCGATATCGGAATATATTTTTCTTCAGACTTCGGACAGAAATCGGCAAGAACATCCGAATTACTTTAGATATTTGGTAAGATATCGGTCCGAATTCGTAACGACGCGTCGAATTTCCCTTCAGAATTTCGCCCGATTTACTTTCACAAATCTTTCAGACTTCGGTACGATATGTCGCACATCAGATTTCCTATAGCTGCGTCAGTCAGAGCGTGTCAACCACTCCATATGTTTTAAGTAACGACTATGGCCCGATTTCGGATACTTTAGATATTTTGTAAGATATCGGTCCGAATTCGTAACGACGCGTCGAATTTCCCTTCAGAATTTCGCCCGATTTACATTCACAAATCTTTCAGACTTCGGTACGATATGTCGCACATCAGATTTCCTTCAGCTGCGTCAGTCAGAGCGTGTCAACCACTCCATATGTTTTAAGTAACGACTTCGGCCCGATTTCGGATTCGCTATCGGAAGATTTTGGCGACTGTCGTACCGATTTCTTAGCATTTTGTTTGCCAGGGCGTCACACCGTATTGTTGTGTGCGTGCGTACGGTTCTGCCTACCACTGCTTTAAGCAAACATCGAATGCTAAGGTTGGTGACTTTCCATATAGCCACGTATAGCCACGCCTTTTGTACATACTGTTTACTCTTATAAACAAAGAATTCAGCTCTCTTTATACTCTGCACAGGAAATAAACTAAGAGCTAAAAGCTAAAGCTCTCAAAAACTTTCTAGAAAGAGCTTTAACAAATTTAATATGTCCTATTCATTCATTCAGAGAAGCCAAAGATGGTGAAATCCTAGAGCTAAAGCTAAAGCTCACAAAAACTTTCTAGGAAGGGCTTTAACAAGTTGTATATGTCGTATTCATTCAATTCATCTGTTCTATTCATTAATTCAGAGAAGCCAAAGATGGTGAAATCCTGGAAGGCAATGCTCGCTATGAGGGTTATTCCCTGGATCTAATCGATGCTATAGCGAAATTTTTAAATTTCAAATATGAATTTCGTTTAGCACCAGATGGACGATATGGTAGCTTTAATCCAAAGACCCAAGAATGGGATGGTCTAGTACGTCAGCTACTAGATGGCGTAAGTATACGGTGAATACTCATTGCGCCCCTATATATTTAAAGTTTTCCGTTGGTTTTTTTTTCTAATAGAATGCTGACTTGGGTATATGTGATCTTACCATGACTTCATCTCGACGCAAGGCTGTAGATTTTACTCCGCCATTTATGACATTGGGCATTAGTATTCTCTATATGAAACCGGAAGTTCAGCCAGCTAATCTCTTTTCATTTCTGTTACCCTTCTCCAAAGATGTTTGGGTGTATATGGCCACTGGATATTTAGGAGTTTCACTGTTACTGTTCTTTGTAGCCCGTATGGCTCCTGAGGATTGGGAAAATCCACATCCTTGCAAAGAACCTGAGGAATATGAAAATCTATGGACTATCACGAATACAACCTGGCTAACGATGGGTTCCATAATGGGACAAGGATGTGATATACTACCAAAGTAAGTAGACTAGGCGGAGAAATGGTATCTCATATAAAATTATCTGCAGGATAGTACCTGCGAATGACATTGCTTACCTAGTCATAGGAAAATTTCTGAAACCTTGATGTAAATGCTATTTTTAGTTAAAAATTATTTCCTTTAAAAAAAAAACACTTTTTTTTCCAGGGCCTCCTCCACACGTTTAATCACCGGTATCTGGTGGTTCTTCGCCTTGATGATGCTCAACTCTTATACAGCCAACTTGGCCGCTTTTTTGACCATGTCACGCATGGGTACATCCATAAGTAGTGCCGAAGATTTGGCCGCACAAAATAAAATCAAATATGGCGCTGTTATGGGTGGCAGTACTTTGAATTTCTTTAGGGTAAGCAGCAATGCTGAAAACCAGCAGCTTGGATTGTATCTTTATCTATTTTCATTTGTAGGAATCTAATTTTACCACATACCAACGCATGTGGGCTGCCATGGAGTCGGATACTTCGGTTTTTACCAAAAGTAATGATGAGGGTATTGAACGAGTCCTTAAAGGAAAACGTTTGTATGCCTATTTAATGGAGTCCACCTCACTAGAATATACTGTTGAGAGAAATTGCAATTTAACACAAATTGGTGGTTGGCTGGATTACAAGACGTATGGTATTGCAATGCCGTTTAGTAAGTATACTTGGAGGAGATTGGTGCGTCTTATATTGTATCGTAATGATTTTGTGTGTTTGTAACATCGCGACCACCCCTATAAATGCCTTGGATTGCATTATTAAAGGACTTCCCATTTGCAAGGCCAACTTCATAGAGGATTTCGGTTTGGCAAAAGAAGTCTTGGAGTGTTGGCATTAACCTTCTTGGCAAAGGGTTAGACAGGATCCTCCTTCGCATAGGCAGAAAACGTTCGTAACCCTCACAATTGGTGAAATGTGGAGATAAGATTTCTCAGATATGAATACAACCGCCAAAAGCTTCTTGACCAGTTTTATTTTCCTATCGGACAGCAGAGCAATGTCCTTTCCCACAAATCTAAAAGCGAAACTGTAGGATCGTCCATAGACGAACTTGGCTACTGCTCCCTCTTTATATCCGACTTCTATATCTTATCCGTAGAGGTAGTCGTCCGTCCTTAAAGTGAAAGAACCGTGTGGGTATACGGTTTCTCAGATCTAGTCACATACGCCAAATGTTTCTTGACCAGTTTTGCTTCCTTGCCGGACAGCAGAGTAATGTCCTTTCCCACAAATCTGAAAAGGAAACTGCAGGATCGTCATAACCAAACTTGTCTACTGCTCACTCTTTATAACCGACTCCTTTATCTTATCCGAGAAGGTAGTGGTCCGTGGCGTTATGGTTAGAACAAAAATAAAAATTAATTTTTCTTTCGTTGCCGGTCCCCTCGATGTTGTCTTAAGCAATTTCGCAGTATAAGTATCGAATCAGAAGGCAAGTCTAGTAAAAGCTTCTCAAACAGTGACGTTCGCATTCGTCGATAAACAAGTAAGTGCCGATTGTTGTGAATCTAAAATAGAAAGCGTGTCAATTCAAAAACAACTCGAGAAGCTATCCCATACCTCATTCATGGGGTGTGAAGGGAAATTAAGTTTTTTTAAGTAGTCCGTCCATCAAGTGAAAGAACCGTGTGGGTATAAGATTTCCCACATACGCCAAATGTTTCTTGACCAGTCCTATTTCCCTACGAGACAGCAGAGCAATATACATTCCGCCAAATATCTCAAAGAAACTGCAGAAGCGTCTATAGCTAAACTCGGCTTCTGTTTTCTCTTTAGATCAGACTTCACTGTCTTATCTGAGAAGGTTGTGGTCCGTGCATCAAGAGAAAGAACCGCCAAGGAATAATATTTCTCAGTTCTTCCCACATACGTCAAATGCTTCTTGACCACTACTATTTCCTAACCGGACAGCAAAGTAATACCCTTTCCCACAAATCTCCTAAGGAAACTGCAGGATCGTCTATAGCCAACCTTGGCCAAAGAGGGAGCTCTTTTAATCCGACTTCGTTTTATCTTTGTTTTATCTTTGTTTTTTTAACCCCACTGGGCAAATGATTTCGAGCTGAACACCTCGTTTTTAGTGGGTATGTGGGGATAAGATTTCTCAAATCTTGTCACTTATGCCAAATGCTGCTTGACTAGTGTTCCTTTCCAACCGGACAGAAGATCAGCGTTCTTTCCTGCAAATCTTGCTTCTTGGCTTTTATTCTCTATTTATATCGTCGTCATAAACCTCTCTAAAACCAACTTTGTTTTCCAATTCTTGGTGGTCGTTGGCGGCAGGCAAAGAGGAGCCGGTGTCCTCATCAGACGCTTCTGTGTATATTTCCACCCAATTGTTCTGCTTTGGTTGCTGCAGAACTCTTTCTATAATTGGGTTGGTTTACATTTTAACCAATATGCTAAGTAGACCTAGATGACTAGGGCTTATTGGTCCACCTACTTCCGCCTGGATAATTGATTGTTGATTTGGATAATAACCTTTCTACTAGGGGGTTATATGAACCTCTCTTGGAGGATTCAACAGAGGATGTTTAGGATCATAGCTGAACTTTGTTTTTTTTTCTATCAGTCCCCTAAACTTTATGACCGACCGGTCATACATAAAAACCCCTGGATACTGAAAACGACCCAGATGACTAGGACTTTTTGGTCCACCTACTACCGCCTGTAGAGTAGAGTGTTGGTTTGGATAATAACCTTTCTGCCAGGGGGTTATATGGTCCTCTCCTGGGTTTGTTGGTCCACCTACTTTCTTCATTTCTTTTGTTTTTTTCCAGATTCTCCTTATCGTAAACAAATCAGTGGTGCTGTCTTAAAACTGGGCGAAGCTGGTACCTTGACCGAGTTGAAACGCAAGTGGTGGAAGGAAATGCATGGCGGTGGTAAATGTGTCCAAGGGGAGGCCGGCTCTAGCGATACCGCTGAATTGGATATAGAAAGTGTGGGCGGTGTATTCTTGGTCTTGGGCATAGGTCTGGTATGTGGTATAGTCCTAGGTCTCGTCGAATTTCTATGGAATGTCAAATCGGTAGCTGTAGATGAAAAGGTAAGTATTACAAACAAAAAAACAATCCTCTGGCCATATAACGTAACGTAAACATTTGCATTCCTTTCCAGATGACACTCATGGAAGCCCTCAAAGTGGAAACATCATTTGCGCTGCAATTTTGGGTAGCCACTAAACCAGTACATGCCAGTTCTGCTGATTCAAGCAAAAGCTCATCGGATTCCTCATCTTCTTCATCATCTTCCTCCTCTTCCACATCACCCTCCAAGTCTGGTGGTCACTCTATTTCGCACAGCATGAAATCCCTTAAAAGCTCTATACCTGAAACCGTGCGCTCCTCAGTACACGATAAGCTAAGAAAAATCAGTTCAATGTTTTCTATTAAATCCATGAAATCGGAAAAAGTTGATACCGAAGTTGAGGCACAACTTCCGCCACCCATTGTGCCCAGACCTTTGCCAATATTGACAAGAATACCACCAACTCCTAAAGAGGATAAAGGCACACAAATGGAGTTGAGAGGTAAGAGGAAACTACATGCAAATCTGCATGATGATGACGGTCATGTCGCTGTGGATCAATCACAGCAAAAGGAAGAGCAGGCGCAGGAGGAGGAGGCGGAGGAGCAGCAGCACCAACGTCATCATCACCATCATCATCATCGCCATCATCACCATCGTCGCCAGCCAAGTGATACAGAGGAAGATAAAAATACGGACGAAAAAGAAAATGACAATCACACGACGGATCGTCACAACCATCGTAAGGATCGTAAGCGTGATAGTAAAATAAGCTCTAAGAGTCATTTGAATGTCTAAAGGGCAATGCAGAGGAAAAAATGTTGTGAAGAATGTTAAAAAAATCACAAAATATGAATACATCTGCTCGATATTTTAAGGTATAGGAAAAATTGTTCATAAAATTGCAAATGTACCTATTAAATTTTAAGTGTTCAAAAATATATATATGTTTGGTATCAACTCTCCCTAATCGCCTTATGAGTATTATTTATGGAATTCCCAAGGAACCCAAGAAACTCAAGGAATAAACATTGGATATTAAATACTGCCTTAGCGCAGGCGGAAGGCATTAATCAAGTACTTACCTCGCAGTGTAACTTTTGATCAATATGCTGAATATATAGTTCCACCGATTACTGTAGCAAAAGTAGGTTAGGTTAGTCTACACACCAAAATCTTTCGATTCAATGTAATTGCCCATTACAAATGAAGGACAGTTAAAAGAAGTATGTAACGCTCCCCTAAGAGTATCAGACATAGTACAGCCACCTTTGGCCAGTAGGTCTGCTGATTCGTTACCAGAATACTCGCAATGTCTTGAAACCCAACAGAGGCTAACATCCAGAGGCCATTAGTCCATCCAACTTCTTCTTAGTCTACAAATTTTATTTTCATGGATATGGATCTATCTTTGAGTAAAAGTAACTGCAATCCAAATATGACATTTTAAGACATTTGGTACTTTTTTTTGTGACGTTTTGTGACGTTTACATCTTTGCGACAGTCGTAAAGATGTGTATCATCTCTGGTCATAATTTGATGTTTTTTGTATGAGGATCGACTCATACCATTGTATATCATATGATACGAAAAAAATTCTAGAGCGTTAAAGCAACCCAAATAACTTAAGCCTCAATTCGTTTCATGACTTTTTAGGACGTGCGTACGATAACTCGCATAAACCATGATATGAAAATGTATCAATGTTAATACAATGAGATTAAAGTTCATACTCTTATTGTACCGAAACGAACTTTTTGTACCAAGAGGTACTATTATTGTACTAAAAAGTACATTTATTGTACTCAGTATTATATTGTATCACAAAGTACTTTTGTTGTACCACAAATTAATTTACTTGTACCATAAAACACTTTTATTGTACTAAAAAGTAATTCTATTGTACAATTATGTATTGTGCAGCATTGTATTGTACCAAAAAGTACTTTTACTGTAACAAAGAGAATGTTTAATTTTGAAAAAGTACTAATATTGCGTCAAAAAGTACTTTTATTGTACTAAAAAGTACTTTTGTTGTATTTAATTGCATTTTATTCTGTCAAAAAGTACTTTTAACCACAAAGTACTTTTATTGTTTAAAAACCAATTTTATTGTACCAAAAATTACTTTTTTTGCATCGAAAAGTACTTTCTTTATACCAAAAAGTAAGCTTTGGTACAATAATAGTACTTTTTGGTACAAGGTACTTTCATTGCACAAATAAGTATTGTGTTGCATTGTATTGTACCTAAAATTACGATTATTGTACCATAATGTAAATACTTTTATGGTACCACAATGTACATTTATTGTGGCCCTTAAGATTTTAATCTACCACAAAGTACTTTAAAAGTACTTTTATTATGGTAAATAGTTCTTATATTTTATCAAAAAGTACCTTTAATGTTTCAAAAGGTACTTGGTACATTTTATTGTACCAAAAAGTACTTTAAATGTACCACAATGTACTTTTTTGTACTAAAAAGTACTTTTATTGTATTAAAAGGTAATTTTATTGTATCTTACCGTACTGTTATTGTGTTGCACTAAATAGTATTTTTTATTTTACTCTTACCACAAAGTACTTTTATTGTACCAAAAAGTACTTCCATTGCATCAATAAGTATTTTATTGCTTTGTATAGTTCCAAAAAGTAGATTATTGTTACCACATATATAGTTAATGTAGCACATTTATTTTAACTGTTCAAAAAGTACTATAATTAGGTAGTACTCTTAATGTATTGAACAGTACTATTATTGTACCACAATGTACATCTTGTTTTATTGTACCAAAATGTAATGTTCTTATACTACAATGAACTATTTATGTACCACAAAGAACTTTCAATGTACAATGAAGTACTTTTAATGTACCATTGTACATATAAGAATTTTCTTGCTTTGTATTGTACTAAAAAGTACTTTTATTGTACTAGAAATATTATTATATCAAAATAATTTTTATTGTATTAACAAACGCATTTACAGAATAAAAAAGTACTTTTATTGTAACAGAGAGTACTTTTATTATACTGAAAGCACCAATCAGTACTTTTACTGAAACATAATGTACTTATAATGTATTCAAAAGTACATTTATTGTATCTAAATGTATTTTTGTACCAAAAGAACTTTTATTGTACCGAAAAGTACTTTTTTTTACTAAAAAATACTTTTATTGTAAAAACACTCTTTTTGTATAATAAAAGTACTTTTACGGTCCCAATATAGAATTATGTTCTAAACAAATTTTGAGGTCCATTTTGCTGCACAGTGTATGTAATAGAACTACTTTTAAGTTCGTCTGGGATGAGTCGATTGGCATGGATTAGCATACGCCACTGAAAGGGATTAAATTCCATATCTTATATGTACATAACTGAAATTGTATCATTACGACACAACATCCCCATCTGGAGAAAAAAAATTATTTTTATATTCTTAAATTTGTAAAATTTTATATTTTTATATTCTTATATTTTCATATTTTTATAATTTTATATTATTATATTTTTATATTTTTCTATTTTAATATTTTAATATTTTAATATTTTAATATTTTAATATTTTAATATTTTAATATTTTAATATTTTAATATTTTAATATTTTAATATTTTAATATTTTAATATTTTAATATTTTAATATTTTAATATTTTAATATTTTAATATTTTAATATTTTAATATTTTAATATTTTAATATTTTAATATTTTAATATTTTAATATTTTAATATTTTAATATTTTAATATTTTAATATTTTAATATTTTAATATTTTAATATTTTAATATTTTAATATTTTAATATTTTAATATTTTAATATTTTAATATTTTAATATTTTAATATTTTAATATTTTAATATTTTAATATTTTAATATTTTAATATTTTAATATTTTAATATTTTAATATTTTAATATTTTAATATTTTAATATTTTAATATTTTAATATTTTAATATTTTAATATTTTAATATTTTAATATTTTAATATTTTAATATTTTAATATTTTAATATTTTAATATTTTAATATTTTAATATTTTAATATTTTAATATTTTAATATTTTAATATTTTAATATTTTAATATTTTAATATTTTAATATTTTAATATTTTAATATTTTAATATTTTAATATTTTAATATTTTAATATTTTAATATTTTAATATTTTAATATTTTAATATTTTAATATTTTAATATTTTAATATTTTAATATTTTAATATTTTAATATTTTAATATTTTAATATTTTAATATTTTAATATTTTAATATTTTAATATTTTAATATTTTAATATTTTAATATTTTAATATTTTAATATTTTAATATTTTAATATTTTAATATTTTAATATTTTAATATTTTAATATTTTAATATTTTAATATTTTAATATTTTAATATTTTAATATTTTAATATTTTAATATTTTAATATTTTAATATTTTAATATTTTAATATTTTAATATTTTAATATTTTAATATTTTAATATTTTAATATTTTAATATTTTAATATTTTAATATTTTAATATTTTAATATTTTAATATTTTAATATTTTAATATTTTAATATTTTAATATTTTAATATTTTAATATTTTAATATTTTAATATTTTAATATTTTAATATTTTAATATTTTAATATTTTAATATTTTAATATTTTAATATTTTAATATTTTAATATTTTAATATTTTAATATTTTAATATTTTAATATTTTAATATTTTAATATTTTAATATTTTAATATTTTAATATTTTAATATTTTAATATTTTAATATTTTAATATTTTAATATTTTAATATTTTAATATTTTAATATTTTAATATTTTAATATTTTAATATTTTAATATTTTAATATTTTAATATTTTAATATTTTAATATTTTAATATTTTAATATTTTAATATTTTAATATTTTAATATTTTAATATTTTAATATTTTAATATTTTAATATTTTAATATTTTAATATTTTAATATTTTAATATTTTAATATTTTAATATTTTAATATTTTAATATTTTAATATTTTAATATTTTAATATTTTAATATTTTAATATTTTAATATTTTAATATTTTAATATTTTAATATTTTAATATTTTAATATTTTAATATTTTAATATTTTAATATTTTAATATTTTAATATTTTAATATTTTAATATTTTAATATTTTAATATTTTAATATTTTAATATTTTAATATTTTAATATTTTAATATTTTAATATTTTAATATTTTAATATTTTAATATTTTAATATTTTAATATTTTAATATTTTAATATTTTAATATTTTAATATTTTAATATTTTAATATTTTAATATTTTAATATTTTAATATTTTAATATTTTAATATTTTAATATTTTAATATTTTAATATTTTAATATTTTAATATTTTAATATTTTAATATTTTAATATTTTAATATTTTAATATTTTAATATTTTAATATTTTAATATTTTAATATTTTAATATTTTAATATTTTAATATTTTAATATTTTAATATTTTAATATTTTAATATTTTAATATTTTAATATTTTAATATTTTAATATTTTAATATTTTAATATTTTAATATTTTAATATTTTAATATTTTAATATTTTAATATTTTAATATTTTAATATTTTAATATTTTAATATTTTAATATTTTAATATTTTAATATTTTAATATTTTAATATTTTAATATTTTAATATTTTAATATTTTAATATTTTAATATTTTAATATTTTAATATTTTAATATTTTAATATTTTAATATTTTAATATTTTAATATTTTAATATTTTAATATTTTAATATTTTAATATTTTAATATTTTAATATTTTAATATTTTAATATTTTAATATTTTAATATTTTAATATTTTAATATTTTAATATTTTAATATTTTAATATTTTAATATTTTAATATTTTAATATTTTAATATTTTAATATTTTAATATTTTAATATTTTAATATTTTAATATTTTAATATTTTAATATTTTAATATTTTAATATTTTAATATTTTAATATTTTAATATTTTAATATTTTAATATTTTAATATTTTAATATTTTAATATTTTAATATTTTAATATTTTAATATTTTAATATTTTAATATTTTAATATTTTAATATTTTAATATTTTAATATTTTAATATTTTAATATTTTAATATTTTAATATTTTAATATTTTAATATTTTAATATTTTAATATTTTAATATTTTAATATTTTAATATTTTAATATTTTAATATTTTAATATTTTAATATTTTAATATTTTAATATTTTAATATTTTAATATTTTAATATTTTAATATTTTAATATTTTAATTATTTAATATTTTAATATTTTAATATTTTAATATTTTAATATTTTAATATTTTAATATTTTAATATTTTAATATTTTAATATTTTAATATTTTAATATTTTAATATTTTAATATTTTAATATTTTAATATTTTAATATTTTAATATTTTAATATTTTAATATTTTAATATTTTAATATTTTAATATTTTAATATTTTAATATTTTAATATTTTAATATTTTAATATTTTAATATTTTAATATTGTTATATTTTTATATTTTTTTAAATTTTTATAAGTTTACAATTAAAAATATTTTGTTATTTTTATATTTATATATTTTTTTTATTATTTTAATATTCTATATTTTAATGTTTTGAAATTTTTATAGTTTATGTTTTTAAGACCTTGCCTCCCAACGTCCTTCCTGGTCTTTCCTTCCACCGTTGGGTACAGACTCACCATCTTACCAACATTTGTGCAATGTTTTTAAGTTCATTACTTTTCCATTGAAATAATCTAATACAATAATCTCCTTTTGTTTCGTTTCTTTCTTTAGTTTGTCCTTCTTGATAGTTTATTGCAATTTTAAGTGTGTGTGTTTTTTTTCTCTTTAAATTTTCATCGACATATACTTACAACTAATTGGAAATGATGATATATACTAGTATAAATTAATTATTTAAAGTTAATTAGGTACATTGACAAAATGATTTGAATGTAAATCATAATCAGTTATATCGTCCCCTTAATATAACAATAGTGTATGTGCTCATACACCATTATTTTTTTATTGCATATTTAGAATCTCCATCATTGATTCTATGCCTGGTCAAAATTTCGTCAAAATCTACTTCCACAAAGTGCGTCAAAAGGTCATTGGAAAAAATAGTGTATAATTTCTTCTTCGAAAATTTCATAGACATCCAATTTGACGAAAACTTTAAACTCGATTTTCTCAAAACATCAAAAAAATTATACACTATTGTTTTATTAGGGGGACGATATATTTATACCGATACGAACAAATCTTTAGAGAGGGGGCGTTGTTAGTAGAAGAGAGTAATGGAATGCGGAGCGGGATTGTCATTTACGTAAGAGTGTTTAACGCGATAGGACTTAATTTCAGAGAAGGACTTTGTTTTATTTTTTTGGTGATGCCATCGTTTGTTTAGCTTTACTTCTTTATAGGCTAAAGGCTATATTGCATATAGATTTTGTTTAGTACACAAAATAGTTTATCTTTTTTTACTAAATTTTCTTTAAGATTATAGTGATTTTTTTTTTGTAGTTCTTCTTTAAGGTCATCTTCACTAAATACACTTATGGTTTTATTAATTTTAACTATTCTTTTTAAATAAAACTATAAGAGAGAGTATTACCATTTGATATATATATATATATGGAGAGTACATACTAAATTGCAACTAATTTGAACTTTGTTTAATGTTATTAAAGTTAGTTACGACAGGTGTTTTGCAACAAAATGATTACAATGATAAAGACAAAAGTTAAAATTCGTAACAATACAATAGATTAAGCAATTCTGATTTATATAGATTTCTTAATTTGTTATAAATATTTATAACAAATGAGAAATTCTTACATTTTATACATTTCAACTTAACAAAATTGGCAATAGTATAAGGGGTAGCAAACGAAACACACCTCGAAATAATCAAATATGCAAAGTATTTCGCTTAAATATTAAGAAAGCATATCAATACAAAAAACATAATGAATTTATTGATTACATATATTTCGTTAAATAAATGCTAAGGATATAAAAATATAAAGGAAGTGGTGTGAATGTTTTACTACTTGCTATTGAAATGGTTAACAGATTTTGAATACCAAAAGTGTAATAACATTGGAAATTTACATAAATTTTACATAAATTTAGGCAATAAAATTATGTGTTTTCATTTCTAACATACTTTTCGCTTTAGACTTATGTAATAAATTGATCTGTTACCAATTCATATATAATAACATTCGAATACTTTTGCTTTATTGATTTATCAATTACAATTCTCTTTTTACTTAAATTTATGCAATAAATTGATCTGTTTCCATTTCAATAGTTATAAAGTTAATTACTTTCTCACCATACCCCTTTTTGGAAGAAGTACTCTAAGTAGTTAGTTATGGTTTTCCTTGTTATTTTTTTTTTTTGTAATTAAGTTTTCTGTACATTTTATGATTTTTTTTTTTGAGAGGTAATTTTTGCTTTTAAATAAATAATTGCTTAACTTATTAAATTCATTTAAGTTAGGCTAATAATAAGTGGCTAAATAAATTATAACAAAAATTCCTAACTGACAATGTCATGTTAAAGATCCTTCGAACGTTGTTGCTGCTGTTGTTGTTGTTGTGATGATGATTGTGCCTTTAGTGCTGCCGTCGTCGATGTTGTCGTTGATTTGTGTCATTCTTTAGCCGCTATAGCAACAGGTGGAAATTGTCGCTCGTCATACAGCTTTGTGGGCGTATCAATGGCATCGCAGAGTTTTCGAAATTTAGCCGAATCTGCTGAAACAAAAAAGAAAACATTTAATAATAACAAAATGATGGACAGGAGACGATTTATAAGAAGAAAGTTTCAAAAATGTTTTAAATTTTGTGATTAAACTTTTGTACTATATAAAAGTCCTTTTTTGTAAATTAAAAGTACTTTTTAGTACAATACAATTACTTTTTGTACATTAAAAGCACTATTTGGTACAATAAAAGAACTTTTTAATAAAAATATACTTTGTAGTAGAGAAAATAGTTTTTGGCACAACAAAAGTACTTTTAAGTGGGATAAATGTACTATTTGGTACGATAAAAGTAATACTAAAATAAAATTACTCTTTGGTACAAAAAAAGCCGTTTATGGTACAAAAAAAAAATTTTGTGGTACAATTAAAGTACATTTGGTACCATAAAAGTACAGTTTAGTAAAATAAAAGCAGGTTTTAGTAGAATTAAAGCAATTTCTGGTACAATAAAAGTACTTTTTACTAAAATAAATGTATTTTTTGGTACACTAAAAATCCTTTTGGTAAAATAAAATTACTTTTTTGTAATAAAACTATCTTGTGATATAAAAATATTTTTGGTACAACAAAAGTACTCTTTGTACAATAAGAGTACTTTTTGGTACTATAAAATTAAAGTATATTTTAGTAATTAAAGTACTATAAAAGTACTTTTTGGTACAACAAATGTACATTTGGACCTATTTGGTACCATAAAAGCAGTTTTCGGTACAATAAAAGTACTTTTTGGTACATTAAAAATACTTCTTGATACAATAAAAGTACTTCTAACTAAAATATAAGTACTTTTTGGTACATTTAAAGTACCAGTTGGATTAAAAAAAGCTGTTTTTGGTTCAATAAAACAATTTTGTGGTACAATAAAAGTTCTTTTGGTACCATAAAAGTACTTTTTAGAAAAATGGAAGTAGTTTTTGTTAGAATTACAGCAGTTTCTGGAACAAAAAAGTACTTTTTGGTACAATAAGCTCATTTTGGCCCCATTAAAATTTTTTTTGGTACTATAAAAGTACTTTTTGGTACAATAAAAATAATTTTTGGAACAATAAAAGTAGTTTTTAATAAAAATAAAGGTAAAATTTAATTATTGGTACACTAAAAGTACTTTTTAATACAATAAAAGTTCTTTTTACTAAAATAAAAGTACTTTTTAGTACATTAAAAGTACTTTTTAGAAAAATGAAAGTAGTTTTTGGTACAATTAAAGCAGTTTCTGGTACAAAAAAGTACTTTTTGGTACAATAAGTTCATTTTGGTTCCATTAAAGCTTTTTTTGTACTATAAAAGTACTTTTTGGTACAATAAAAGTAGTTTTTGGAACAATAACAGTACTTTTTAATAAAAATAAACGTAAAGTTTAATAAAAATAAATGTATCTTCTGGTCCAATAAAAGTACTTTTTAGTAAAATGAATTCCATAAAAATACTTTTTAGAAAAATAAAAGTAGTTTTTGTTACGATTAAAGCAGTTTCTGGTACAAAAAAGAACTTTTTGGTACAATAAGTTCATTTTTGTTCCATTAAAGTATTTTTGTTACTTTGAAAGTACTTTTTGGTACAATAAAAGTAATTTTTGAAACAATACAACAAATGTACTTTATGATGCAGCAAATGTACTTTTTGTACAATTAAAGTATTTTCTTTTACAATATGGTACTGTAGGGGTCGCCCTTTTATTTAGTGGCAGCAAGGCTAACGGATCGTGGAGGCCCTGTGGCGATTTTAGGCGCCTGAATGCACGAACAATACACGACAGCTATCCAGTACGACACATACAAGACTTCTTAAATGAATTGGAAGGTAAAACGATATTTTCCGTAATCGATTGCAAGAAAGCTTATCACCAAATCGCAGTAAACCCGGATGATGTCGAAAAAACCGCCGTTATAACACCATTCGGCCTTTTTGAATTCAGGTACATGACATTTGGATTACGAAACGTCGCTCAAACATTCCAGCATTTTATGGACGACACAGTTAAAGGACTCGATTTTGTATTTCCGTACTTGGATGACGTATTGGTAGCCTCAACATCAGAAGAAGAACATTTGCAACACTTACAACAGATTTTCGAAATTTATAGAAAAAAAGGCCTAGTCATTAACATCGAGAAATGCCAGCTGGGACTACCCGAGGTCGATTTTTTGGGACACATTATTACGGCAAGTGGAGTCAAACCACATCCCAGAAAAGTCGAAGCTATTATTAACCGAAAAAAGCCTATGGAAGTACAGGACTTACGAAGCTTTTTGGACGCCTTTAATTTTGACCGGAAATTTTTACCCCACGCTGCCGAAATCGAGCTGCCGCTACAGAAGATGATGGGTCCATGTAAAAAACGAGACAGAACCAAACTGAAATGGACTACCACAACAGAAGAGGCTTTTGAAAAGATTAAAGCTGAACTGGCGGAGGCTACGTTACTGACGTTTCCTCGTAAAGGCGCTACAGTAGCAGTGATGACGGACGCCTCCGATAAGGCAATGGGCGCTGCGTTGCAACGGCAATTTATTGTATTCACGGATCATAAGCCGTTAGTTCACGCTTTTGAACAGAAATGGGAACGCTTATCTCCGCGACAAACAAGACATTTAAACTTCATAAGTCAGTTTTGCATTAACATTCGGCACGTAAGTGGTACGGACAACGTGGTAGCTGACGCGTTATCACGACTGGATGGCGTAAAACTGCCTCAAGCAATCGACTACCAGGTGCTTTTTGAGGAGCAAGCAAAATGTACGGAATTGCAAAGTCTCATTGGGTCAAACACGACGTCACTGACGCTTCAAAAAGTGAAAGTTTCAGGCTTCACGGACGAGATCATTTGTGACACATCGACAGGCAGACCTTACATCCCGGATACAATGCGGTCACAAGTTTTCGAAGCCTTACATGGACTATCGCATCCGGGAGCTAAAGCTTCAATTAAACTGATTTCAAGATGTTTTGTTTGGAAAAAAATGAATAAAGAAATAAGAGCTATGGTAAGAAATTGTCAACAGTGCCAAAGATGCAAGACCGGACGACACACAAGAAGCGAGCTACAAACATTCGAGGTTCCGGATAAGAGCACATTAATATTGATCTAGTTGGTCCCCTTCCGCCGTCAAACGGTTTCACATATTGTTTAACGTGTGTGGACAGGTATTCTCGTTGGATCGAAGCAATTCCAATACCAGATATCACAGCCGAGACGGTGGCGAAGGCATTATTAAGGGGATGGATAAGCCGCTTTGGAGTCCCAAAATTTATAACGACAGATCAAGGTCGGCAATTTGAAAGCATCCTCTTTAACCACCTATCAAAAATGTTGGGCATAAAACATATCAGGACGACGCCATACCACCCACAGGCAAATGGATTAATAGAGAGATGGCACCGTGTCCTAAAAGCGGCGTTGAAGTGCCATGAGGCCAACTCAGATTGGAAGGACGTACTGCCTATAGTTATGTTAGGATTAAGAACGGCAGTAAAGATCTGGGAGCTTCTGTGGCAGAAATGGTATATGGGCAGGCGATCAGACTACCTAGTGAATTTATAATTGGAGAACCAAATGTTCGTATAGATGAAAATGAATTTTTAGTGAAATTACAACAACACTTCGAAAATTTGCGACCAACTTCAACAACACAACATGGTGCAAAAGTCGTATACGTCCCAAAGGATTTATGTTTCTGCGAATATGTTTTTTTGAGAGACGATACAGTTCGAGCCCCATTAAAACCACCATATGACGGACCTTACAAAGTTTTGGAGAGACATCCTAAAACCTACACTATATTAATCGGAACCAAGCCAAGGACGGTGTCTGTTGATAGATTGAAGCCCGCCTACATTCCTAGTGAGATTGCAGAATTAAGCACGAAAAATTACGAGCCACGAAAAGTCAGCTTCTCAAGCCAACTTCCATTTCGAGCATACCATAATTCTGGAAGGGAAGTGGTGTAGGGGTCACCCTTATATTTAGTGGCAGTATGGCAGCTCTCAACAGAATTCCTTCTACACTTGCCGATAATATGGCATCGTCACACAAGAATATTTGACAGCAGTTTGAATTCAACGATTTTTCTCGAGCGTCAGTCTTTACCTTACCAGCAAATAGTTTTAGCGTGACGAAGCGTCGATCTCAATTTACACTTAATACAAAACTTCAATAAAGTATATTATCTGAAATTACCCGAATTGAGTATTTTATTTCACACGCTAAAGTACTATAAAAATACTTTTTAGTAATTTTAAAGTACTTTTTAGTACACGGAAAATACTTTTTAACGTATGGAAAAAACTATTTGGCAAAATAAAAGTATGTTCTGGTACAAAAAAAATACTTTTGGGTACATTAAAAGTACTTTTTAATACATACATGGAAAATACTTTTTGGCAAAATAAAAGTACTTTGTTAAACAATAAAATTACGTTGTGGTACATTAAAAGTACTATTTGGCACAATAAAAGTACTTTTTAATCATAAAAAAGGAACATTTTGGAACTTAAATAGTACTTTTTAGAATATGAAAGTAGGTTTTGGTACAATAAAAGTACTCTTTATAGTACTTTTTGGCGAAACAAATGTGCTTTTTAAATCAAAAACTGTACTTTTTGGTACAATTAAAGTACTTTTTGTTACAATAGAAGTACTTTTAGTAACAAAAAAAATACTGTTAGTAACAAAAAAGTACTTTTTTTAGTACAATGATATTATTCCTTAGTAAAATGAAAGTACTTTTTAGTAAAGATAGTTAGGCAGACATTGCCAAAGAAGCAGCCTTTCTATGAGATTCCAAGCCCATCCTAGTAGGCCTTCTCAAGAAGACCTTGTTCTCTCTGTACTAAAAGATCCAGTAAGCATCTCCACTTCCTTCTAAAAAAGTGAGTTTCAACTATATAATGATGGAAAAATGATTTCCTTGACCTCCATTGTTACCACGTATAATTTTAAAAGGGAGCCGTAATATTTGTGGCATCGATACAACACTCATGGCAGGCCTAGCTGCAGGTCTTGTCAGATATCGTCAGTGAGCTGCACCTTTTTTGTCTTACATCCACCTTTTTTGTAAAATGGACTTAATGATGCAAAAGTATCTCAAAAGTCAAAATATATGCTCTGTTAAAAAATCCGATGTCTATTAAAAGTAATTGCGTAGTTATTGTATCAATGCAATTCATGCTATGTCCAAAACACAAGAGACCATGAAGTTGAAATCAGCAATAACTCAGACACACTCTTAGTGGACTTGAGACCTTTTTGCAGCAGACCGACTATATGAAGTTTCCCGTTTGGTACCAATATTCGAAATTTTTCTTTAATATCCTGATTCTTTTTTTAACATACATTGGATATCTGTTATATGTAATATTGTTTATATAAAATTAACGCATATATAAAAAATTCATCAAATATCGCATCACAAACCCCAATTGTATACAAAATTTATAGCGTGTATGAAATTTCAGAAAACTCATAACCGAAGTTCGTCTTTTCTACAAGAATTTTTTAAAAAAAAAATATTTTATACGTTATAATTTTATAAGGAACTTATGGAATTATTCAAAACAAACATTAGCTGATATTGTTAGCTGAACTTTTTTAAATTCGTACTTGTTCTCTATACAAATTGCTGTCTAAATTTATAATTGCAAAAGTATGAAACATGTACCTAAAAACAAAATATTTCCACTTTTCGAATAATATGCTATAAATATATTTGCTCTTTCTATTATAAAATGTTAATTTTTCATTAAAAAAACATTTTTTTTAGAAAATGTGCTTAAAGTTATTGTTTAACTTTAAATTCACCTCTTGTTCTCCATTTTTTTACGTATCCATTCAATTCAAGTAAGTAACATAAGTAAATTTAGGCCATAATACCTGTCAGAGTATTCAACGCCTGTTCGGAACCCTTTAAAATGCTGGCATACGAATTATCCGTAGTTGGATCTGGATTTTCTATAATAACACTAACGCTACTCATGGAACTTGATTTGCTGTGCGGTGACGAAGACTGAGAATCCTTGGAATGTGGTGGAGAGTCGGAGGCTGAGGCTGCTGTTGAACATGATGTGCCATCGGCATAAAAACCAGAGGAAGGATTAGTTGTGGGTGTAGAGGGTAACATGCCAGAAAATGATAACTTGTCCATGCTGTCGGAAAGATTAAGTTCTGCAAGGAAAAATATAAAAGATTATAAAATAAATAAATTTTTATGGAATTATATTTGGATACTAACCTATCACCCCTTCAAGCGTATAACGCAAATCATGGACATTTAATAGTTTACAGGGACCACCTTTCTCACTATTAAATTCATGTATATACAGGAAACCATCTTCACATGCTAACAGCAGACGCAACTCCTTTTGCAGACGAGCTAAACCACACACATGCTTTAGACCTGGCTGACCTAGGACTGCTGTTGCAAAAGCTCGATCTTGACTTAAAACATCACCAATTTGTGATGGTATCAGGTATGAGGACACAGCCTTAGATAGATAACCACTCATTGACCATGAATTCGAGGCATTCGATGATGTCGTGGCGGAGGCAGGTTGTTGATTATTGGAGGGAGTCGTAGAAGAATTTTCTGTGTTTGCTATACTTGATGAGGATGCTGGCGATGCTGTGGCATGAGAGGTTGAAGGCGACGATGATGATGAGGAGGAGGCTGCGGCGGCGGCTGAGCTGTTACTTGCAGAGGATTTATTGGTTTTGGGTTCATCGGTTGCTGTAAAAGATAAAAAAATATTTACTAAATTTTTTACAGAAAAATGTTTTCGAAGACTACAAGTATCATAGAAAACTATCTTCGAACATTAAATTTTTATAGAAATTAGTTTTCAAGGACAATTTCGTTTTGTTTTTAATTTTCTTACCTATTGTCGATTTCCTTTCGGCTGCTTCCACCGCTTTTGCATCTATTTTAAAAATATGCACAGTCTCCGTATTTGATGATGCACACAGGAAGTCTCCCGTTGTCGAGAATACCAACGATGCTATTCTGACGCAACGCTTGACACCTCTTCGGAATTCCTGTACTCTCTGACCATTTCTTACACAAAAAACACGTATCACAGTACCACGCTCTGAGGCGGTAGCCAATAGGGTGCCATTGGGCGAAAATGCCATGGCCGACAGGGCCGTATCGTGAGCCTTAATGGTGAGTCCCGTTTTCAGTTTATTCGCATTGAAAATTCTCAGTTCACCACTTGTGGTACATATTGGAAATGCCAAATGTGAATTCAACGATAACGAACAGAGACCATATTCATTGGGTGCAATATTTACAATGGAATGCAATATTTTCATGTCACGGATATCATGGATATGTATACTTTCGGCCAGACACACGACCAAACGATAACGATTCATGCGTACACATAGAATATCCGAAGGATACACACAGTTGCAGATATCCTGTTTCTTTTTGAAATGCAACATTTTCAGGCAATTGGGCTTTTGGCTAGTGACCAACACTACGAGCGAACTATTGAAGAGTCGCTCCACAATGCGTATCTGTTCGGCATTCTCTTTGGCGAAGATTTCGTCAATCTTATCGCCGGCATTTATTGAGTACAGACGGAAACCACTGTTGCTTAAGACCGAAATCGAACTGAAATAAAAAATAGAGGAAAGGATTAGAAAAAAAAATCAAAAATATAAAATAAATTAATAAAGAGAATATAAAATTGTAAAATTTTCATAGAATAATTGTATTCTAATACAAGATATCTTATAGAAAAATGTATTCAATTCCTAGTTTTCATAGAAAATTTTCTTTAAAAACTTAGCTTTCATAAAAATGTTTTTGGAAGATTATATTTTTATAGAAAATAGTTTTCGAAGATTAAATTATTTTTGGAAAATTTCCTTCGAAGATTAAACTTTCATACAAAATTGTCATTAATTACTAAATTTTCATAGAAAATTGTATTCGATGACTAAATTTTCATAGAAATTTGTGTTCAAATTTAATTTTTCATAGAATATTATTTTTGAAGATAACAAATTCACACAAAATTCTTTTCGAAAATTAAAGTGTAATGGAAAATTGATTTCTAAGATTAAATTTTCATAAAAAATTTTCTTCAATAAGTAAATTTGTATAGAAAATTTACTCCGAAGACTAATCTTTAAGGAAATTGTTAGTTATCTTTGAAATATATATTGGATCAGACAATTGTCTTCAAAGATTAAATTTTTATATAAAAGATTAATTTTGTAAAGAAATTTGTCTTCGAATATTAATATTAGTAGAAAATTGTATTCGAATATTAAATTTTTATAGAAAATTTCAACAGAAATTGTTTTTCGTAGATTAAATTTTCATGAAATATTATCTTCGTTGATAAAATTTTCAAAGAAAATTGCTTCCGAATTTTTAAATTTCAAAAAAGTTGTCTTTTTTTCTAGAAAATTGTCTTCAAATATAAAATTTTTATAGAAAATTTCATTCGAAGATTAAATTTTCATAGAAAATTGTTTTCGAATATAAAAATTTCAACAAAAATTGTCTGAAGATTAAATTTAATTAAAAGAAATTTCTTCGAAGATTAATTTTTCACAGAAAATTGTTTTCGAAGAAAGAATAAATTTGTATATAAAATTGACTTCAAAGATTATTTTTTTAAAGAAAATTGTTTTCAAATATTAAATTTCAATAGAAAATTGTTTTCGAAGTTTAATTTTTCAAAGAATATTGTTTTCGAAGATTAATATTTCGTGGAATAATGTATTCGAATATTAAGTTTTTATAGAAAATTGTCATCGATGACTTAGTTTTCATAGAAAATTGTCATCGATTATTAGATTTCAACAGAAATTTTTTTTCGTAGATTAAATTTTCATGGATTATTATCTTCGATGATAAAATTTTCAAAGAAAAATGTTTCCGAATTTTAAATTGCCATAAAAAGTTGTCTTGGCAAATAAATTTTCATAGAAAATTGTCTTTAATGAGTAAATTTTTATAGAAAATTGACTCCGAAGATTAATCATTACATAGAAAATTGTCTTCGAAGATACATTTTTATAGAAAATTGTCTTCGAAGGATACATTTTTATAGAAAATTCTCATTAAATATAAAATTTCTACAGAAAATTTTTTCGAAGATTAATTTTTCATAGAAAATTATCTTCGATAATCAAAATTTAAAAGAAAATTGTATTCGAAAAATAATATTTCGTAGAAAATTGTTTTCGAATATAAAATTTTCATAGAAAATTGTCTGAAGATTAAATTTAATAAAAAGAATTTTCTTCGAAGATTAATTTTTTACAGAAAATTGTCTTCAAAGAATAAATTTTTATAGAAAATTATCATTTGTAATAAAATTTTCATAGAAAATTGCATTCGAAGATAAATCTTTCATAGAATATTGTTTTCGAAGATAAATTTTTCATATAAAATTGTCATCGATGACTAAATTTTCATAAACAATTTTCTTTGATAATAAAATATTTATATAATATTGTTTTCGAAGATTAATTTTTCAAAGAATATTGTCTTCGAAGATTACTATTTCGTAGAAAAATGTATTCAAATATGAAATTTTTATAGAAAATTGTCATCGATGACTCAGTTTTCATAAAAAATTGTCTTCAAAGAATAACTTTTTATTGGAAACATTAAATTTCAACAAAATTTTTTTTCGAATATTAAATTTTCATAGTTGTCTTCCTAAATAAATTATCACAGAAAATTGTTTTCGATACTAAAATTTAATCTTTCATAGAATATTGTTTTCGGAGATCAATTTTTCATAGAAAATAGTCTTTGAATATAAAATTTTTCATAGAAAACTGTCTTTGAAGATTATATTGTTATAGAAAATTGTATTCGAAGACTACATTTCCAAAGAAAATTGTCTTCAAATATAAAATTTTCATAGAAAATTACCTTCAAAGATTAAATTTTTTGAAATTTTACAGAAAATTGTATTCGAAGATATCTTTTATAGAAAATTGTCTTTGATGATTGCATTTTCATAGAAAATTGTATTCGAAGACTACATTTCCAAAGAAAATTGTCTTCAAATATAAAATTTTCATAGAAAATTACCTTCGAAGATTAAATTTTTTGAAATTTTACAGAAAATTGTATTCGAAGATATAACTTTTATAGAAAATTGTCTTTGATGATTACATTTTCATAAAAAATTGTATTCGAAAAGATTTTCGAAGAATAATTTTTCAGAGAAAATTATCTTCGGAAATAAAATTTTCTTAAAAAATTGTATTCGAAGATTAATCTTTCATGGAATATTGTTTTCGAACATAAATTTTTCATCAATAGCAAATTGTCATTGATGACTAAATTTTCATAGAAAATTCTCTTGATAATAAAATATTTATTTAATG
This sequence comes from Muscina levida, assembly GCA_964034835.1. Lineage (NCBI taxonomy): Eukaryota > Metazoa > Arthropoda > Insecta > Diptera > Muscidae > Muscina > Muscina levida. The sequence continues at coordinate 27,497,303 of OZ035881.1, forward strand.
TCGTTTTCGAAGATAAATTTTTCATAAAAAATTTTCTTCGCATATAAATTTTTCAAAGAAAATTGTCTTTGGAGATTATATTGTTTTAGAAAATTGTATTCGAAGATTACATTTTCACAGAAAATTGTCTTCGAATATAAAATTTTCATAGAAAATTTCCTTCTAAGATTACATTTTTAAAGTAAATTGTCTTTGATGATTACATTGTCATAGAAAATTACCTTCGAAGATTACGTTTTTATTGAAAATTGTCTTTGATGATAACATTTTTATTGAAAATTGTTTTCGTAGATTAAATTTTAATAAAAAAAATTGTTTTCGTAGATTAAATTTTAATAAAAAAAATTGTTTTCGTAGATTAAATTTTAATAAAAAAAACTATTTTCGATGATAAAATTTACAAAAATGTTTTCGAAAATCAAACTAAAAAAAAATTCATAGAAAAATTGTCCCCGATAAATTCATCGGCATGATTAATTAAAGTTTACTCGTTTGAGTCTGATACCCTCCTCCCTCTTCTACACAAACACTTCCCATAACAATTGAAATTGATTAATATACAAGCCCTCTCGGGCTTCCAAAAATTGCCGTAGTGGACGGTATTTCACGTCCCCATGGCGGGGTATTGGTTAAAGTTTTCAACTAGCAATAATCGCACCTCGGTAGAACCTCATTGGTTACGATATCGCCTCTGCGCAAAGCTAACTTAACCAACCAAATACACAACATCATATATCATTGCTAACATCAACTAAATGAGAATTATAAAGATAAAGAAATAAAACAAGAGAAAACAAAGTACACAGATGTATGTGCTTAAGCGATACACTAAAATATATGTAGTGTTTGTTGTAGAAGGGAGGGTTATGCCAACAGACCGACCAGCTGCTGTAGTCATCAGACACAAAACAACAAAACGTGAGCTCACTCACTGTGACGTAACAACAACAAATACGTTGAGGTTTGTTTGAACACTCACAGAGAGATTATTATGTTGGTGGTGTTGTGTACAGCACAAAGCAAAACAAAAAATACGGCTAGGCATGGTATTTTAACTTGAACTGGAAATTGTACTAGAAAGAGTACTTTGATGTATTGGTGTGGATGAAAAGAAGTGTTGTTGCAATGCTAATAATAAGTATGAGTTGTTTAAGTTGCAATGATTTACTAGGGGTGGTTATGAGAAATTGTAAGTGGTGTAGAATACTTTAATATCAGGTTTGTCATTTTGTTATTGTAATCGGAACAAAGATTACAAGAACAAGAGTGTTAAAGGAATAAGTACCAAATAAGCGAAACTCCTTTATTTTAATATGAAATGCTATAGAAGTTCCTTATTTCAAGTTAAGGTTAGTGGTTAACAATTAAGAAAATTATATTTGTTCATGCCTTTAATTTGTTAGAAAGTAGTCTGATCAAGGGTTACTCCACGTAGAACGGTCCTATTCAGGAAAAACAGTTTGAAATGAGCATATAACGAACTCTCTCATCTTGATCTTTGGTCTCACAGTTTTGTTTTTTCTTAAATATGAAATTTGACATAAAATTGTTGTGCTTCTGGTCATGGAAAAGACTTAGGGTGTCAAGACAGGGTTAGGTACGTTAGAGAAAAATGTTAGGAGGGAAATACTAGTAGGGTTCGGTCATACAATTCCACCTCTAGGAGGCACAATGGGAGCGGCTGGAGCTAATTTAAAAAAAATCCCCTTAAGGGTGGAAAATATAGGGTAGATATGTTTTGAAAAAATGTTGAGGATGCAAAAATATTGGGGGTCGGTCATACATTTGACTCATATAGGGGCTGCTTTAGGGCAGTTAGAGCGGTGGGAGTAAATTTTTATAAAAAATTGATTTTTGTATGGACGCCCTCCTAGGGTGTAAAGAAGGAACAAATGTTAGGTGGAAAAAATGACTGAGGGTGGGTCACTTATTTGAACCCTCTAGGGGCGATTCCGGTGCAGTTGCTGGGCCTTTTGTGGATTTTTTCCACAATACGAAAATTTTCTCATTAATAACCGGGGACTCGATTTTGATGTTAGACCCATGGTTTCTTAGGCAAATTTTCTAAGAATTCATCGTAGACTACGATTTTGATAACAGTTTGGTCAAGAAAAAAAAACCATAGACCCACTATAATGATGATGTATACGATAGTAAAGATAACGAATAAATATATGGGCAATTCCAAAGTCACATACGTGACAGGTCGTACGTTTCAATGAGATGAGAAACAATGAAAAACTTGATTTTTTTATTACTTCTTTATCTTTTTCTGTAATTCTTAGAAAGCTCTATATGTAGTAAGATAGACGAAATCCTCTGAACTGATGGTTCTAAAATATTAGCAAATAATGAGGGTGACGTTACATGACAAAAATAGAAGTCAATCTTTTCTTCTTTCACAAAAACACAAACCAGTGCGAATTGACTTGGGGCATTTTTATTAAAAACTTGGTTAATATGATTTGGGATATTATAAATTGATATTACAATATGCTAAACTTTAAATTTTTATTTAATTTCTTTGTACAACCTATTTTGTGAAACGTGACGTGACGTTTGGTGATGTGACAAATTTCCTTTTTGATAATTTAAGGCAAATTATTTTAAAAAAAAAATTATATTTTTTTATTTGCGAAATTAGGGAATATTATAAAGTTTATATACAAAAAAATTCTTGATCACGAATGATACATTAGAAAGTCAATACAATAAAATCAAAATTTTGTAGCTAACTGATCATATTTTACTATTATTAAAGTTATTTACTATTGTAACAAATATTTTAAGATAAGAATGGACTTGTATCTTCAGTAAATATGTTATTAAAAATTCAAACAGGTGACCAGATCATTAATGCAATTTTGCAGTCCGTTTAATCATAAATGAAAATAAGAAAAGCTTTGAACATTTTATTTTAATAAAATTTAAGTATTCGTCTTCATTAATATAAGCCAGAAATACCCAAATTTATACTTATTATTTTCTTATAACTTTACCTTTATGTTTGTTATATGGGTATTTCCAGGGAAGGACGGACGATTTTATAGTAAAAAATTGCTATATTTTTAACTTGTTGTTTTTGTAATCATATAATAAATTTATTGAACTTTAACAAAACAAACTTTATATATCGTTGGAAAGTCTCTTCTTTCCAAATCCGCTCAGAAACTTAAAATCGGTTCATATTTATCCGCGTACCTGGCTTATAAGTGCATAAAAGTACGAAAAACCGGTTTTTTACCCGTAACTTACAATTTTAAGGGGTTTTGGGAAATTTGAAAAACAGATTCTTGTAGTGCTCAGCAGCACCTACAGAGAAAATAGTATAATTTTCCAGGTATTGTTTTTTTGTTGCTCTGCGTTATCCATAGAAATATGCGTGTGTCCATAACGTGTGTCCGCAACGCACATTTAGATTGAAGTAGCATAAAAGGTAAACTTTTTTTAAGTGTGATGTAAGTTGTTTATAAAACCCCAACATGTCTTCTTTATTTTACAATATACAGATCACTTAAGAAATTTCGCTAATTTTATAAACTTTCATAGACACTTCAAGTTGCTGTGGAAATTTGTGTGTGTCCGTAAGGCACTTTGTTTTAGTCATAATTTTGAATACAAAACATTATAGTACTGTCCAAAATTGTCAATTTTTAATATGAACATAATCTTCAAAATGTTTGAACTTTTCGAGAAAACTACAAAATAAGAAAAAAACGTGTGCCCGCAACGCCAGGAAATACTCATATAATTGATCTCTATAAAAACTTTAAATTCTTCATACTTTTGTAGTTTATTTAATTTAGTTACACCCGTCGTAAAATGGTGTGACACCCGTCTTTTATTCTAAAAAGTTTTTTTATTAAGAAAACGTAATTTTTTGCGAACAGTTATTACTTAACAGAAACAAAAACAATATAAACAATTACCTACATCGCAACAATTGTAGACTTTCTATGGAAAATTTGACAGAATTTACCCTGAAAGTCATAATTTTGTAAAGGCTCAAATTCCTAAGGTCACACCCGTAGTTATCTTCTAATGAACATTCTGAACAAAAATCAAGTTCTTTCAGTGTCTACCTGTTACTTATTATTTTAAAACATAACATTTTTGGTAATCACAGCTTATTTTCAATAATAAATTTTCTGTTTATGAATTATAACCAAAAATGTGAGTAACATAGTCACATCCGTCCCAATGGAATTGCCCTTAAATAGATTTTTTTTTATAAAATAAATCGTATTTTTGAAAATAAGTAACATGAAAAAAAAATTGAAAAAAAAACACATAAAAGTTAAACTTTTTCCTATTTTATAATATATTTTGAATAGCTGACTACTAGCTCTACATTATGTAAAAAAAGACGTCTTACTTAAAAATCTACAATCCAAGATATTAACAAAACACAGGCCTACGCTATGCTACACGAAATATAAGTGCGTTTTATGTTAGTTCTTGAAATTTCAAAAGTCTGCGTGTTGATTAAGATTTAGTAAATGTCCTTAATTATTTCATAAAATAGACCAATAGCGCTTTAAAAATATATTTTTGTTGGGCAAATTTGTTCCTCCAGTTTTTAACATCGAGGTAATAAAGACCTACGTTATGTTACTGACGTTATGTGACAAAACATCCCATAGCTGTGAAGTGTTTGAAAAAATGTTTGCTTAAGCCATTGTTTATTTGCGAAATTAGGGAATATTATAAAGTTTATATGCCACTAATTGTTGTTTACGAATGTTACATTAGAACGCCAATAAAATAAAATCAAAATTTTGCTGCTAACTTATATTTTTTTTATTATTTTGGACGAGTTATTTGTTGTAAATAACATTTGATGATAAGAGTGGACTTGGATCATCAGTAAATATAATATGAAAATTTAAAACTGGTGACCAGCAAAAGAATGCAATTTTGCAATCCGCTAAATCAACACGGAAACTTAGAAAAGCTTTGGGCATTTTAATTTAATAAAATATAAGTATTCGTCTTTACTAATACAAGTCAGAAAATTTTTTTTTTACAACTTTTATTTTTTCGATCACGGTTGACACTTTTGTGGCAATACCCATATTTGTTTATATATTGTCTGTAGTAAGAGATTTACTATTCACTAACAGCAATAAGTACAATTTCATATGTTTCCAATAGCATTTCATCACTGTCATTTGTCATCCCTGACACAGAGCATGAACACGCACACACCAGCTCTGTTGTGATATCGCCTTGGTATTGGAATGTTTGGTTGCTATAATTGTTGTTGTTGGTGTTTAGCATTTGCAAAAACACACCGACATCGCAGTGAACGGAGCGAACAAAAAGAATTGCGCACAGTGTGACGAAGTATGTATGTATGCTACGAACATACAAGCATTGCGCACAGTGTTACGGTTAAGCATTCATGTGTATGTACATATTCATAATATTTGCCAATAAAACTGGTTATTCTTACTTTTTGTTATACAACTGGCTGTCTTAAAGATTCTTGACATATGAAACACGGACGGACATACGCCCGTGCATTCCCGTGCAAAGCAATATTTTTGTTTTTTTTTGTTGAGATGTGGTAATTATTGTTTTTTTTTCTTTATTTAAGTTTTCGTTGCAATTTAGTTCGTTTAGAATTTACTATTGTCGTAGTTTTGTAAATTACTTTCATTAATACAACACACGCAGTAAGCGAGGGCAAGTTCCATCAAAACTCAGGAACAGGTTGGCGGAGGCTTGGTTAGAGGTTATCATCAACATCATCATCATCATCATGTGGGTATATGGGTAAAGAGGCCAATGTGCACGAGTTGAACACGATACGTTTTATAGTGTGACGATGATGTTGATGATTACTATGTATGTACATATGTATGGATATCGATATATGTACCTGGGCATTGTACAAATATTCCAAAGGCAACGAACAAATTCTAAAGTCACTGGAGAACGACAACGGTTCGACGTCAAATAGAATGAGAACGTTAGGTTCACATGTGACTTGACATGTAATATGATTCATAACAATTACGACAAACACACAAATTGCTTTGACATGAAGGCGGCGATGTACACATGCAAGTCGCCAAGTATGCGATAGAAGACGGAAGAGGGACTCATAGGTACTATTTCAAGCAATAAAGTTGAGGTGTGTTCATACCGAACAGACATTTTGACTGATGAACTAAGATATAATCAAAGGTAATTAGTATCACATATAAAATGTCAATTGGATGAAAGAAGTTCAATTATTAAGTAGAAGTAGGGACATAGGTATGTAAAATGTTTATATGCATACATAGGTATGTATAAACATATTTTTTTGCTAAGGAATATAGATAGATAGATATTAAGTAAAGAAAAAATTTAAACTTAATTTAAGTAAAAAAAAAACAAAAACTTAAGTGTAAAAATCATATTTTTTGATAAAAATCAAGTTTGTAAAAAATAATATAAAAATTAAGGCAAAAAAATTGGTTTACCGAAAAGTAACTTATTAAAAAATTTAGAGAAAAAAGGAAATTAAAAAAATTAAAATTTAAATTAAAAAAAAAATTACGTAGGTTGCATCTAAGTCAAATAAAATTTGTTTTAACAAATAAAATCTCTTTTTTTCTTTTCATAGTAAATAAACAGATTGAACAGAAATCTAAATCACAAAAATTAAGCGAGTAATAAAAAAAAATTTATCAAAAAACTAACTAGCTAAAGTGTAAAATATGTATAACAAAAACAAAAAAAAATTAAATAAAGTTTAAACTACAATTTAATTTAAATTTTTGTTTAAATTCAATTTTTGTTTTGAATTTTAAACAAAATTTTTTTTATCAAAAACTTTAAAATATTAAAACAGTAATTTAAGTAAAAAAAAACAAAAATTTAAGTGTAAAAATCATATTTTTTGATAAAAATCAAGTTTGAAAAAATTATATAAAAAGTTAGGCAAAAAAAAATTGGCTTGTATGTTTACCGAAAAGTATCTTATTTAAAAATGTGGATAAATAAGTAAATTAAAAAAATTCAAATTTAAATTAAAAAAAAAATAAAAAATTCCGTAGGTTGCATCTAAGTCAAATAAAAATTTTTTTAACAAATAAAATCTCTTTTTTGTCTTTTCATAGTAAATAAACAGATTGAACAGACAACTAAATTACAAAAATTAAGCGAGTAAAAAAAAATTATCAAAAATCTAACTAGCTAAAGTTAAAAATATGTATAACAAAAAAAAAATAGAAAAAAAATTAAATAAAGTTTAAACTACAATTTAATTTAGATTTTTGTTTAGATTTAATTTTGTTTTGAATTTTAAACAAAATTTTTTTTAAAAAAAACTTAAATATAATAAAAAAGTAATTTATGTTAAAAAAAAAAACAAAAATTTAGGTGTAAAAACCATACTTTTTGATAAAAAAAATCAAGTTTGTTTTGTTTGTTGTTAAAAAGAAACTTATTAAAAATTTAGAGAAAAAAGTAAATTAAAAAATTCAAATTTAAAATAACAAAAAAAAAAGAAAATAAAACTGCCGTAGGTTGCATCCTAAGTCAAATAAAAATCTATTTAACAGATAAAATCTATTTTTTGTCTTTTCATAGTAAATAAACAGATTGAACAGAAAACTAAATCACAAAAATTAAGCGAGCAAAAAAAAAATGTATCAAAAAACTAACTAGATAAAGTGAAAAATATGTATAACAAAAATAAACAAAAAATTAAATAAAGTTTAAACTCCAATATAATTTAAATTTTTGGTTAATTTTAATTTTGTTTTGAATTTTTAACAAAAACCTTAAAATAATAAAACAGTCATTTAAGTAAAAATAAAAATTTAAGTGTAAAAATCATATTTTTTGATAAAAATCTAGTTTGTAAAAAATAATATAAAAAGTTAGGCCAAAAAAATTCAAATTTATGTTAAAAAAAAAGAAAAAATGGAGTAGGTTGCATCTAAGTCAAAAAAAAATTTAACAAATAAAATGTCTTTTTTGTCTTTTCATAGTAAATAAATAGATTGAACAGAAAACTAAATCACAAAAATTAAGCGAGTAATAAAAAAAAATATCAAAAAATTAACTAGCTAAATTGAAAAATATGTATAACAAAAAAAATAGAAAAAAAATTAAATTAAATTTAAACTACAATTTAATTTAAAAAAAGAAAAAAATGACGTAGCTTGCATCTAAGTCAAAAAAAATTTTTTTAACAAATAAAATCTCTTTTTTGTCTTTTCATAGTAAATAAATAGATTGAACAGAAAACTAAATCACAAAAATTAAGCGAGTAATAAAAAACATTTATCAAAAAACTAACTAGCTAAATTGAAAAATATGTATAACAAAAAAAAAATAGAAAAAAAAAATTAAATAAAATTTAAACTACAATTTAATTTAAATTTTTGTTTAAATTTAATTTTGTTTTGAATTTTTATACAAAATTTTTTTAACAAAAACTAAAATAATAAAACAGTTTAAATATAAATACTGAACATAGACATTCAAAATGTTTAACATATAAAAAAAATCGAAATAAACATTGAAAAATTATAAAAAAAAATAATTTTTGGAGGAAAAAAAATGTTAATTAAGTAAACAATTATACAAAGATCATAAAATAATATGATATTTTTCAAAACAATAATTTAAAAAAATGGAAAAAATAATAAAAATAACAAACAAAAATAAATAATACAAAAATAAAAATTTGAATTAAATTAACACACAAATTTAAATTACGTTACAATTTTTACAAGATTTTTACTGAAACTAATAAATATTCCAATTTTATTAACTTATACAAAAATTAGATACTCAAAAAGTTGTACATATTAAAAATTAAAATAAGCATCGAAAAATACCTTAGAAAATTGACTTGCCGAGGAGACATAAGCCTCTTTACATACATATTAAGGTAAAAATTTATACAATAAAAAAATATCCGACGTTTTTCAACAAAAAAATAAAAATGTCCATTTAATTGAAAATAATAAATATCCAAATTTTATTAATTTATTCTGACATTAGATATGGTCACTTCCATTGGGACGGATGTGACCATGTTACTCACATTAATTATTATATTACTAAAAAAAAGCTGTAATTACCAAGAATGTTAAGTTTAGTAACAGGTAGATACTGAAAGAACTTGATTTCTGCTCAGAATCTCCATTAGAAGACAACAACGGGTGTGAACTTAGGAATTTGAGATTTTACAAAATTATGACTTTCGGATAAATTCTGTACAATATTCTGTAGAGAGCCTAAAAATATTGTGATGTTGTAGGTAATTGTTTATATTGCTTTTGTATGTGTTAAGTATTTACTGCTCACAAAAATCTACTTTATCTTAACAAAATTTTTTTTAGAAAAATACGGGTGTGACACCATTTTACGACGCGTGTGACCTAGTAAAATAAACTACAAAAGTATGACGAAATTAAAGTTTTTAAAGAGTTCAATCATATAACAAACATAAAGCTAAACATATAAGAAAATAAAAATACATATTTACCTCCCTGTTCTGAAAAACAATTCGGTTTGAAAACAGATCAAAATCGGTAGAAATGTATTAAAAAGTATTACCTTTTTACCGATTTTGCTCTGTTTTTAAACCGAATTGTTTTCCATAACATGGCTGTTATTCGTCATTTGTACTATTATTATTTTTGTATATCATTAGAGTGGGTCAATTTTATTCTCGACCAAGCGGGTATCAATTTCTTAATCTACTATGAATTCTTAGAAAATTTACCCAACAAACCATGGGTCTAAAAGCAAAATCGAGCCACCGGTCATTAACGATAAACTTTTCGCATTGGGGAAAAAAATCTAAAAAAAAGCACCGCAACTGCGTCGGTATCGGCCCTAGATGGTTCAAATAAGTGACCGACCCCCAATCATTTTTCCCACCTAAAATTTTTCCCAAACTTTCATGCCCCTATCTTCACCCCCTAATGGGGCTTCCATACAAAAATCAAATTTATATAAAATTTGCTCCCACCGCTTTAACTGCCTTAAAGCAGCCTCTTGAGGAGTCGAATGTATGACCGACCCCCAATATTTGTGCAACCCCAATTTCTTAAAACATATCTACCCTCTATTTTCAAACCTTAAAAGCAAGACAAAAAATTTCAGAAAAATATACCCTTTTACTGGTGTTATGCCGACAGTGACCATATGGTAACAGCTTTAAAACAGGTAAATAATAAGAACCAAGTACAAAATAATTCATGCAATACATTTTTATGATATTTCATATTCTTCTCAAATAACAAAAACTAAAAGTCTTTAATATGTCAGTCTTTAAGCAGCCAAAAAATATTCTTGATATGGAGTGACTTTTTATATCCCTCCATATTGCTGCTTTGAGCACATGTGAAAAAACCTATTTTAAATGATCCCCCACACTCGCTACTGACGTCTGATCGCATAGCGGTAAATCAAGAATTAAAGATCAATGCAGGTTTTGATTAAATCAAAAATGAAAATTCTTGACATTTATTTGTATCAGAGTGCGTAGAGCAATCAAAATACGCTCTCGCTCACTTGAGTTATCTTTACAATGAGTTTATCATTTTCAAAACAAGTGAGCGAAAGCAATCAAGCAATCTTCTCTTCTATAAACTCCTCATTAGTTTCACTCATTCAATACATCGCTTTGATAAGTTAAATGGCGACCGCTTGTTTGAATAGAATTTTTAAATTGAATAACTCATTGTACGCTCATTGAAGCAAACAAGGAGCGCTCATTTCACGAAAATGATCGATTGAATTTTACTTATCAATCATAAATAAGCAAATGTGAACATATGTATAATGTTGATTTTTCAAGTGCCGTCGTTTCGTTGAACACAGAAATGAATTGTGTTGCTTGGAAAATATGCATTGATATTTAGGTAGTATGTAAGAAAATTATTATTATTTTTGAAATAATAATACTGTTAACACATTGAATCACTTATTTTTATTTTTTTTTATATTAAAAATTACATTTAATAAACCTAAATTATTAAGATTGATAATTTGCTTGTTTGACAAATCCAACAATGCTCTGATATGAAAATTGTTTTTTATGCGACACACAGTTTAGTGGTGGAGCATATTGCATATTTTAACTTTTTAGCACGAGAAAAAACAAAATAATGTGACTCTAATGCAGTGGTACGCAAAATGTTTATCAAGAACAACTTCGAAAAACGACGCTAGCAGAGCAGATACAAGTATGTAATTCCTGTAAACCAAATCAGTTAAGAGCATGTTATTAAACAGGAGCACTCAAAACTTAGCTTTGTTGTTGTAAAGAGTTTATCATCGCAATAACTTTTGAGTGAGAAATATCAAAGCATTGAAAGCAAAGTACTCTTTTGTTGAGTGCTTTCGAAAGAGTATTCAACGAGCGATGACGTTCTAGAGCATTTCGCTCATTTCTTTTTACGTCGAAAATGAAAACACAAAATTGAGTCGCTCGCAAATAAAGTTGTATTTGAGGAGAAGAGCAAAATAATACTTCTCAATGATAAGTATTTACGAACTCTGATTTGTATGCTTATTTTATTGCGTGCAATATCTACACTGTCGACGTAACCATATGGTAACAGTCGTCAGTAATGGGTTAGATACTTCCAAATAGGTACTTGTAAAGAGCTTTATAGAGTCCATTTTAAAAGATAGTACTTTTAATGTACCAAAAAGTACTTTGGTTTTGTCAAAAAGTTCTTTTACTTCGATTACAAAAAGTACTTTTATTGTACTAAAAAGCTATTTGATTATGTGAAAAAGTACTTATTTTGCCAAGAAGTACTTTAATTCCACCAAAAAGTACTTTCATTTTATTGAATTTCTGTACAAAAAAAGGATTTTTTTAATGCCAAAAAGTGATTTTATTGTAGCAACAAGCACTTCATTGTTGATATAGCTACTGTTCTAGTACCAAAAGATACTTTTATTATATAAAAATACTTTCTTTGTTTCAAAAAGTACTTTTCCGCCACCAAGAGGTGCATTTATCGATCAGAAATAAATTGTTATCCACCAAAATGTGCTTCTTGTGCACCAAAAAACACTTTTGTTGTACCAAAAAGGACTTTAATATGACCGAAAAGTAATTTTATTGTGCAAAAAATTAAATTATCTGCCTTAAAACATAGTTTATATGTATTAAAAATACTTTTTCTGTATCAGTAAGAACATTTTCTGCATCAAAAATTTAGTTAATCGATCATAAAGAGCTTTTATTGCACCAAAACGTATTTTTATTGCACCAAAAAGTACTTTTGTTGTACCAAAAAGTTCTTTTATTTCACCGAAAAGTATTGTACCAAGAAGAACTTTTTATAATTTAATTTAATTGTACCAAAAACTTATGTTATTGTAACCTTTTACAATTTACTTGTATCCTTTTATGGACCGAAAAGAACTTTTATTTAGCAAAAAATACTTGTACAGCACTTTTATTGTAACAAAAAGTACTTTTATTGTACCATAAAGTTATATTATTGTTAAAAAATAAAATAAATTAAATTATACCAAAAAGTAATTGTTCTTTGTATTATATACTTTTATGGGTAAAAAAGTACTTTCACTACAACAAAAGGTACTTTAATGGATCAAAAAGTATTTTTATTGCACAAAAGGGTCTTTAGTTGTAAAGTATTTAATTTTAAAAAGCCTTTTATTGCTCAAAAAAGTACTTTTATTTTACCAAAAGTACTTTTATGGTTCAAAAAGTATTTTTATGGATCAAAATGTACTTTTTTGGATCAAATATAGATTTATTTTTGCAAGAAGCACTTTGATTGCAACCAAAAGTTACTTTAATGTACCATAAAGTACTATAATTGTACAAAAAAAAAACATTTACCTTGTACCTGTAAGTACTTTTATCGCATCGATGAGTACTTTTTTTGTATCAAAATGTACTTTTATGGACCAAAAATTACTTTTATTGTACCAAGATATTTTATTGTATTATATAATTGTTAAAAAAAAAGTATTTTTATTGTACCAAAAGTACATATGTTGTACTATAATGGATAAAGATCAAAAAGTATCAAAAGTACTTTTCCTGTATCAAAAACTGTTTTTCCTGTATCTGTATTAAATAGCACTTTTTCTGTATCAAAAAGCACTTTTTTGCAACAAAAAGCACATTGAATATCTAAAAAGTACTCCTAATACTTATACCAACAAATACTTTTACTTTTATTTTAACAAAAATTACTTTTGTTGCATTAACAAGATCTTTTATTGTATTATATAATTGTTTAAAAAGTACTTTTATTGTACCAAAAAGTAAATTTGTTGTACTTTTATAGATAAAGAAGTACTATTAATGTACCAAAAAGTTATCAAAAAGTATCAAAAAAGTACTTTTTTGTATTATATTGTACTTTTTTGTATTAAAAGGCTCTTTTATTGCACCAAAAAGTACATTGAGTATCCAAAAAGAACTTTTATTATACCAAAAGTACTTTTAATATACTAAAATTTACTTTTATTGCATCAAAAACTACATTTATTGCACCCAAAGTTACTTTTATTGTATCAAAAAGTAGTTTTATTGCATCAAAATGTAGTTTTTATTGTACCAAAAAGTAATTTTATTGCACCAAAAAGTACCTTTATTGTACCTATAAGTGTTTGTGTTGTACCAAAAAAAACTTTTATTTTGCCACAATGCACTTAAAACCCATTAATTTTTGCAAGTTTTTTATAATTTTTTTTGTAAAAAGTACATAAAAATAGGATTTAGAAGAACAGTTTAGTATCGAATTTGTAGCACTTTTTAGCACTGCTTCAAATTTAAATTAAAGTTATGCAAAAAATCACCAGTTCCTAACTATGACAGGCATATGTTTTAATCATTTGTGATTCGACCAAATCCAAAATACTATTAGATCGTCTGGTACACTGAGCAAGGTGAACTAAGTGATTTTTAATATAAAATAAAGATGTATTATGTAAAATTTTTAACCAAGAGCATTTGTGATCTTCAAAGTACATTCAACTTTGAAAGTTATCATAATTACGACCATATAAAGAACAAGGAAAAAACTCAAATTGTTGATAGCAAATATGTTTATTTAACTATAATTTGCCAGGGATTACTATGACAGTTTGTTGAAACCCCTCAACACCACAAAACCATTCATATAAAGTAGCATACAAAAACTTACAATACTTTATTTGTTATTTATTATCAACACTACGTAAATTTTGCTGATGAAGTGAAAAAAGGGTTTGAATGCCCTTACTACGAAATGTATTACTGCAGAACGTAATGTTTTTCACGTGATTTAAATTTTTTTGTACATACATGTAACTAACTTCAATAATTGATATTGATTATCTGTCAGCAATTTTTTTTTTCCTATATTATTGCCACTCATATTTCTCTGTAGAGAAATGACTCAGATTTTGATGGAGGGGACTTTGATAACCCTAAACAATATTTTTCCATTATTATATATTTGTTGTTTTTGCTTTTGATGTTTGTGCGTTCATTTACCCTAGATTTTGAAATCTTCCGATAATTGTAAACATACACACATATGTATATATAATTATTTTCATATACAAATTTTGCGAAATCTGTATTGGTTTTTATTTTAATTTATATTTTTTTTATTTCACTGATTAGACAAAAATTGTTTGAGATGTTTTGTGTACAATCTAGTCTTTGTTCTTTTCTTTGTGTTGTAGTATTTATAATTAGAAATATAGGGGTATACTCTATGTTTAAAGTGCACTTCAGAGAACCTTTGTTTCTAAACAAAATTATATATGCGGGTTTGTTATCAGGAGGTATTTCCACAATTTTGCGCAAACTAGTGATGTCTCAAACCTGTGCTGTGTTTTTTAAGAAGTCTTTGTCATAGCTTTAAGTTTATGCAATTAAACAAAATTCTTGTCTTCTCCCCTGGGATTAAAATTATCTTTGTCTGATATAATCTTTAAATAAATTCCATTCAAGTTCTCAACAACAGTTTTAATATATTTGAAAAAAATTTTTTTTGTTTTTTTTTTATTTTTTTTATATACTTTTTTGAATTTGTCATTAAGTATTTGTTTGCGCATCTAGTTTGTCGAGTAGTCGTTATAACTGCAATATTTTACAAATCAGCTGTTTAGGCTAATTGATATTCATTGTTAGGTGTTTTATTATAGTTTTGATAAATTAACACAGAGTAACAAAAATTTAGATGTTTCGAGGTATTGTATAAATCGTTGTTATAAGAGACCAACAACTTACAACGAGGACGGTATATCTGCAATGTTTGAGCAAAAGTTGACATGTTTAAACTAAATTTTTGATACAATAAAATAACTTGTTGGTACAAAGAAAATGTACTTCTTGGTTCACTTAAAGTACTTTTTAGTACACAACAAAAACAATTTCTGGAGCAACAATAGTGCTTTTAGTTACGAACAATCCAGTGCAATAAAAGTACCGTATGATGCACCAATGTTACCTTTTATTATTATATTTACCTTTGATGCACAAAAGGTTCGTCTTAGTAAAATATAAGTACTTTTAAGAATAACAAAAACACTTTTTGATACAAAAAGGTTATTTTTAGTAAAATATAAATGCTTTCTAGTACAATAAAAGGACTTTATAATACAATGAAAGTACTTTTTTTGTAAATTAATATAGTTTTAGGTACAACAAAAGTACTTTCTGGTGCAATAGAAATACTTTTCGATGCTAGTAATATTAAAGTACATTTTAGTACAGTTCAATTACTTTATGGTACAAAACATATTCTTTTTTGTCGACAAAAAGTACGTTTTGGGACAATAAAAGTACTTCTTGGTACATTGAAAGTAATTTTTAACAGTACAATTCAGTAAAATTTTTGTTGCAATAGAAGTACTTTCTAGTAAAATAAAAGTACTTTTTTGGTGTAACTAAAGTACTTTTGGGTAAAATGAAAGTTCCTTTGGGTACAAAAAAGGTACTTTCTGATACAATAAAAGCAATTTTTAATATAAAAAATAAAATTTATGTAACAATAAAAGTCCTTTTTGGAACATTAAAAGATAATAATAAAAGTACTTTTATTTAAAATAAAAGGACTTTATGATACAATGAAAGTACTTTTTTTGTAAAATAATTCAGCTTCTAGGTCCAACAAAAGTACAGTTTAGTAAATTAATATAGCTTTTAGGTACAACAAAAGTGCTTTCTGGTGCAATAGAAATACAAGTACAATTCTAGTAAGATAAAAGTACTTTTTAGTACAGCACAATCACTTTATGGTACAAAAAATATTATTTTTTGTCGACAAAAAGAACTTTTTGGTACAATAAAAGTACATCTTGGTACATTGAAAGTAATTTTTATTAGAACGACATAAAAGCACAAAATTTTTTTTGCAATAACAGTACTTTTTAGTTAAATAAAAGTAGTTTTTGGTGATACTAAAGTACTTTTTTGTCAAATATAAAAATATACAAAAAGTACTTTTGGTACAATAAAAATAATTTTTGGTACACCAAAGTATTTTGTTGTACATCAAAAGTACCTTTTGGTACATTAAAAGTAATAATAATAAAAAGTACTTTTAGCGCTCTAAAAGTTCATTTTTGTGTACTAAAGCTAAGTTTAGGTACAATGCATTGGTTTTTTGATAAAAATAAGAATTGTACTTTTTGGTACAATAAATGTACTTTTTTACGATTACATTAGTTTTGGTTTTTTTATTTTACAATAGGTAATTTGTTGGTACAATAAAAGTACTTTTTTGGTACAATAAAATTTGGGGTTGCAAAAATATTAGGGGCCTGTCATACATTTGACTTATCTAGTGGCTGCTTTAGAGCAGTTAGAGCGGTGGTAGCAAATTTTATAAAAGTTTGATTATCGTATTAAAGCCCCTTATGGGGTGAAGATGGGTGCTCAGCTTGGGAAAAAGTCATTTATTTCAACCCTCTAGAGGCGATTCCGGGGCATTTGCGGGGCTTGTTGTGGATTTTTCCCCATAACGAAAAGTTTCTCCTTAAGTACCAGAGTCTCGATTTTGATTTTAGACCCATGGTTTCTTGGGCAAGTTTTCTTCGAATTCACCGTACGTTACGTTTTTAATAACTACTTGGTCAAGAAAAAAAACCGACCATTCTTCTGATGATGTATACGATAGTACAGATAACGAGCAAATATATGTCTTTATATTTTCTTATACGTTTACCTTTATGTTTGTTATATAATTGAAGTCTAAAAATACTTAAATTTCTTCATACTTTTGGAGATTATTTTACTATGTCACACCCGTCGCAAAATAGTGTCACACCCGTCCTTTTTTTTTTTGGTTTTTTATTAAGAAAAATAAGTTTTTTGGGAACAGTAAGAACTTAACACAATCAAAAACAATATGAACTATTACCTACATCACAATTATTGTGGACTTCCTAAGGATAAAAGTTTCGGAGTCATATTTTGGTAAAAGCTCAATCTCCTAAAGCCACCTAAAGTCGTTGTCTTCTAATGGACAGTCTGAGCAGAAATCAAGTTCTTTCAGTGTCTATGTGTTACTAAATGTTTTAAAACTTAACATTCTTGGTAATCACAGATTTTTTTTAATAATAAATTTTCTTTTCATGAATCATAACTAAAAATGTAAGTAACATGGTCGAATCCGTCTCAATGTTATTACTCAAATCTTTTTGTTATATTTAAAAAAAATTACATAATTATATCTTACAAGTTCGAATTTGGTCGCATTGTATCAGATTACATCCACTTTCTGATAATATCCAATATCCTATTAGGTCTAATTTTATTAGATCTGGTTCAATTAGTTATGATTTGATCAAATTATATCTGAGAAAATTTTCGGATAACATCAGATCTTATTAGGTACAATAAGATCAGTTCTTAAGTTATGTTTACAATTAGATCTTATCAAACTCACGAAAGATCTGATTAGATCTAGGAAAATGTGCCATATCTGCTCATATGCTCCAATGTCCAATTATATCAAGTGTCTTATCTAAATATATCTGGCGTGAGAATCCGGCAATATAGGCACCATATAATAAGACGAAAGGGGATCAAACCGGATCGGGTGACAATTTTTTACACTGATTACAATATTGTTTTAATATGGAAATAAAAATATTCCATAACTTTTAGGAGAGATTTGTTATTCGTGCTACATTTTCAAAATAATTGTTTGGCGGCATCAAATATTTTGTTACCCTGTGTAATCATTAGTCTCCAGTAATAGAGTCGCAGTCCCCTATAATCATTATGGTTGTTTGTGGTCATTATTCATTCGTTGGAACTATATTGTTTTCGTCTAGCTTGTGGCTATTGTGTGTATGCTTCCGTTATACTGCTATATGATCGTATAGTAGATGTTATGAAGTCTGTTATTGAAAGGTGCTTTGCAAAACAAACAAAACACAATGCAAATAGTATATATGACAATAACAAAAATGTGCAACAACAACACAACATAAAGCAAAAAAAACGTAAAATAGCAATAACAAACTATATACTACTAACTGATATTGAAATTGGCCGAGATACAAGGTTGAGAGAGTAAGATACTACTATCAACCAAAGAGCTAACTAGAAAGGCAGAGAGATGACAAAGTTATATACAAAGAGCAAAAGGGCTAGAAAAAACTTCAGGTAATTTTATTGCCAATGTTTGTGAAATTTTATTCACAATCATTTAAAAATTTCGCAATCTTACGAATACCATTGATGAAATACATACATAGGTATTCTAGGAAATAACAAACTAAATACGCAAAGTTGTACTACTACGCGTTTGATGGTGTTGTTTAATAACAAAAGTTGTTTGTAAACAACTATTGTTGGTTACTGCTGCTATACCAATGAAGAGGGGTATGACGTGAATAAAGATTATGTCATAGATATGATTAGCAGTAGAATGGTATACAAAAAAAATCGCATAAACAATTCAAACGTACTGTAAAACGAAATAAAAGTCAAGAAGAGAATTTGACACTTCATAGTTACCTACGGTACCCAATTAACGAGTTGTTGGAATGACCATCACTTAATGACATACATAGATAAGCAACAAAATATTACTGCGAACATCTGACGCTGTTCTCATTTTACGCAGCACCTAATGCGAGAGAAGATCTGAAAGTTTTCAAATGTGTATATGGGATAATATGATTTTATCCACAACAGTAGAAATTAAAAAAAAAAACAAAAATTCTTCTTATAAAATAATGTTATTTTCTTGCTTTAAAATTCTACAAATATACAAAAATTATAAAATTTACTAAAATACATCGAAATTAAAACAATAAAAAAATACATTAATTGAAGATTTGTATTTATTTCGGAATAAAAATATGTATCCGAAATAATTTTTAATTCTGCACAGTAATATAAGCACAGTGGGCACAAAATTAGAAAAAAATATTTTTTTTAAGAAAAATATTTAATCCCTCCATTTGTAATAAAATAAGTAAATTGCCGTCCGCGCAATATATTGAGATCTAATAAGATGTTCTGAAATATAATAAGAGCTTACCACATCTCACAAAGGATCGAATTAGATTTAGGAAAATGTGCCACATCTGCTCTTATAACCAATTATATGTATATAGTGTCGTAAAAAATTATATATGACGTTAGTGTCAGTAATATACAAAGCCATATATTTTTTTTCAACAAATTAAATTATCGTTAATTTTGTTAATATTCTTATCCAAATCTTACCCCAGAATTAATACAGATATTGATATTTATTAGTATTCATCACAAACATACTTTGGAGGTTTTGTAATGTAAATGTTATGTAATGTAATATTAATACATACATTTAAAATGTAGAAAAAAATTGTTTATATAAGATTTGATAAAATCGGAATATTAAATCTCATTACAAGCAATAAAATAACTTCTGATCTAATCTAAATCTACCCGATATAATCATTTTTCGGATCTGCTGCCAGATCTAATTAGATACGAGCAATTCCATTGGGACGGGTGTGACCATGTTACTCACATTTTTCATTCTTACTCATAAATAGAAAATTTATTATATAAATAAAGCTGTGTTTACCAAGAATGTTTAGTTTTAAAACGTTTAGTAACATGGAGACAATAAAATAACTTGATTTCTGCTCAGACTGTTCATTAGAAGGGTGTGACCTTATGAATTAGAGCATCTACAAAATTGTGACCAAGTTAAATTCTGTACAATTTTCCGTAGAAAGTCCACAATTATTGTGAAGTAGTTAATTGTATATATTATTGTTTTTGATTATTTTTCTTAATAAAAAACTTTTTTGAAAAAAAGACGGGTGTGATTTGAAAAAAAGACGGGCGTAACCTAGTAAAATAAAATCCAAAAGTGTGAAAAAATTAAATTTTTTATAAAATTTAATTATATAACAAACATGAATGTAAACATATAGAAAAATAATAAGAAATATTTATTCGTTATCTGTGCTATCGTATACATCATCATTAGAGTGGGTCAGTTTTTTTCTCGACCAAAGTCGACATCTGCGGTTAATTCTAAGAAAATTTGCCCGAGAAACCATGAATCTAAAATCAAAATCGAGACCCCGGTTATTAAGGCAACTGCCCAGCAACCTTCCCCGCAATCGCCCCTAGAGGGTTCAACTAAGTGATCGATCCCCAGTCATTTTTCCCACCTCACAAACATACCTACCACCATCTTCGCCTTCTAAGGGGAATTTCATACAAAAATCTAATTTTTATAAAATTTGCTCCCATCGCTGTAACTGCCTTAAAGCAGCCCCTAGAGAAGTCAAATGTGTGACCGACCCCCAATATTATTGTAACCCCAAACAGTTTCTCCAAAGTACATTTATTTCAATAATATGTACATAATAGAGTTGCACTAAAAAGCTATTTTATCATATAAAAAGTACTTTTATTTAACCAAAAAGTACATTTGTTGTACAAAAAGTTCTTTTATTGTATCAGAAAGCATCTGCTCATACAGTGTTTTCTATATATTATATTATTTATTGCCTTAAAAAGTACAATTAATTGTACCAAAATGTATTATACCAAAGTCTCCTGACGAGTATTCGTGGCTGAATCCGAAACAGCTGTACAGACTGCCTGCCATTCTAAGAACATCATTCTGCTATAAACTTCTTTCAAAAACACTGGTCTTGAGCTTGAAATAAATTTCAAATCTATGTTCTTATCAACAGACCGAAGTAATAAAAAAACAACGATGTTATTAATTTTAATGGCTTCACAAAGTTTTTCTACCTTTGTGTCAAAAAGTTGCTTTGTTGCTCAAAAAATACATATTTGTACCAAAATAAAAAATTTATTCTACTAAAAAGTACTTTTTAAAGTATTTTTTTTTTTGTCAAATATTTCTGTTTTTGAATTGAAATTCAAACAATGCATTTGAAATTCAAAAAATGTAAATTTAAATTCAAAACTCGTTAATATAAATTGAAAACACAACAAATGACATTTACAACTCATCAACTGAAATTCGAAACTCGTCAAATGAAATTCAAAACTCGTCAATTGAAATTCAAAACTTGTCAATTGAAATTAAAAATTCGTCAATTGAAATTTAAAACTTCTATTGAAATTTAAAAGTCAATTATTTTAAAATACCAGTTTTAAATTTCAAATAGAGTTTTTGAAACTAGTGATTTGAAATTTAACCTTTCCATTTGAAATCCAACAATTGTCAAATAAGATTCAAACTTTCGGTTTGAAATTTAAAACTCATTTGAAATTCAAAACTCTTCAATATAAATTAAAATCACTTCAAATGAAATACAAAACATATCAATTGGAATTTGAAACTTGTCAATTGGAATTCAAAAGTCATTTGAAATTCAAATCTTATCAATTGAAATTCAAAAAACGTCAATTGCAATTAAAAATTCTTCAATTCCAAAGCAAAACTCATCAAATGAAATTCAAAACATAAATTCAATTTTAATTGATTTTGAATTTCAATCATAGATGTTAAATAATGATTAGATAATGGCAATGATTGCTAATTAACCTTCTTTTGTGAAATTCTCTAATTCATTAAACAATTAGAATTAGTTCAACTAATTCCCATTAGATAATTAAAATTTTTATTCCAATGGTAAAACTAATTGCAATTATTTGCCACTGGCAAAAAAAATTGGTTTACCTTTACAATTAGAAATCTAATTGACTTCTGCTAATGTAATTAGATATTCAATTAGCTTAGTAGTACATATTATGTACATAAGTAATATATATATATATATATGTTTGAAATTCATATTATGAATATTTTAGTTTATTTTTGTTTTTGAAAATATCAAAATAATTGATTCTAATTCGAGCTAATTGAATATCTAATTGCATTAGCAGAATTCAATTAGTTTCCTTATTGTAAAGGGAAACCAATTTTTTTTGCTAATGGCAACTAATTGCAATTAGTTTTACCATTGGAATAAAAATGTCAATTATCTAATGGAAATTAGTAGAACTAATTCTAATTTTTTGATGAATTAGAGAATATAAACCAATTGCATCAATTGCTAATTCTAATTGGAATTTAACATGTCTGATTTCAATTAATGTGTTTTCGATATTTTTTTTCAAATGTTAGGCTTGAATTGATGTTTTGTTGAATTTCAAATGAAAAATTTTGAATTTAAAATGGAATTTTTGAATTTCAAATGAATTGTTTGAATTTCAATTGATATTCTTTGAATTTCAATTGGAAATGGCTCAAATATTTTTTAAATTTTATCTACTGATTTAATTGCAGCCACTTTTTCAGTATTATGACTGCATTACCAATTTTAACAAATTTAAAATAAATTAACTTTTATTGAAAAATTTTCAAAAATAAATTTTGCCCATTATTTTGCCGTTTATTGCCTTTTTAATATAATATTTAATATATTTTTGTTAAAAATAGGCGCAAGAGATTTCGTGGGTTCAAAAGTTCCAATTTACACCACTGGATTCGTCTCAAAAATATCTTTCATTCATAAGGATCACCATAAGACCCAAAGGCACCCTTTTGCCACTTTATGCGGTCTTTTCTCCTCTTATTGCAGAAAATAAAAATTTTTAAAAATTTTGTGTTGTCTCCCTTTTGTCGAACAGGTGCTATATATATATATGTATGTTTGCCCATATATTCTGAGAAAACAACAAACTCATCTTGCAAAGGATTTACTGACAACGGTGTCAATAGTGTAAATAAGCCTACATGTTTACAAAATAACATCCCTACTTGTGTTCTTTCATAATAAACAAACAATTACTTCTTCATTCAAAACATCCCTCGTACTACACAACTCATATAAAAAAACGTATATTTTAAACAACAGATTTTGTGATATATACCTATGAAACTTAATTTAAATATCTTTCCGCCTATGTGCACCCACAATCCCTGACCGTTGCCACGGTAGAACGTTGCCACTAATGTAAACCCAACCAACCTTCCTTCACCTGTCCTAAGGCGAATAATAGTATTGTTGACAAATTTGTAACCCCTATCGTTGATAAGGTTACAACAACGACAAATTGTGTTGTTCAAAAACAGTGGGATGGTCAAAGTAAACTCCCTCCGCAATTCTAACTGGAACACAGTACAGTGAACATACATATGTATGTATGAATATCATGTATGTACATTCAATCATATATACCCCCCTACGATGAGTCGTCTTATGATTAGCAATAGAATGACCTTAGATATTATTTTTCAACTAATTCGCATATAAATATCGTTATTTGTTGCTAACAATTTTCAAGGTCCTTTTTGTTCAGCTTTATATGTTTAGATATTCTATTTAACTGTGATAAGAAAAAACTTACGTAAAATCCTGATTAAAATTCATTACGTATCCTTGGGACTTGACACTGCTGGTCTGGTTAGCAGTGGTGGTGGTGGTGGTGGCACTGCTGCTGATGGCGGACATTGTACAATCAATCACAATTTCCACAAATGATATCACTAGAAATATACTCTTCTTTGTTTGCTCTAAATTTTTTCACGATTTGTTTTAAACTTTGCAAACTTTTCACTAGTGCCTATGTTGTAATTTTCAAGAATTTTTGCACAATTAGTTGTTGTAAACTGTGTTGTCGCGTTGTACAATAATTTTTTCCATAGAATTTATTAGGAAATTTATATTATTTATTTTCTCTGCTTCTCTTTTTTTTTGTTGCAATTAAAATAGCAAATATGTTTCTTTGTCTTGTATTTTCTTATTTGCTTTCAAATTCGTAGCTCGTAGAGGAGATTCTTCTCTACTCGTTTGGGTCGGTAGCTTTGTGTATAATTAACTTCACTTTTCTGCTGCACTTTTGTTACTAACAAATACAAATTGGTTTTTGTGTATTTTACTCTCTTGTCCGCTGTTGTGTTTGTGTGTTCGTCGTTCGCCTAGTCCGTCGTTCTTTTTGTGCTGCTTACGCTGTCGCGTATACTGTTAGGTTGATATTGTTTGTGTGTTTGTGTGTCAGTAACTGAAATTTGTTTTGGTTCTAGTTTTCTTCTTATTGTGGATTTCTTTGTTTTTCATTTGCTTTTGTGTGTTGTTCTTCTCTATTGCGTATTATGATTCGTATCTATCGGATATATTTTTTTTTGCAGTCTTCTGTTTTGCTTTGGTAGTTTGCATGGTTGTAACCAGGGGGTGTGTGTATGTGAGCAGATGTTTGTTGGGTATACATGTCGCGGTTTGTATGGACGTTATTAGCGACTGCGATAACATGCGACAACATAAATGGCGTTGCCACTTACTGGCGACATTTAAAACCATACAGATTTTTTTAGAAAAAAATATGTTTGTAAAAAATATGTATATTTATTTGTATTTTTGTAATTGTTTTGGTCTGAAGTGCAGAATAAAGGGCGGGAGGGTCTATAACAAGGGCCCCAAAATATTTTAATTTTTTTAAAAAAAAATATAGTTTTTTTGAACGAATTTTATATCATGGTGCAAAATAAGACGAAAACATATAGTATTTTTTTCGATAACTGTCTTAGTTATGGAGTTATCGAACGATAAATTCGAAATTTCGGGCCAGGAGCAGATACCTGTTAAAAAATAAACCGAAATTAAAGAAAACCAGTACAGAAATTTCAGTCAGATAAACTGACTGATAAATACCATCACCCACTATAAGATATTGTTTAAGTCTTGAGTTATAAAAAATTAACCGATTTGTAATTAAAATTACTTATGTATTATTAGGTATATGCTTGATTGTGGAGCATAAAAGGTTTTAGTTAGGACTTTTGGTCATAATACCAGTGGTCTAGAGACATGTAGCAAAACCGTAAAAGTTTGACTTATTTGTTTACGAGGTACCGTTAGGGGCAGCTCAAAGTTCAATAAACAAAAATGTTGTTTAATTCAGTAGATATACAAAAATATATGCATGAAAAAGGAGCAATTTCGGTTCTTTATATGGGAGGTACAAGAAAGGGTGTGTCAAATAGTTAGGTTTTCTGAGTTTTCGCCCATATACAAGACAAATTAACTGACCAAATTTCATTATCCCTCACTTGCCCGTTTGGAAGTTATGGGAGAAATATTAATTTCCAAAAATAGGTCAATTTGTATGGGTGGTACCAGAAGGAGTCAACCGATAAAGTCCATATTCATCAAAGAGTCTAATTTTCATGAGCGTACAACTGTCGCAAATTCCGATTGAATTCAGTGTACTTGTAAAAAAGATATGTATGTAACACTATGGGGGTAAATTCGGTCATTTGTATGGGAGGTACCAAAAGGGGTGTGTCAAGTAGTTCGATTTTCTGAGGTTATGCCTCTTATTACAAGAAAAATTAACTGACCAAATCTGATTGTCCCCCAGGTGCCGGTTTGGAAGTTATGGGAGAAATATTAATTTTCCAAAAATAGGTAATTTTGTATGGGAGCGTAAACAGATATAGTCCATATTCATTCCTGAGTCCAATTTTTATAACCGTACAAAATTTGACTGAATTCTGTGTACTCACAAATAAGATATGTATGTAAGACTATGGGGGTGATTTCGGTCATTTGTATGGGAGGTACCAGATGGGGTATGTCAATAGTATCACAATATAAATTTATCGACTAATTTTCATTACCCCCCAAGTGTCTGTTTGGAAGTTATGAGTGAAATATTAATTTTCCAAAAATAGGTAATTTTGTATGGGAGGTAACAGAAGGCGTGAACCGATATAGTCCATATTCATTCCTGAGTCCAATTTTGATAACCGTACAACTTACCCAAAATTTGACTGAATTCAGTGTACTCCAAAAAATGATATGTATGTAAGACTATGGGGGTCAATTCGGTCATTTGTATGGGAGATACCAGAAGGGGTGTGGCAAAGGTTTCGGTTTTTATAGGGTTTGTCTAATATTGCTACATAAATAAACTGACCAAATTTAAATATCGTCCGATAGTCTGTTTGGCAGTTATGAAAGAAATATTAATTATCCAAAAATAGATAATTTTTGTATGGGAAGTACCAGAAGAGGTAGGGCTATTTAACCCATTCACTTACTTAATTTCCCTTTGCACCCCATGAATGAGGTATGGGATAGCTTCTCGCGTTGTTGTGAATTAACACGCTTTCTATTTTTAGATTCACAACTAACGGCACCTACTACTACCGATTGAATCGACGCTTAATACTGCGAAGTTGCTGTCAACAACATTCGAGGGGAGCCGACAATGAAAGAAAAATTTATTTATTTTTTTCTTTTTTAAGATGACTGGAGCCAGGTTTGAACCTGCGATCTCCCGCATGGTAGTCGCGTGTTCTAACCACTATGCCACGGCCGGTCCCATTTACAATTCCATAAGTTCCCTGATGGTATAAAAATCATGAATGGGAGATATCGAAGTATTAGGTGTCGCAGTTTCGATAACTGTCTTAGTTGTCGAGTTATTGAACGTAAAAGTCGAAATATCGGGGCCAGGAGCAAATATTAAAAAAAATTAAAAAACCTAAAATATAGAAAATATCAAGAAATCGAGAGAAAACAATAATTTCGTTACAGTTTTTTTTTCTTTAAATAAATAAAATCTTTTAAATATAAAAAATAATAAAAACAAAATACTAATTTCAATGAACAAAAAAAAACAAATAATAAAATCAAAAAAAAATTGTACATGCTCTAAATATAGAAAATTAATTATTCCTTTTCACTGCCCGATGGGAATCCTTAGAGAAACCGGACACGGCTTTGTTGGATCATAAACAGCACCTGCAATTCGGCGATATTCCTTAAAGTGACCTAGTTCTTGTGCTTTGCAGAAGCTCAGGAACATGAATTTTTTCAGGTATCCTGGCATTTGAAATTTGATTTTTCTTTAGAAATCTCTCGTATCTATTTCTTTATATAATGTAGCGATACAGTCAAATATTTTTTTTTAAATTCGCGCGTTTCTTTAGATGTTTCTCGTTTTTAATTTTTATATAATGTACCGCTGCTGACAATGTAAAGTTTAAAAAAAATTGCGCAATTTTTTTGAATAATATTTATATTATAGAAAGTAATTTTAGTTTTCTTTAGAAATTTCTCGTTTTTTATTTTGTATATGACGTAGAACTGCTGGCAATATAATTTTTTATAAAAAAATGCCCGATTTCTTAAAAAGAATATTATATTTTAGAAAATCATTTAAGTTTTCTTTATATTTTTTCTATTCCTTTTCTTATTTATATATACACTCTGCGTTTTGTCGTCGATTTCTGACCTCGGGTCTAAAGGCCTCCATTAGCTAAATAAAATTATAATTCAAATTCCTACTAGTACAGCAGCATTGAAAAATGTGGTATTTTTGTTAATTTCAATGGGTACCAAAATCGAACTATGGACAAAAAGTTATGTATCACCACTTTTCACCCCTTCAATCTGTGATTAAATATAATCTAAGGAGGACTTTGGGATCTTAGATGACCTCCCATTAAAGATATTTTGAAATATATTTTCGTGGCGAATCCAAAAGTGTTTTTTTCAAGCTTTTTTTACAAGATTGGATTTATCTCAAAAATATCTTTCATTTGAGTACCCGTCATCATAGAACACAAGAGGAGGCTGTGGTAATTTTTTTCGCTCACGCTCCGTTTTCTTCACTTTTGCCTTGTTTATATATACATTTTTGTGTATATATCAAAATCATTTATACAAAAATAACTTGATGATGACCCCCTACGTGCGGGTACTCAAACAAAAGATATTTTCGAAATGAATCCAATGGTGTATTTTTTAAGATTTAACGAGGTTTCAGGGGTCATAGGGGGCCCAAAAAGAGTTCCCTTGGGTCCTATGGTGACTCTATATGTGCAGGTACTTAAATGAAAGATATTTTTGAGACGAATACAGGGGTGTTAATTGCAAGACCGTATAAGACCCATGGACCCTATAACGCGTATTTGTAACAAAAAAGTAACAACATTAGGCAAAAAAAACATGTTATGAAGCTCAAAATAAAAAAAATAATTGTAAAATGTTCATTACAATTAACTCCGTGGCAACGCCATTTCTGTTGTCGTCACAGAGAGCCACCTGGTGGAAAGTAGTGGTGTTAGCAGTAGTTTTATTTTCTGTCAAACCATAACATTCTGTTAATGGATCCAATAAAGTACACGGTAAAAAAAATATAATCGAATACACAAATCTATAAATCATAGATATTGTAAAACAAGTAGTTTTTTGTTGTGTTAATAATAAAATACTTAAATTGGAATACTTAAATTGTTTTGGTTTTCAATTCTCACAGATCGTAAACAAAAATAATATTTTGGATTGCAAACAAACAAATTATTAAGAAATGGTTTAACAAAGTTACTGACGAATTCGTGTTATATCTAAACTTTCAAATACAGATACTATAACGGCAAATATTTCACTTAGGATAAAATAATAAAGGCAAAATAATGTATGTTCTTTGTTCGAGATTAGATCATGACGACTATATGTTTTTAGGGTCGCTGAAACTGAATATGAAGTCCATTCAATGCCATCACGTCAGGTTTTTGACCCAACCCCAAGAACCCCAAACTTTAGGGTCGAATTTCTTAGTGAAGGAACGAATATGTTGTTAAAAACCTGAAAGTTTGAATAAAATAATTATTTATAAAATTTAAGATTTTCCGAAAAATAAATTTTTTTAGAGCAGAAAAAAATTAGATCTGTCTTTATTAAATACAATTTTGGTGTTCGTTGAAAATTTGTTTCATTGTACTCGTACTTTTTTTAAATTTATTAAAAATATATATACATTAATGTTAATTTTAGTATTTTTTTTTTCAATTCATTTCAGTAATATTTAAATTGTAAATAATTGTGGTGCATTTATGTTATGCGTTACATAAATAATAAAACAAATTTTTTATTTAGAATATATGTGTGTAGTTATTGTTATGTACACTTTTAAAATATATTTGTAAACGTTATTTTTTCTATTGAATTAATTTTTTTTACAGAAAAATAGGATATACATAACGATTTTTTACTAACTTTCAATTTACATACAATTGCACAACAACAACAACTTACGACCTTTTTTAAAAAACTCCTCAACAAGTTTGTTTTCATCAACAAGATTGCTTTTTTAATTCGTGTGTAATTTTTTTTAATTCGGCCTGTCACTGTTTACAGATAACTTCTCCGAATTATGTACATCTTTTTAATCATTACTTCGTGGCGATTTTTTTTTTTTGTCAAAAAGTTTCATCACGCTTCTACGTTTCTTTTTTCGTTCAGAAGTTGCAAATTTTAATAATTATTTAATTTAAGAAATATATATAACAAATAAAAAAAGAATTAACAAAAAACATATAAATTAAAGATATTATAAAAATTACAATATAAATAAGAGAAAACAATAAAAAACTACTGAAGTTCAAGCAAACTACAAAAATTAAAAATTACAAAAATAAAAAAAATTAAAAATTAAAACTAAATTTTATAAAAATGAATTTATTTTATAAAAAAATAATTTTTAACGTTTAATTCACAGCCAAAAATAAAATCAAAATTTAACACCTTATAAAAAAATTGTCACAGAAAACAATTACTAAAACTAAAATATTAGTCCGGAATCGTTGTAGATACCTAAAATGAGCATGGTTGGTAACATATATAGCCTTTTATAGCCTTTTTACACCAGAACGCATTTAACATATTTTCGCATTATTCCGCATTTTTGAAAGATGCGGCCAAAATGCTAAAATTTTTTCTTGTATTTTGTTGTTGGAACGATTATTTCCGCATCCATGAAAGATGCGGAAAAATGCACAGAGTTGTACTCTGAAAAGCTGAATTAAAACGATTATTCACAGTAATGTTGATCCGGCAACCACCATTTTCGTTGTTTGTTTAAACTTATCGGAAAAAGTGCCAAGCAACATGGACGGACAACAAATTTAAATGTTTGCCAAAATATAAATAAATGTTTAATCCAATTAGTTAAAAGCATTCGTGTTTCGTGAAATACTGCCTCCGAAGCAATTTTAATAGATTTGTGCAAGAAAATATTGCAGGTTTACAAAGCGAATGTGTGAGCTAGACAACAGCTGACAATATGCGAAAGTGCAGTGTAAATTCACTTTTAAGCATTTCGTATTTTCAGCTCAAAATGTGAAATGCTTTTTTGGTGTAAAAAGGCTATTAGTTAACAATCGTTGTATATATATACCTAAAATTAGCAAGGTTGTAAACATGTTTATAATACCTTTCAATTAAATACCCACACATAGGGAATTATATTAGGATTTAAGAGCCCTTATTTTGGGCTCCCATGATATGGAATTCTGTTAAAGCACAATCTAGTTCTATAAAAAAAGCAAATTCGAGTTACATTTGGAATATTCCAACAAGCAAAGTCTTAAAGCCTTTTTACGCCAGAAAAGCATACGCATTTTGAGCTGAATATGCGAAATGCCAAAAATTTAACACTGCAGTTTCGCATATTGTCATCTTTATCTCACACGTTTTTCCAATTGGCTTGCAAACCGCCAATATTTTTCTGCTACAAATCTATTAACGTTGCTTCGGAGGCTGTAGTCTACTAATTGGAATAATGATTTATTAATATTTTGGAAAAAAAAAAAAATTTTTGTCTGTCCATGTTGTTTGGCATTTTTTTCGATAAATGTTAACAAACAACGAAAGTGGTGGTTGCCGGATCAACATTATTGGGAAAAATCGCTTAATTTCAGAGTACAACTCAGTGCATTTTTCTGAATATTTCATGGATGCGAAAATTTGCTAACATCTTTCCAACAACATAATACATGTACAAATTTTAGCATCTTTTTAATATCCGGAATAATGCGAAAATATGCTAAATGCGTTCCGATGTAAAAAGGCTAATAATCACTTTATGTCTTTGATAGGGAATGACATTTTTCCAGATCTGGCCCGGTAATGTAAAATTTTACCATATTTTAATTTGTATTTAAAATTTTGTACTTTTTATATAGTAATTGTTTAATCATAGACTTTATTAAACACTTTTTGTTGTTTTTTTTTTAATTTCCCTTTACACCCCATGAATGACATTATTGTGAAATTACACGCTTTCTATTTTTAGATTCACAACTAACGGCACCTACTTGTTTATCGACGAATGCGAACGTCACTGTTTGAGAAGCTCTTACTAGACATGCCGATTGACTCGACAGTTATACTGCGAAGTTGCTGTTAACAACATTCGAGGGGAGCCGACAATGAAAGAAAATTTTTCTTTTTTAAGATGACTGGAGCCATGAGTCGAACCTGTGATCTCCCGCATGGTAGTCGCGTGTTCTAACAACTATGCCACGGCCGGTTTGTTGTTGTTTAATTTAATTAAGAAATTTTCCGACATACATTTGAATGGTTCAAAATCAATTTCGATTAACTCTACAATTGTTTTTTTTTTCTGAATCTTAATTCCATTTTTTTTCTATTTACAGAAATTCTTAAATAAGAAATCGTTGTACACCATTTATTTTTTATTCTAATCGATCATCCTTCATGTTTATGCCGCAACTGTTAATCCATTACAGTTCTCATACAACTGTGCTACAGGCGTCGCGTCCACACTACGCCAAGCACAACACAATCCCCTCAAATGCAACCCTAGACTCGCCAATAAGAAAACTGTCATTTTGTGTCATTCCAAAAACGTCGTCGTCGACGCAACGAAATTACATTTTTTTAACGTACGCAGCAAAAATTCTTTAGTTCATCTTTAGTTTTTCTACAGTTATTTTCTTTTGTATTTTCCTAATTTAACTAATATTTCTGAATATATTCGAAACGAAATTAACAAAGTATAATCTAAAGTGTTACGAAAGCCCTAAAAAGCAATAAATTTAACGAAAGAGATCACAGCGAATTAACAAAGAAAATTTCTAAAGCGAAAGAAAAAGTTCCTCCATTCAACGAAGGGAACACAAAAAAAAAGAAACAAATAGAGTTGTTGGTGGCGGTGGTGAAAAGAAACCTGTGTGCAACGCGATTTTTACTACAATAAAATATAAATAAAATATATATCGCGTTTATCACGGGAAATTGTGTGTGTGTGGAAATGTAAACTCCGCAACGAACAACAAATTCTATTCTAGTGTTTGTGTATAATTAATAAATCCTCTTTAAACAAGTTGGAGGAGGATATCCACTACAATTAAAATAACCAAAAATGCCATTAAAATTTCTTAAGAAATGTCGACAATATAATGTGACATCCAAGAGTCTGTTCGTGATATCGGTGCATCATTTATTGGGTAAGTAAAGCCAATGGAACAACCAGGAAGGCGGCAGCAGAGCACGGCATCATGTGTACACATGTAACACGACAAGTGTGGGGGCGGGTATTGTCAATTTGTTGTTGTTGCTGCGGTGCATTGCATACGAAAGGGCGACAAAGAGGGCTTCTCACGTTATATGTATGTATTTTTTCGTTTGGCATGCCGTGTTGCTGTTGTCGCAGCTATAGCTGGAGTCAACCAAAGAAATGCTAAGGAATGTCGTATTTTTTGTTGTTGCTCGTTTGTTTGTTTGTTTTTGCTGTCGTTCCACTTGATTTTCTTTCAGTAATTGCGCGTATTTGTGTGTAATTTGCGCGAGGTGTGTTTTGTTGGGGATTGTATGTGCATATGTATATGCAGTTATCTGTTTGTGTGTGTGTGTGTGTGTGTAAAAAAGTGCAAGTGCGTTGACGTTTTTTTCTCCTCGTAATGACAACAACAGCAAACAAATATCGTCATTGCTAGAGTTGCCAAAGTTATGACAGATGAATAGTGATAAACAAAGAATGGCATTTGTCGAATATATTCTTCGGGACAGTTAGTCATTCGTACATTAATTGATAAGCTTGGTTGGCTGAAGTGTAGACTAGGGGGTGGATCACCTATATGAAGGCTGAAGTGCTGGATAGGGGCGGGAAACAAAAAAAAAGGCACTCCCCCCAAATGCGCCTTAAAATACGAAAATCAAGGTCAAAGGTTGCGCTTAGGTCCACTGGCCCAAAAAAAGGGGCTCCTTGGGTTCTATGATAACCCTCCATTTGTGGGCACTACGGTTTCCTACGAATTTCTTGGGCCGAGCTAGAGCCATTTAAATTTCCGGGATATACCAAAAAAAATTGAAAAAATCATAGACAAATTTTGAAATATTTAACGAAATAAATTGAAAGATTCTAAAAAAAAAACAGAAAAACTAAAATTCGCGCGAATTTAAAAAAAAATATTTTTTTTTCTGAAATAGCCCGTAAAAAATTAAAAAAAATGGGGAAAAAAATGGAAAATTAGAAAAATTTAAAGAAATGAATTGAAAAATTCTATAGAAATATTAAATGTCATCAAATTTGAACTTTTTAAGATTTTTTTAATTAAAAAAAAGAAAATTGAGAATATTCCATTCAAGAAATGTTTAAAAAAATTCAAGAAAATTTGCAAAAAGAAATATTTGAAAAAAGAAAATTGATAAAAAAAGGATAAAAGTAGAAAAGTTGAAGAAAAATTTGAAAAATACCAAAACAAAGCTATATTCTTTGAATTTTATTCTTTTTGTTGATATATTCCTTTAAATTATTATTTGTTCTTTAAATTAGAGTGGTAAGGATTGAGATGGTTGCAGAAGCGCCGCAGTCAAAAATTTATTTTATAAAAATCGCGCGATTTTTTTTATTTTTTTTATTTTTTTTTTTTATTTTGTTAATTAGAGCAAAAATGGATATGTTGGGATTAATAGCGCCGTAGGCAAAATTTTTTTTGTTGGTATATCCCGGTAATTTAAATGGCTCTATCTCGGTACAGGAGGCTCGTAGGAACTTAAATAATAATATCGTTGGACTCGTCTCGAAAATATCTTTCATTTGAGTACCCGCACATGGGGGGTCATCATAGAACCGAAAGCGGCCCCTTTTTTTGACCCCCGGGCTCCATGAGCCTGAGCGCCAACTTTGACCTACCATTACGATGTTTGGGAACCAAGCTCCTATTCCCGCTCCTATTCTGCACTTCAGCCAAAAATATATATACCGTTCTTTTCGTCTTGGTCTCCAAACATTGGAATAGTGGGTCAAAGTTGGCTTTGAGTCCCATGGGGCCCGTGGGGGTCAAAATAGGGGTTCTTTGGGTTCTATGCGGTAAGAGGTTTCATGGGTCACAATCTTCCTCTTCTTTTATGACAACAACAACAGACACGTAGAAAAGTACTCCAAGCGCTTCGGTCTTTTGCGCTCCGTAGATAACACCTCTTTGACCTGGGCCCATCGAAGTATTGGTTGCCGCCCATCGAGTTTATTGCCGAAGACTTTTCGAGCCGGAGCATTTTCGTCGATTCGTACAACAAGTCCAAGCCTGTGCATTCGACGACGGAACACGCCGTTAACGATGATGGGTCCAAATATTTTGCGAATTATTCTTCTATCGGAAATCCCCAGAATAGATTGATCCGCCTGCGTCATTACCCAAGATTCTGCGCTGTAGAGCAAGATAGGCAGTGTCTGGTAGAGTTGGATCTCCTTTCGTCAAGAGAGGTCTTTATCATTAAAACGCTTGCTTCTCAATGCTTGAATAGCCGCAGTAACATCCCACAGTCCTCGGTTAATGATATCTATATCATCGGCATAACCGAGCAGCATGTGGCTTTTGTTACAGATGGTGCCAGTGATGATGCCTTCTGACTAATTATTTCCATTATGATGTTAAAGAGATCGTATGACATACTATTGCCTTGTCTAAAGCCTCGCTTGGTAGAAAATGGATATGTTAGATTTGTGCCTATTCCACTAAAGACTTTGTGTCAGCCAGTGTCATCCCGCAAAGTCGTATCAGTTTGCGGGGATACCAAACTCAGCCATAGAATCTAATAGTTTCTGTCGTACAGACAGACCATGGGTACCATAGAGTCTTACTATTTATACCACTGGATTTGTTTCAAAAATATCTTTCATTTTAGTACCCACACATAAGAATCACCATAAGACCCAAGCGAACTCTTTTTTGGACTTAGAAACCCGTAAGGCTTAAAAACTACGGCATTGGATTTGTCGAGAAAATATCTTTCATTTGAGTTCCCGCACATAGGGTGTCATCATAGAACCTTGATTTTCGCGGTTTAGGGCGTATTTAGGAGGGCTTTGTGTATTTTTTATTTGGGATCCGACCCACATTCTGCACATTTGTCGAAAAATAAATTACAGCATTTCCTTCGTCTTGGACCCCTAACATAGGAATGGTTTTTCAAAAATGAATGCCTATGAAGTCCATAAACCGGGCGCCTTTTGTTTGTATGATGACCCCCTATGATAGGGTCTAGACGAACATCATGGTGTCTTTAAGACCATAAAACACAATCCGCCCTTTTCTGGTCCCATTAGAGCCCAATTTGTTTTTCGCGTTTTTTGGGTCTCATCTTGTTCTGCACTTTCACCAGGGGATTGATCCTAAGCAATTTTGGTTGTATTTGTACCACTACCGTGCTAGCGATTAGGCTTTATGGGTTCCCTCCACCCAAAACAATTGGAAAGAAAAAATCCAACTTGTCTAGAGAATTCAGAAATTTCAGAACCACTTTAAATTTTCCTCTTTAAGAGAAATTAGGGTAACAATCAGAAATGAAGGATAACAGTTATAGATATAAAAATCAAGGATAAGTGTACACTAGGCTTCTCTTTTATTAAAGTCTTTCCCCTAAATTCGTTCGAAATTGCTGGCTGTTAAATGTTAAACAGCAGTATCAAAGTTTGTTCCAGCATAGGGATATATTTGTCATATTCCCCGGCCGGGTCAATATGGGCATCGCCCATACGAAAATACCTTACATATCTCCATTTTAGAACAGTACAGATTTATAAACATTTTTTGACCCCTGTTTTTTCGGAAAAGGACGCCTTCAGAAATTTTAAATATAACCAGTCGACCGGGCAAGG
Organism: Muscina levida; assembly: GCA_964034835.1. NCBI lineage: Eukaryota > Metazoa > Arthropoda > Insecta > Diptera > Muscidae > Muscina > Muscina levida. The sequence continues at coordinate 27,533,667 of OZ035881.1, forward strand.
TTTTAGAAGAAAAAGTGAAAATGTAGTCTTCAGTTCAGTCCTATAAAATATGGAAATCAAAGTTGTTGTTGTTGTTGTTGCCACGTAAATGCAAATGTCCTGTATTCAATTATCAATCGTAAGTGCTGGAGTCCGGCCATTTGTCTCCAGGTGTAAAAATCGGCTTCCCGAAAAATCGCTTGTAAGTGCTGTGTTCAGATCGCTGCGTATGGTCTGTTTCCAGCTGTAAAAATCTGGCTTCACCCCCTGTGTGCGCCTGAATCGTTCTAAAGCATTGTGGCAGACTGTTTTCACACCACATTTATAGGATTAGAGTTTTTGGCCGCGATGACAGTGGCTCAATAATTGCCTGCGAAATGAGCTCGAGATCTAGAGACTATCTTTTGTAGCGCTGGACTCCCTCTATAGATAATGAATGATTGATTGCATTTCATTATGAACTCGTACAGAGATCATATTGGGTTCTTCACGAGGGTGTCCCTCAGAGGTCGTGAGGAGGCATAGCTCAGCCTATAGATGTTCTTAGAGGGGCATTCTGGCATATCTTTCTCTACTCAGTGTCGCTTACGTTCGCTGATCGCCGACTTTCACCTTATATGTGCATAACAAGATTTCCTTATCCTCACCCTAAAAGCCAGCCAGTGACTTGAGGACATAGTTTCCGCTTTGCAGCTTGTTGCAGATAGCTGTGGTGTGCGCCGGCGATTTATATAGACTGCTGAATGTGACAACCAAAATCTTTGAGTAATTAACGCTAAGAATTGTTATGGCATCGAACAACTCATTCAACTGCTGAGCATGCAGTAAGAAGTGTAACTGAGTACTTTGCGGCAGAGATTTTATTTTTTTGCAGTGAAGAAGGATGCAAGATCGGTCAGTCAGCCTTTTATCTTTTCGCAGATGTACGTGTCGAATAAAGGTGAATGAAGTTCATAGCAGAATGATATTCTCATAAGTCTTAAGCACCAGAATCTCACAACAAAATGAGAATTCTTTCTTGGGTGCATAGACTCGAAAAACTTCACAACAATTCACAATGGGAAACCATTTGCTAAACTTCTTTCTTGTTTTGTTTGTTTATGTTGAAAAAGCCGTCAGATTTCATAAACTTGATGAACAATTTGCAATCATTATACCAAAGTCTGCTGACGAGGATTCGTGTCTGAATCCGAAACAGGTGTACAGACTGCCTGGCACTTTGAGAATATCATTTTGCTACGAACTTCTTTCAAAAAACACTGGTCTTGGGCTTGAAATAAATTCTAAATTAATATAAAAAATATTATTACTTTAAAGATGTTGAGTGCTGTTCAGTACTTTGGGCTCTGGCCAACCTTGTATCTGTTGGTATTTTGTTGGCAAGTAAATACTACATATAGTACTGCAACAGGATATAGAAGCATAAATGGAATATAATAGAAAATAGTAGGATCCTTATAAGACGTCCTTGAAGGTATTAAATCATAGATCAAGAATCTTGTAAAATGTTAGTAAGCCGTCACTTGGTTAAAAAGATATTAAATTTTAACTTTTATTTTTTGATTTTTAAAATAAAAGTTACGGAATAACTCTTATTTGTAACTTTTAAAATAAAAATCAAAAATAACTTATTTTTCATTTTTATTGTAAAAAAAAAACAAAAAATAACTGTTATTTTGTAACTTTCATTTAAAAAAATCACAAACAACTGTTATTTCGTAACTTTTAAATAAAAATTATAATTTAATTATTATTTTTATTTTTTTTTATAAAACTTAAAAATAAGAATTAAAAATGATTTTTTTATATAAATCGCAAATAGAAGTTTTTGGCTGATAGTTACTATTTTATTAGGAATACAGTAAGAATTTTGGTGTATTCCATGTTACCTCAATATACTTCCTTTATTTTGTTTTATTTAGTTAAAATTTGCACTCGTAACTCTTATTTGCCTTTCCTGGTTATAACTAATTGTTATCATATTTATATTTCCAATTCTAAATTTGCTTCTTTTTAAATCTACTGAAAATTTAGTTGACATCCCTGGCAAAATTCCGTGGACAATTAACTTTTCTTTATTGTCACTGCCGTTGCTGCAGTTCCACTGCACACCATATCTGTCAATGAAGCAGCGAGCAAAGTGAGTGTGTTTCATACATCTGCGGCGACTATTGTGTGAAGCCAAAGTTGTACATTAAGGCAGACATTCCTATCACATGAATAAGGCTGACGCCCCTTCGTGTCTTGATATTAGCTGTGAACACTCTGCTCCTCCTCCACAATGAAATTCAGTGCCCATTTTAATGCGTTTTGCTTTCATCTTTCAATGCTTTAACAAATCTAAAACAAACGAAAAATAAAATAAAAAAAAACCATTTCCACAAAATAAAATGAAAACGCACATAGATACACTCAACTTTTGTCCAAATGATTGAACATCATCATCCATCAGCAGCAGCAGCAGCAGTTAAACGTCAATGAACACATTCACATTGATTGCAATAGAGCATTCCATCTGTTGCTTCGCACTCTTACACCCCACACATAATTTGAGCGCACATTGTTGTTATGCGCATGCCTGACCATATATACAAAGTGCAGGCTAGCTAGAGTTAGCAAAAACCACCAACAAACACTAACCGGGCGAAAACATTTGAAAAAATTAGTTTCTTTAACGTTTTTGGAAGAAATAAATTACGATTTCATTTGAAAAGAAAATACAGCAGAAATTGCCTATCAACAATTGCACAGATAATATTTATCATCGTTTAAGTTATTTAAAATATTTTATAATTGCATACGCAGTGTTTTTTATGATTTCTCGATACGTTTCAAATGCAAACTTTAGAAAAAATGACAAAAAAGTATATTTTTTGAGAAATTCGCTGTTCTACTTTGAATGTAAGGAATTTTAGAATTCCCGGTAAGAAATTGTGAATAAATGTCTTATAATTTATATTTGCAGTAATCTCATTAATTATAATTTAATTTTAATTGGCTATTCAACTTCGCATCATTTTTTTTTCGTTGGAAAAGATTAGATTAGATACGATACGTTGAAAACAAAAAGGAGAGCCAAGCATAGTTTTTTTTTGTGAATATAGACTGAAAAGCTATTGATCATGAAAAAAATGGTTAGTAATATATTTTTGCTACACAAATAATCCCCAATTTAAAAAAATGGGCAAAGTGGTGCAGAAAAAAGGGCGGGAGCAAAAAAAAAAATTCCAACCCCCCAAATACACCCCAAAACACAAAAATCGAAGTCAAAGTTGGCGCTAAGGCCCGGGGGCCCTGGGGGGCCTAAAAAGGGGCCCCTTGGGTTCTATGATGACCCCCCTGTGTGGGTACTCAAATGAAAGATATTTTCGAGACGAATCCAACGATGCCGATGATACCAACAAAAAATTGAAAAAACGTGAAAAAATCATGGAAAAAGTTAGAAAAATTTAAGGAAATAAATTGAAAAATTCTATAAAAAATAGAAAACCTAAAAACCGCGCGATTTAAAAAAAAAATATTTTTTCTGAAAAACCCCGTAAAAAATTTAAAAAAAATGGGGAAAAATCATGGAAAATTTGAATAATTTAAGGAAATGAATTGAAAGTTCCATAGAAAAATGAAATGTCATCATAAATGTGTGAAAACTTTAAATCATTCAGAATTTTTTTTTTTGTTTTTCAAGAAAAATTTCAAGAAATATTTAAAAAAATATTTAAAAAAAATTCAAGAAAAAGTCCAAAGAGAAATATTTGAAAGAAGAAAATTGATTAAAAAAAGGATAAAATTGGAAAAAAAGGAGAAAAATTTGAAAAATATTTTAAAAATAGCTATGGATGATGGAGATGGTTGCAGTAGCACCGCCGGCAAATTTTTTTTTTAAAAAAATCACGTAACGTATTCCCCTATACGATACTTACTATCTGCAAATCGATATTAATTTATTATGCAATGTAACTTGACAGAACGAATGGTGCAGAACTTCTTCTTTTTGGGGCTACTTTCACGTGCAGTTCTCAGAATTGAGTCCCAAATCAATAAGCTGAAAAATGTTGTACTGTGTTATAAAAGTTGGACATATCACCTTTTGCTATAATGGTATAAATTGTTGCAACCTTTTTAGATTCAGTCACAGTACAGTTTGAAAGGTTCAGAGCTAGCAAGTCTTAAACGGCTGTAATATTTTAACATTTTATATTAACCTTTTTCTTACAAAATGTGGGTCATCTCTAATTAAAAGCTTTAAATCTAGGCATTCTTTCTCCCGGCCTAAACGCAATTGTACATGATATTTTCGATAATTTACTATTTGTGAGCGCACATGAATGTTAAAATTTCGTTTACCATGTTTATCGGAATATTTGAAGTTCCCCCATGTAGTTCAACCTAGCCAGCAGACGTGATTCTTTTACTTTTACATAATCTAATTAGAAATTGTATATATCTCTACCAAATAACTTCACTACATAGTCTTACATTAAGCCGATCGTTGTGGGCCATCGCCACCATTGTGTCAAATGTCTTTTTCTTTTTTTAAGAATTTCTAAGTGCTCTGAGAATGATGGCGTTCTCTTTTGGTATTTCATCGCGCCGCAGTTTTCGGTTATCTTCATGTGACATTTGGCTCAAGTATAAATGTTGCGATGACTGTATGTTACCTATAAATATTTAGAATTCTCCAAATTCATTAATATGCGAAATGGGTGACAGCAGCTGGGCCGTTTGTGTTAACGTCTTTTTATTATTGTTGTCGTTGTATTTTATGTGTATTAGCTCTTTCTGGCTATAAGCAATGTCTGCTAATGCCGCCGCTATTGTTATTGTTTGCATTGTCTTAAATACTTTTGGCTTTTAATATTTCATTTCAATGGAGGCGCTCTAGAGGGCAGGAGGAGGGCTTTATTAATTTGTTTTCCATATTTAAACGGAATCTGGTGATATGTGAGTAGTGGCAGCGTTGTTTGTTGATATCGTGATTCAATTATTGTCGTTATGTTAGTTTTTTTTTCTTCTTTTTGTTGGGTTAATTTTTATTTTAAATATTGTCTTGTATTTACGTATACGTTTGTATGATTTTTTTCGAACATATCTATTTACATATATTTTCGGACTGACAGACGAGGGAGGGCAACTAAGTTCACTAATGGTTATTTTGCACTATAGTTGATGTCATAATTGCAATAATTTTGTGTGAACCATACCCTCGAAAGTAGACCATAGAGAAAACTAATGTCTACTGGTAAGCCTCAGTGGACAGTGGACAGCCGTGAAAGTAGTGAACTACGTTTTGGTCAATATGAGAAGAAGTAGAATTAGGGATCAGGTGTTGGGGATTGATTGATGAAACCTCTGTAGATGGAAAGTCTTCTACAATGAACTTGATGGACTTTACGAGAACTTCTAAAACCGTGTGCTTTGAAATATGGAAGGAGAGCATAGCATTGGGAATTCTTTTCTATGTGCGGCTTATAATTTACATGATATTTTACAATTTATTTTGGACACCATAAAATATCAATATCAAACGATTATACTCATTGTTCGTTGAAACAAATAATTCGGATTTCCCCTTATTTATTAGCAGAACAATTTCTGCCGAATGCTTCTCAATTCTTGAAAATCGACAGTTACATCTCGTAGTACTCTTCCGAATGATATTTATGTCATCGACATACCGTAACAACATGTGAGTTTTATTAAACATGATACCAGTGTGTTTACTGGAGCCTTCCGCATAATCATCTCCATTATGATGATAAGGAGATATCATGACAGAATATCGCCATTTCTGAAACCTCGTTTGTAGAATAAGGTTCTGTCATTGCTTATTTTCATGGAAGACATCGTGTCGGTCAGTGTCATCTCGCAAAGTCGTATCAGCTTCGCGAGAATATCAAACTATCCTCTAATAGTTTCTGTCGTAACGAACTGTCGATTGCAGCTTTGTATTCGATAAAAAGATGGTAAATATTGATTTGCATTTCTTCGGTCTTCTCTAGGATTTGTCGTAGCTTGAATATTTGGTCGGTCGTGGATTAACCAGTCCTAAAGCCACATTGAGAAGGTCCAATTAGTTTCGCTAGGATGGCCTTTAGTCTTTCACATAACGCACTAGACAGGTTGTATGAGATAGTCAAAAGGCTGATTCCGTGGTAGTTGGTGCAGACACATAGATCTCATTCCTTAAGCACATGGCATAGAACACTCAGATACCAATCATGGAGCATGTATTTCTTAAGGATAATGGTATTCATGAGCTGGTGCATGCACGTTGCTACATCATCACCATTGGCTCCCGCAGCTTTATTGTTTTTAAGCCTTGTAATTGACGTGGTAATATCGTTTTGGCTCGTCGATGATTTTCGTGATTTCGTCACTTATGCTTCTTCCGGTAATCGAGAAGAGTACGAAAGTGTTCTATCCTTATTTGCAGCACACTCTGAGTGTCCGTGACCAGATATCCATCTCTGTCCTTTCATTTGGGGATCCCTGTTAGTGATTGGTGGTTCAAAAATGGAAATTGGAACAGGATCGGGTAGCGAGAATATCAATTTCAGGCAACACTTCCGATTGGATGACGATTGCAATATGTTCCAGGCGGAGATCTTCGCTATTATGAAATCTGTGGAGGAAATACAGGCAAGGAATTTGAAGGAGATCGTCACAATATATGTGGACAGTCAAGCAGCCTTAAAGGATTTGGTATCAAAGTATATAAAGTCGAGATTACTGTACAGATGTAGGACGGCGCTCTCAAAACTGCCGAACACTAAACAGTGACATTTCAGGAAACGAAATGGCGGATAAACTAGCGCGGAAAAGCTCAGCACTGGGACCCGACCTATCGGATAGACCAGTGCGACCACCAATGTGTCATATATATGGAATTGTGACCCGTCATATTGAACGGCTGGCAAATGCATCCTGGGAACATCGCACCGACTGTGCGGTATCACGAGATATTTGGCCAAGACTGGATGGAAGGCGAACCCGATTACTATTGGAACTAGATAGGGGGTCTGTTAGACGGCTAAATGGAGTAATCACGAGCATTTACATCCAACTGGGGGACGGCACAGGAGGATTACTGTAGCCTTTGCGACGATGAGGAGGAAATTGAGACCATTGAGACCATTGAGAATTTGTTATGTCATTGCCCAGCTCTTCATAGAAGAAGAAAGCAATTTCTCGGAAAATGGTTTTTTGATAGTCTCACTGAACTGTCGTCATGCAACATGGAAAATCTGATGAAGTTCACTGATGGTTTGAGCTGGCTTAAGGACAGAGGAACATAGTGTTTCCATGTATCTCACTACTTGTATATATACGAAATAGAAGAAATGAAATGAAATTAAATAAAGCATTCTTCCCTTTTTTCTTCCTCTAAATCAGGACAATCGCAATGGGCCTTAATGGTCTCCGAGTGTTGTAATGACCTGGTATTGTGTTGTGTCATTACATGTCCTCAACCTAACCTAACCTAGAACATACGGACATAATCACTATCACTGCACTTTTCAATATCCTAGGTATCTCTTTTCTTCTATAGACGCTTTTTCCGCTCGCAAAGGCTTTTCGTCTTTCTTCTCTTCTCATTTTGTTCCGTTACAGCACGCGTTTACATTGACTGCAGTTTTGCCTAGTATGCAGCAAACATTACCTCAAATATTGCACGACATTCCTCATCGTACCAGGGGTTGTCTGAGCGTGGTTTTTCTTAACCCAATACTATCGTTACGGCTGTGGTCATATAAATCGCAGTATGCTGCCACTGTGTCAGGAACACCAATATTAGGGGCATTTGATTGCGTTAGTCAACATTCGTAACGCGCATCACTCGTACGCCCATAACGCTTGAGGCATGCCATCCCTCGATTATCGCGTGATTAATCCGCCTAGGATTCTTTTTTCGGGAATCTGGTTCTACTCACTACCATTTTTCTTGCCGACGCGAAGCTAAACAGTCTGAATTCGTAATAGGAGGTGTTGTGGTTTAGACTGATTTTTTTGGCTGCAAAACCAAGAGCAACTTCTATACCTTATTTGTTAAGACCCGGGAAGCTGTCTTATATTTCCTCCAGGCGCTCATAGAATGCATCTATACTGTCATCTTTTTTGTTTTTGTGATGTCTGCCTTGTATTTGTCGAGGACAATTGCCAATTGCATAGAGACACCATAACTGTAGAGAATTTGGGTATTGCAGGTGCATATCCTTAAATGATGGTGCTTATAACATTAGCGTCCATTGTCAACATTTGAGGGATTTCATTTGGGGCTGTTATTGATTTTCCGAATATTTGTGTAGTTAGTAGTATTATTTAATGAGAGTGGCTTATTCTTGGGGTCGTAAAGCAATTAAGCTGGAATATGCGATATTTCCAGGTTTTGTTTTCTTCCATTATGAAAATTTTTAAATTGTCAAATGTTACTTTTTATACATATATGAGTTTCCTATAAAGACACTCATTAATGAATCACAATAAATTCGAATTCTTTTGTCTTTGTTGTTTATTTATATTATCAGACCGCCATCGTATACTTTTCATTGTCATTGCTGTTTAAATATGACTTCTTGTTCATACATGTGTCGTGTCGTTTAATAACTAGCTCCTAAAACGAAAACCAAATTACGTGCGAACTTTATTTATTTAAATTTATTATAGATATTTTAATTTATTGACACATTTAATAATTTGTCAAATTTGAAGAGTTTAGTCATATTAATTTTTAATTTGGTAACAATTTGTCTACATTGGCTTAGATATTCAATTTATTACTTTATACTTTTCTATATAAATAATTTATGCATTTTGAAAGGTTACATTTGCTCGTTAGGGCATTGGGCAATTACAACATGTTACAGTGGCATTAAAACTTTGTTTGGTTTATTAGGCTAGGTACACTTTTTTTTTTCACAGCCGTCGCCCTTTTCGTCATTATTTGACCTTCCAAACTGAAAATATATGACGATTTTTTAAATTTTATTAAGGGAGCATTGCAATTTTAATCCACTCTGATTATATGTGTGATGGATACATTTTTCTAATAATATCAAATTTGATCCAAAATTTGTGTCGGATTTTATGCGATAAAATCATACCAAGGAAAAAAATACATAAATATTAGGTAAATATTGTTTTAATTTTTTTTTCAAGTATTGGCATTTTTATTTTCTAACTATTCTTCAATTTATCAACAATATCAGTTATCAATATCATACAACTCTCGCATTTCTTTGTGTGTTTAAAATGCACACATAACAACAAAATCTTAATCGTTTCACAGACTGGAAACAAATTCTCATTTATAGATGTTATGTTAAAAATCAGGTTTTTTAGATAAAATGCATACAAAGTTGTTTTATCCAAGCACACACAAAAACAAACATAGTATGTGAATTTGCAATAATTTTAATGGTTTAAGCTCGCCTTAAACGACTGCGATAGACTAATGCATTTTCAATTCCAATTACAATTATGGTTATAATTATAAATGAAATTTACATTTTGTTTGCAAACAATATAGCGGCTAAAGACTTAGTTACTAAGGAAACAATAATGTATTTCCTGTTGTGTTTAACGTTTGCAGATATTTTACAATTCGAACATATGTTCGAATATTTTCACGTGAAGTACCAGATGTGTTTTAAAATATTTTAATGAAGTAATGTTCGAAAAATTTCATACATTTGAATTTTCAATTTTGAGTCAGTTTTCAATTATTTTATTTATTCATGTAGTTGATCATGATGGCTTTGGGTTGTTAAATTTTAAAGGCCGATGTTGATTTTGAATAAAGCACAAATTATTTAGGAAATTATTGCTTTTTCTTTTTCTTTTTATTATTATAATATTGTTATGGTTCAATTATGTATCCATCCGATGCACGGTGGTCCAGCAGACCACTTTTCTTGGCCAAAACTCAATTTTTTTAGGATCTTTAAATGAATTATTTTAACCATAATCTTATAGAAAACATTCAGAGGCAACAAAAAACATATTTTGTTTTAGAGAACGGCAGTTTACCGTTATGTTACAAACCGTCAAAGTTGACACTCTCAGAGTTTTTGTAAACAGTATTCCGTGGGCCGCTTTTTTGTGTATACTTTTAGTTGCGCAAAAGAACAATAATCAGGTGTCTAGTGAAACCAACTTTATGGATAACGATGCTGACAGTTAGTATTTTGATTATACAATAAAAGAGTTTAGAAAAGAAAATACGTTGTTGCTAAACATTTCACATGTTTATTGGGATAAAAGTAAAAAAAAAAAATTAACTTTTTTAAATTCATGGAAGCTTTTAAAAAATTGTTTAAAATTGTTAAACATGAAAAAAAATCCGAAATTACAGAAGATAGTTTTGAACATTTTGCCTAAGTATGAATGTGCACTTTTTTGCACTTTTTGAGAAAAAAATTTTTCTTTCAGGCAACCTCTGTTTGCAAAATCTAGATATTTTTTATATTAGGTTGACAAAAGAGAAAAGAGGAGGTGAAAAATACTATATTTTTAAAAATGTTGCACAAAACGGTAAAGATGAAGACAATAAAGTAGATATCTACCACCAGTTATCTGAAAAAAATCGACCTTTTCGTATTAATTAGGCAGCAAAGTGGAATTTGAGTGAAATCAAAGTGGAATAGGAATTTGAAATTGTTTCAATCAAAGTTTGTGTGTTCTGGCAGCAGCAATTTCGTTTAGGAAAGCATTGTTACACACTGAATTAGAACAATATTTGTAACGTACGTTGGGTAAATCTATTGTTTCCAAAAAAATGTTAGGTTCTAGAAATAGTAATTGTATACCGATTTCAAAAAATAAATTATACCATAGTACATAGTACAGTTTGGTTTTTTTTTACATAACAATATTTCCCCAAATTAAAAATTAAAAAAGGCCAATTTGTCAGTTTGGCCTATTGTAGTTTCATAATTATACCCAAATATAACAAAAGTTTTCCCAATCTGCATCTACATTGCACAAACATTCCTCACGTTTACATAGAAAAAAGAGGAAATTAAGTAGTAACTTTTTACTTTTTAAAAAATTTTATTTTTGGGGAAAAAGAACATTGGAATAAAAGCCAATAAATATCACAAATATCCCCTTTTTATAAATTATGTAAAGTCACGTCACTTTTTTCTTTGCAGATTTCGTTCCTTTTTAAAGAACTTTTAATTTTAAAAAGAATTTGCAAGTTTTTAAAATGTAATTATTTTTATACTCCTCATAGTCCTATATTGGTGATATTGATAATTAGGGAAAATATATACCAGATATAGCCTTACAAAAAAATTTCCTTGAAAATTTGCAATAAAAATTATGGTAAATATTGCATATAAGAGGCTATGGATTTCTTCTAAATATACTAAATTTTTATAATTTTATCTATATTAGTTTAGAGTAAAAAATGAATGATTTAAAGATTTTTTTCCTTTTGACTTGTCATGACATTGTTAGCGAAACCTGATTGAAACCTCGAAAAAAGTGCAGACACACCCTTCTCTCGCAAGTATTGTAAGTATTTTATTTTAGATGAAAATATTGAACTTAGTGCACATTTTTTCGATTTCAATATCGGAATTAGATAGCTAATTTAATGTAGTTATACAAAATGGCCTAGTTTTACTATTTCAACCCACAATTAATCAGTTTTTTGCATTCAAATAGTTTTGGCCAAGAAAAGTGGTCCGCTGGACCATAGTGCGATGGTCCAAATTTTCGATGACGCTGAAGCATAATTGAGGTTCTATGTCGTTCAGCTCTTGAATTGTTGCTGGCTTATCGACGTACGCCTTTTCTTTCAAATAACCCCAAAAAAAGAAGTCCAACAGTGTCAAATTACATGATCTTGGCGGCAAATTGACATCACCACCACGTAAGATAACACGGCCATTCAATTTGTTATGCAAAAGAGCCATTGTTTCGTTAGCTATGTGGCAAGTGACACCGTCCTGTTGAAACCACATATCGCCCACATCCAAATTCGGGCCATAAAAAGTTCGTTATCATCTCACGATAACGAACACCATTCACATTAACTGCCTGACCTGCCTCATTTTGGAAAAAATACGGCCCAATGATGCCGCCATCCCAAAAACCGCACCAAACAATCACTCTTTGTGGGTGCATTGGTTTTTCGACAATCACTCTTGGAGTATCATTCACCCAAATGCTGCAATTCTGCTTATTGACGAATCCACTGAGGTGAAAATGTGCCTTATCACTGAAGATGATTTTCTTCGAAAATTGATCATCAACTGTTGCCATATTTCCTGCAGTACGAGCTGTACGCGTATGCACTGGTGTCTCAAATTTCCTACAGACCCGGTTTGCTCAATTTTTTGCACTATTTTTCCGATTTTACGCACATTTGGACGATTAAATTGACCGAAAAAATCACGAAGTGAACGAGATGCATTTTGATTTGAACGCCCATTTTCATAATAAGCCTAAATAACTTTAACGAGTTGCTCGATTGTGTATCTTTCCATGGTTCAAATTGAGTTAGTCCGAAATTTAGAAATGTCAAATGAAATGCAGAAAAGAACTTGACGCTTAGGTGGTGATTCACATTCAACATCGGCCCTTACAAATTAACCACCCTTTATAAGCGAAAATAGCCCTCCAAGGATGTCGAATGTTAAAGTTCGCTTGCTTTTTATGCAATATGCAGCAGATGTACATATATATGACAAAACAGCAGTTTATCGCATAAAAAGCAAGCGAACGTTAACGTTTGACGTCGCGGGACGTGCTGTTTTCACTTATATTTACCTATTATGTAATTAACAGGGCAACCGAAAATATGCTACAGCATGTTTTTTTGCAACAAAATATTAACAAATGGGTAGTATATTTACATGTTTCATACTCTTACAAGTGTTTTGACACCTATTTGTTAGAGCATATTTTGGCATATTTTACCCATAAAGCCATATTTCGGCTTATTTTGGTTTTAGGAGCATATTTTTAAAAAAACCTTCATTTTTTGACAATATTTTATATTTTTTAGGGCATATTTTTAAAAAAAATATCCTTTTTTAAGCACATTTCATATTTTTACATTAATTTTCGTTTAAAAAAACGTTTAAAATCTTGTTCTTTACGCGCGTTCTTGTTTTATAAATAAACAAAACATAAAGAAGAAGAGACAACCACCGATTTCGATCTTGAACATAATGCCTAAAGCTAAAACGGCAGAAGGGATTCCTGACTTGCGAGCTGAAAGTTATTGCAACACATCGCAGATTTCAAGTTAAGCAGCATTTGCTATATATTTGCCTTGATAAAATACAATAGAGCAAGTTGGAATTAACATTAGGTGGATCGTATTTGCGGGTGGTAGAGGCGACTCTTCTCAAAATAAGAATATCTTAGTTTTGTTGAGTTGAATCATATAATTTAGCATAGTTGTTGTAAAATTATATGATTTGACAAGAAATACAAAAAGAGTAATAGAATTATGATTAATTCCATAGTAGTTTTATTGGAATGAAGCTTGGTGCTTACATCTTGAGCGCTGTATGGTTGTTTGTTAACTTAACTGCAGACGTTTTGTGTATGCTGACATCTACTTTACAAAATAAGAAAACTATTTGAGGAATACACGGTCTACCAAGTGCCATCTTAAACAGTTCTTCGAACTTAACATTTAAACTGCATGGACAATATACGATTGTGACGACGCCATCAAATATCTGGATTTAAGAGCATATTTTATGATTATAAGAGCATATTTTGCTATTTTTATGGCATTTTTTAAGCGCATAATTAATTTAATTTTATTAAAATTCAATGTTTCAAAAATGTTAATTCATTATGCATTGGTTTCGATGTCCTAGATAAGCATGAAAAACAAATTTCATGGCATTTCGACAATTTTCGAAAAATGTTAGAAAATTTCGAACTTGCAAAATTGCAGAATAACATCACTTGCACTTATATTTTTCTCATAATTTTGCGTATTGTCACTATATAGCTGCTTTTTTTTAATAAAAGGTCATTTGCTTTCAATAGAAGTTTAAAATTTAAATTTAATTTAAACTTTAAATTAATTTAATTAATTTAAACTTTAAATGCATTATTTATGTATTTAATTTTTACTTCGAATTAATGTCTGTTTTTTAATTAGAAGAATTAGAACTAGAAGTCGTATAAAAGTACGAAAAGCTTATTCTAAGGTATTTCGACATATTCGAAATTATGTTCGAATATTTCGAACTTGTCAAAATCTGGGAATAATATGAAAAAGTTAATATTAACGTCGCCTGTACTTTTATTTTTAGCCATTTAAAATGTAATTTATCTTTAATAGAAGCTTAAATTCAATTTTGATATATGTACACAACTTTTACCAAAAATTAATCTTTCAACCCCGTACATTTCATTCAGCTGTCATTTAGAAGTCTTAGAAACGTACGAAAATACAAATTCTTAGACATTTCGGCAACAACTCTGAATAATGTGTCCTGCACTTGAATTTTTCGCCATATTTTGCGTATAGTCACCAAATATCTGTTTTTTTTATTGAATTAAATTGTCATTCTTTAATGAAACTTTATCTCAGTATTTTGAAATTTTACTAAAAATTAGTGTATCAAACATGTGCATTTATTAAGCAGTAATGCAGAAGTCGTAGAAAAAACTAATTTTGATTCAATGCGACATTATCGAAATTATGTCCGAAAATTTCGAACTTGCAAAATCTGTTAATAATAAGTGAAAGATAATGCAAATGTAGCGTCCACTTATACGTTTCACCTAATTTTGCATATAATTACCAAGTAACTGCATTATTTTTGAATAAAATTTAATTTTTCCTCAGAAGAAGCCTTTTGTACATTATTTATATAATTTTTCTTAAAAATTATTATTCAAACATGTATATTTATTATGTGATTATTTATAAGTCGTAGATACGCACGGAAAACTAATTTTGAGGCATTTTGATACTTTTGAACTTATGTTCGAAAATTTCGAACTTGCCAAAATTTGGGTAATATAATGCGAATGTCGTCAGCGCTGCTAATTTTTTGTTAATTTTGTTGAATTTCGAATAAAAGAAATCATTGTCGAAGGAAAATGTTCAAAAAATGTAACATAGTACCTTAAAAAAGTTTCTACAACTAGAATTAAAATTATATTTGAATATTAATCTTCAAGTGCTTATTTAATTGTTTAGTAATAAATTTAAGATTAATTTAATTTTCTATACCGTTTCTGTACAACATATTTCAAAATGTCTGCACCTGCTTTATTACATAAATAAAAATAAGTATTATGGCACAACCTCATCCTCGATTTCCTACCAAAACTTTTAACTCAACATGGAATGTAAAGTAAGGGAGAGCAAGATAAACACATTATACCTAAATGCAGATAAAAAAATGAATACACATACCGCACCGAATTTATATGACAGGAATAGAATAAGATAACGCATTTGGTAAAATATTTTAAACTTTATTTTATCTTAGCTTGATTAGAATGTTATGATGCTAAGAATGTGTAGCAAAGGAAGCATGCGGCAAGATTATATTATGACAAAGTAAATAGTGCAAATATTTGTAAAAGATTAGTAGATTTGGGAATATTTGAAAATTTATAAATTTTTTGATTGGAATACATTTAATAAATTAAAAGCGTAATTTGTAAGCTTTTTAACAACAAATTTTATAAATTTTTTTTCTTATCAATTGACTAAAGTATATTTAGATATAACAAATTATTATTAAATTTTTTTCTTGCCTTCTTTACCATTTCAGACACCACAACCACAGTCGATTGTACCATCAGTTCCGAAAGTAAAGGTCAAGAATGTCTCGACAATGTTTGCCAGCGTTTGCTTATACAACAGCCCGAATTCTTTGGTCTGCGCTATGTGGTCAAGGGAAAAGAAGATGAAATGAAATGGGTCGATTTGGAACGATCGCTCAGTCGTCAATTGGAAAAATATGCAGCCAGTACAAAGATATTCCTACGTGTCCGCCACTATGTCACCACGGGCGTGCAACACTTAAGTGATGAGGTGACACGTTATTATTATTTTCTACAATTGAAGAGTGATATCTACGAGGGAAAAATTGCCTGCGATATCAGAACGGCCATACTATTGGCCCTCTATTGTCGGCAGGCGGAATACGATAGTTATCAGAGTGATAAGCAGAGTAAAGATTATTTGAAAAAGTCACTTGTATTGCCGAAAAATTTGCAAGGTAAGTTATCGATCGATCGATCGATGTGGAACAAAAGAGTTCAGAGATAAGTGTTATATTTACTTGTATAGAAATGTTTCTTGAAAATAAACCATTTATTGCGCTCTTTGTGTCACCGATAAGATATGTTAGGAACTTAGATGTGTGTTCGTTCGTTCGTACACTTTTGTGATTCATTTGTTATGAATTCTTTATAAAATTGACGTCAAAATTGACGCAGAACATAAGTGCTATTGTGAGTCAATTTGTCTGTGTTGTCTGCGACTGAGGTTGATTTTTGGGTTGAAATGCAAAATATTATTGTGGTGGATATGAATTTCTTAACCGCAATTGTGTTTTATATACTTTATACACTTGAAAGCGACGCAATATAGTTGTCAGGCTAAATGAAATTTAAACCTGCCTCTTCCATGTTCGGTTCTTAAAATTATCTGTTGGCAGTGGTTGACAATTCCATAAATATTTCTTTTTTTTCTCAACAATTATTTATATTTACTATTAGTGTAAAATGAAAAATACTTTGAAAACAAAAACAGTTAATGATATGGCTGTTTTTTAGCCGAATAGAAAGCTAGAATAGATGAGAAGCCATTGGCAAAATGTATTATCTAGTCTACTAGTTGCGCTGCATTTTATTAACTCTTAGGAACAAGTTCTTTGAAACATTACTAAGAACTACAGTGGATATTGGATGTATGAAATACTCAAAATGTACTTAGAATGAAATCTCCCCGAGATTTATTTACATGTTCCCTTATTCTTAATTTGGAAAATGGGAAACTCTTCCCCGGAATAAAAATAGGTATTACAAATGTAAATTAAATGTAGAATTGAATTAAAAGGTCTACATAGTTTTGAATTAAAACGAAAAAAAAAAAATGAAAAATAATTCCGCCAACAAGTTGTATCAAAATAATGAAGTTTTTAATGGTAAAAATGCAAAAAAAAATCAGAGTTAGGGAAAATTCTGCCCAAAATTTACTATTTTTGTAGCAGAATGTGCTATAATTCTACCAAAAAGTACAATTATAGTAGTTATTGTCAAAGTAGTACAAAAAATAATTTTATTTTACCAAATATTACAATTTATTGTACCAAAAAGTACTTTTAGTGCACCAAACAATATTTAATTGTACAATTTATAGTACCAAAAATTACATTTCTTGTACCAGAAGACATTTATATTATAGAATTCAGATAATAAAATTCTAATGTTGGATAAAACAACAAATTATTATATTGTACAGCATTGGCTAGAAGTAGTACCAGCATTTTAGCCTGGTCATGGTCGTATTTTTATAGATCCATTTTACAAAAACTGGAAAAAGTTTATTGCGTATAAAAAAAACTTCATTAATTTTAGCAAATGTGTAGAGAAATACAGAGAGGTAGAGAGAGAGAGAGGGCGAAGCAACAAGGACAGAGAGATGGATTCGCCAGAGACGGAGAGGGAAGAGACGGATAGAGTTAGATAGAGCCAGAGAGGAAGAGAGAGAGAGAGAGATATTGAGGGTAGAGAGAGGTAAAGAGCAGAATTATAATTGTTTCCCTAAACGACCTTGATTTGACTTGGAAAGTCACCGACAAACCCAAACTACATACATTGTTTCAAGGGCAACAAAGGGCGAATGCCAACAACTCCAACCACGCGATCGGTCACCTACAACCTTCATTTGTCCTCGAATACTAATAATTGTTTAAAGTGCAAACAAAAATACCATCGATCCCACGAGCACACGCGACGGCCACCAACGACACATTCTGATCACATTAAGGAATCGACATCACGAGGAAAAGTGTTATTTAATGCTGTGTGATACGATGTTATTCTCATTACATCGAGAGCTCCATTTACTTAAATGATCGAACATTTTGCTTGGTGGGTCGTCGGTTGCTATCGCGTCAAAGTTCATTGCTAAGTTGCTCAGTCCTCTCAGGGCAATAATTATCGAAGGTATAACTTTTTAACAATTTTTTAAAATATCAAAATTGGCATAGCACAGTCGAATAGAGCATAAAAAACTATAAGAGAACGTATATTTATTTTTTCTCTAAGGTCAAAAAAGTTCATGCACCAACCGCGATGAAGTTTTGAAAATTTTTTATAATCTTTTTGGTTAAGAAAAATAAATAATATGTTTATTTAAAACAAAAAATAGCTCAAGTATGAAATTTCATTAATATTTAGAGATGGTAAGAGATTTTTCCGCAAACCAAAACATGTCTTTAACCTTTTTTAACGAAAAATAAAAATATCCTCGAACTTTAAATCTTACATTTTTATCTTTCAATAACTAACTCATAATTTTTCTTATTTTTATTATACGAGTAATGTATGTATGTAACTTTCAGTAATTTAAAAAATAATAAAAATAAAAAAAAAAATAAATTTTTAAATAATTTTTAATACACCTGTTTAGAAAAACCAATTGGTGCGTGAACTTTTTCCAGAAAAATTACAAAAGATTATGATTTTCGTAGTTACTAGGACATGGTTGACCTCATGGTACTATGCCAAAAAATTGGTTATACCCCTAATGTACATATCTACCATGTATATCGAACATGAACATGCGAAGTAGATATAAGCCGAAAACGTCCAAGCACCAATTCATTTTTTGAATATGACCGTTAACATTCAAACATGAGAATGGAGGCATTTTTTTCTCCACAAATTTGTTTAATCGAACTTTGGTCTGTTGAACCAACTATTGTTGGTTAAACCCAAATTTCATTGGTTTAACTCGACTATGGTCGGTTGAATCGGACTTAGGTCTGTTAAATCGGACTTCGGTCTGTTGAAACTGACTTTGGTCTGTTAAATCGGACTTCGGTCTGTTGAATCCGACTTCGGTCTGTTGAATAGGATTACGGTCTATTGAATCGGACTTCGGCCTGATAAATCGGACTTCGGTATGTTAAAACGGATATTCGTTCTGTTGAATCGGACTTCGGTCTGTTGAATCGGAATTCGATTTGTTGAATTGGATTATGGTCTGTTGAATCCGACTTCGGTCTGTTAAATCGGAATTCGCTGTGCTGAATCGGATTTTGGTCTGTTGAATAGGATTTCGATCTGTTGAATCGGACTTCGGTCTGTTGAATCGGACGTCGGTTTGTTGAATCGGACTTCGGTTTGTTGAATCGGACTTCGGTCTGTTGAATCGGACGTCGGTTTGTTGAATCGGACTTCGGTCTGTTAAATCGGACTTCGGTCTGTTAAATCGGACTTCAGTGTGTTAAATCCGACTTCGGTCTGCTGAATCGGATTTCGGTCTGTTGAATTGGATATCGGTCCGTTGAATCGGACTTCGGTCTGTTAAATCGGACTTCGGTATGTTAAAACGGATATTCGGTCTGTTGAATCGGACTTCGGACTGTTGAATCGGACTTCGGTTTGTTCTGCTGAATTTCCCTTTGTACCCCATGAATGAGGTATGGGATAGCTTCTAGCGTTGTTGTGAATTAACACGCTATCTATTTTTAGATTTACAACTAACGGCTCCTACTTGTTTATCGACGAATGCGAACGTCACTGTTTGAGAAGCTCTTACTAGACACGCCGATTAACTCGACACTTATACTGCGAAGTTACTGTCAACAACATTCGGGGGGAGCCGACAATGAAATAACAATTTTTTTTTAAGATGACTGGAGCCATGTTTGAACCTGCGATCTCCCGCATGGTAGTCGCGTGTTCTAACCACTATGCCACGGTCGGTCCCAATCGGACTTCGGTCTGTTAAATCGGACTTCGGTCAGTTGAAACGGACATAGGTCTGTTAAATCGGACTTCGGTCTGTTGAATCGGACATAGGTCTGTTGGATCGGACTTCGATATGGTGCACGAAGATACTCTTCGATCCTGTAGCATTGTATTAGATATTAGCACCATAGCATCCTGATGCTAACACTCCGCTGGGTACGGTTATTAGTTCTATCGCGATTTCGCAATCGAGACAACTACGAGATGTATAAGTCGATTTGCTGAAGAACACTAGTCATCATCACGTTCCTGAGTTGCGAATACCAAGCTGATTTACGACGAATGCCCAATCATCCATACAACCACGAGTTGCAAAAGTCGATTTGCTGAAGAACATGAGTCATCAACACGATCCTAAGTTGGGGATACCAAACTGCCAATGGTGTCTATATCATCGGCATAGGCTAGTGGCATGTGGCACGTGGCTCTTGTGGAATATGGAGCCAAACATGTTGACACCAGCCTTTCTCATCACCTTCTCCGTAACTATATTAGATAGTGTTCAGGAAAAGCTATCGCCCTGCCTCAGATCTCTTTCCGTGCTGATTGGTTTAGAGTGATCCTTACCAATCTTAATAGAGGATTTGGTATTTTTCAAGGTATAGCATTTTCATATAGCATTTTCCATATCGGAGAGTCGAAGGCATTTTTGTAGTCAACAAAGAGGTGATAGTTATCAATCTGCTTTTCATGAGTTTTTTTTCTAGGATTTGTCGTAAAGTGAATATTTGATCCGTCGTAGATTAACTATAATTGGCTTTAGACGTTCACACAATATGCTCGACAGGACCTTGTACGCAGTTGGTAATAGGTATATCTTACACTCACAACGATCTCCTTTCTTTTATATGGGACATAACAGATTGAAACTCCAATCCCCGGGTATGCTCTCCTCTATTCAGATGTTCTCCATGAACTGATGCATGCTCCTAATCAGCTCCTTTCCACTTGCCTTAAACAATTCAGCAGGGAGATCATCGGCGGGATATTGCCACATGTATTTCGCTCTGGCTCGGAGGTGGACAGTTAATACCACCGTCATGGATTGGTGAGGGGTCTTCTGAAGTTGTGTCCATATCTTTAGAACGTTATCCGTGTCCGTCACTAGCTGGCCAACGCTGTCCTTGCAGAAGGGCAACCCTGTTCCACGCATTCTCGCCTTAACTCTCTAGTAGAATTTTTGGGCTTCATCTCTGCTTCGGAGCAACTCAGTACACTCATCCTGTTTTTTTTTTAGCTCCTTCTTTTTCCGCCTAAAGAGACGAAACGCGTCTCTCGTCTCTTCTCCCTGTGCTGTTCACGAACAGCTCGCGTAGCCATTGGCTGCAGTTTCGCGTGTATGCAGTTTATTTTGTAGCAGTAACAATAAAACGGTTGTACTTCGCGGCGTATGATTTACGTGGAATATTACTTATGATAATCATACGCCAGCCTAAAACATGAAAAATTCCCCTATACGATACTTACTAGCTTCAAATCGATGTTAAATTATTGTCGCATGTAACCTGACAAAACGAATGATGCAGAACTTTTTCTTTTTGGGACTACTTTCACTTGCAGTTCTTAGAATTGAGTCCCAAAATCATGTGTAATATTGTGTAATTTAACTCACGATTTAAATCGTTTAATCGAAATATAAAAGACAGAATTTAAAAATTAAAATTTATACAATTTCATCTACTTAAGTAATAAAAAAATGTAAAGTTTTAAAAGTTTTTTTTTTTTAAAATTCAGTTCTTTTAAGCTTTTCAAAATCTTTTCATCTTTCTTCAATTTCTTTAAATGATACAATTTTGCCTCGTATATGTTTTATTAATAGCTTTCATTTCTCCCCATTTTGCTACAGGTTTGGCTAACGATGACAATCTTTTGGACAGTCTTATTCTCGAAGTTCTGCAACAACATTCGGGCATCCAACATCTTACCACCTCACAAGCCGAGGAAATGTACATCCAGTGCTGCCAACAACTTGAAGGTTATGGCGAGGAACGCTTTCAGGCAAAAGATAATCTGGGAAACGATATTAACCTAGGTCTAGCCATCAATGGCATGGTAGTGACGGCAGAAAATGGTCGTCAATATTTCCCTTGGAAAGATTTTCATACCGTTACCATTGATAAACGTACAATACGCATTGAACAGAATAAAGCCGATGGTACCCTTTTTGTGGGTTCATTTATTTTCTCCGAAGCAGATACGGCACGTTATTTTTGGAAACTTTGCATAACGCAGCATAAATTCTTTAAACGTTATATTGACGAAGATTCGGCGAGTATGGGTGATGTTGAAAGTGCCAATGGCATATCAATTGGCGGCGGTGGTGGTGGTGGTGATACAATAAATGCTTCCGCCTATAGTGGTTATGATTTAAGCGATTCACGTGAAGATCTGTTACTTGAACATCGTGCCATTTATGTGCCGGGGGCAAATAATTCTGTAACCATTGGAGGAGGTGGAAGTGTTTATCAACAGTCTGGTTCACAGCAGCAATCACAAGAGTATTTATCGTCAGCCCAGTCGTTGCATCATCAATCGAATTCACAATTGCCTCCACATGGCATGATAACATCGGCCAATTCTTCGTCGGCTTTAATGTCTTCCAATATCTCTTTGGCAGCTAGTCATCAGTCGGGCAGTGGTCGAGCGGATAATAATGGTATAAATGGCAGTGCACTGCACATGGGCCATCATAGTGGAGGCGTCGGTGGTGGCGGCGGTGGACAAATGGGACAGAGTTGGTTAAGCAAGGTAAGTTTAGAACTTGAAATTAAAATTTCGAAACAATTTCTTAGCTAGGAAACTGTTAAGACAAGTTGATTTTGGAAATATTTTGTTGGCTAAATGAATATTTTTGTTTTTTTTTTTTGGAGAATAATTGCAAATGACAAAAAATGTAACTGAATATAATTAAATGGGCCATGAATATAAAATTTTTAAAACTAATTTAAAAAAACTAGTGCGTTTTTGGTTTGGAACACATATTTCCGTGCCGCAAACCTAAATCTTCTGCATATAAACTTCTGTAAGGACTATCGATGCGATCTTTTAGGTTTGGTGAGAATTATCCAAAGGACTATCTTAAAGAATATTAACCCTATATGTTGTTCCTTTATTACATATGTGATAACATCTCGTTTTTCTCCATCTTTACAGGAATACTCTCATGACTACGTCTCGTCATCTCAACATCTATCGAACAGCATTTTGGATACACGGCTCCAAAGCAGCTCCTGTCAAGATTTAAGCAATAACAATTTACACAGTAGTTCTAGTTTCTTGGGTCACAACAACAATAATCACATCTTAGCAGCTGATGCTCACGAAAGGGAGCGCCTTAAAGCCATGTTGCCGACATATCGACCGGCTCCCGACTATGAAACTGCCGTCCAACTAAAATATCGCAATCCTTCGAGCGAACTGTACAATCTCAATCAATTGCAGTATCAAGCGGCGGCTTTAGCAGCGCATAACACGGCCGCGGCCTACTATGCTGGCTCGCAGCCTGATGTCCACCAAGCCGGTGAGGGTTTATTACTGGGACACATGGCTACACACCGTTACCCCGATGTTGCACAACCGGCACAAGCAATGCACGCCCAGTATAATCTAAGTGCCGCCGCTGCTGGTGTAGGAGGCTCCGCGCAAGGCAATAATGTATACGTCGATGTATCGCAACGACTGCAGATGATAAGAACAAAACCTCCTCCCCCATATCCGGTAAATCGTTTGAGTTCTTCTTCGACACCCGACTTGGCGGTGGCCTCACATCGTCCCCTATTGGGCTATCGTGCTTATGTGTCTGGATCTTCTCCTGATTTGGTATCGAATCGAAATCTCCTTAACTCTCAATATCCATATCCTGGTCCGGGTGGAGGAGTCGGACAAATAACCACTTCATCGGGCGCCACAATGCTGCATCAATATCCCTACATGGGCCACATGGGTCATTCGCAATCGTATCTACCGCCTCATGGTACCTTTGAAAATCTTAATATGATCGAGGAACAACCTTCGATTATGTCTCAACTAAGACAGTCGGCATTGTCACAAGCCGCCGCTGCAGCGGCCAATCAAACGTACGAACAGAACTCTCCGACATTGCCACCATCGGGTTATCGTTCATCGTCGTCATCATCCCAACAACAACAACAACAGTCTACACAACCAGCTGCCCTGCAACGAAATGCCATGAATGGTTCTATCGAACCGATTTATGAAAACGTGCCACTGCCTCAGTATCAGTCATCCACTGCAGTGACACCACAACGCAACAACGAACAAAGATCGTCGGGATCTTCTACACACAACAGCAACAATCACAATGAGCAATCAATGCGTAATCGAACGTCTTCCATACAATCAGCGCCCGGGGGAATGCACAATCAGCAGCCGCCAGTGCCCGCAGTAAGACATCATCATGCTCAGCCAAGGGAACAAACATCGCAAACGCAACCAAAACAATACTTGCAAGATGAGCCCGATGAAATTTCCATGAATATCAAAAAGTTCAATCATCAAACTCAACCAGATCGAGCGGCTAGTACCGATATGCAACTGTTGGATCCCGCACCACCCCAAAGGGCAGTGCGTGCTGCATCAGCCGCGCCCGCCATTGGGCAAACCAGTGGCAGTAGTCAAGAACAACCCCCTGTTAAAGTTACTCCACCACCTCGACAGCATAGGAATATGAAAAACTCTTCCTCAGTTTCAGCAGTAGATGTGCTGCAGGCCACCTCCTCCCCCAATTCGTCATCGTCAGCAGCCATGAATACATCGCGCATAACGTCATCGCTGTCACACGATGATTCCTTGAATCATCAATTTTCCACTCTGAATTTGTCTTCCAACTCATCTTCCATGTACAACTCAACACTCGATACAACAATACAAAGTACCAGCACGGCGAATTCGTCGACAACGACAAAAGAAAAACGTAAAAAGAGATGGAATTTTCTGGGAAGAAGTAAAACACCCGACAAACAAAAGTCCGCCACATTGGGAAGAGAAAAGGCATCAAACAGTTCTAAATTACAGAAAATCAAATTGGCTCAAGATGATCTAAATCTACATCATAGATGGTCGACGGGAGTGCCGAAATTGCAACCGATTTCAGGGCAATACTCTAAAGACAAATTGGTAAGTTAGCACAGGGTGCAGCTACAAAAATGGCAGTAGTTGAAGTAACTAAGAACTTTGTCATTTTCTATTTTTATAGAGTCAAATTCTCACAGATAAAGTAAATGATACCCAACTTTTTATGGAGTTTGAAGCCATACCCAAGAGACGAGAAATGGCACGCTACGACTGTGCTTTAATGGATGAGAATACCATGAAGAATTCTGATCCAAATTTTCTGCCTTACGACGACAATCGTGTGCGCCTTACGCCTACAATGGAAAATCGCCATGGTTATGTAAATGCCTCTCATATATCAGTAAGTATAGGGGTCTTAAAGAATCCCATATTAATGCAATATTAAAATCTCATATAATATAATGAACTGTTTTTGTTTAATTACATATTTCTATTCTAGGCTACGGTTGGTAATAAACAACGTTTCTATATAGTTGCTCAGTCACCCCATGATGATCTGACAACACGCATTTTTTGGCAATGCGTTTGGGAAGCCGATGTTTATTTAATTGTTCAGCTATCGGAAGATTTAAATTATATACCGCCAAATACAAATCAACGTATGGAGTTTGGTCAGGTGAGTTCTAGATAGTATTTAGTATAGGTATTTAGTATAAAGGTGTTTAATTAGGGTGTGCAGGAAGTAATGATTAAGTCAAATTTAAACTAAATGAGTTTAAACAGTCTTGAAACTGTAGTATTTGAATTTTTGTGCGTTCTAATGCTTTTTTTGGACTTATTAAAAGTTTTTCTTTAAAAACTTACAATTCCAAAAACAATTCAGTGAAATTGGTGTTTCCAGTATGTTGGATTAGGTAAAAGACAATTAATCACACTTCCATAAGACTACGTCATTACACCATTCCGAGACCATTATGATCCATTGTGATTTTCTTATTTGAAATAAAATTAGAGAGTATAGTGTACAATAGAATTAGCCAAGACTCATAGAAATGTTGAAAGATTTTAAAAAAGATACTTTAAAAGGAAAGAGAGAAATGTTCTATGTATTCAGCAGTTTTATCCCGTGAAAGTTTATATAATTAAATTAATGGGATTCGGCGTGACGCACATAGAGACACTATGGTCTTCTAACTGTAAGCCAGATCAAACCTGCAGGGAAAAACTGCAGCCAACAGCAACGCGGGCAGCGACGGATCGTTAAAATGAGAAGGGGAGGGAGATAACACGCCTCTTCAGGCAGAAAAAGCGTCTATGGAAGAAAAGAGAGAGCCAGGATATTGAAAATTACAGGGATAGAGGTAAAGCCCGAAATTTCTACCAAAAGGTAAAAAGTAAAAGGTTTGGACCAGGGCAGAACTTTTTGAAGCCGGCGGTGATGAGCTGGCAACGTGCATGCACCAGCTCAAAAACACGATTTGGCTCAAGGAATGCATTTCCGAAGATTGGAGTCTGAGTGTTTTATGTCCTGTGCTTTAAAAAGGCGATCCCCACTTATCGCGGGTTCAGTCTTTTACCCATCGCATACAAGGCCCTGTCTAGTGTTTTATGTGAAAGACTAAATCCCATTTTAGCGAACCTGATTGAACCTTATCAGTGTGGCTTTAGACCTGGTAAATCCACGACCGACCAGATATTCACACTGGACAATTCCTAGAGAATGCCCAAGAAATGCAGATCGACACCTACCATCTGTTTATTAACTACAAATCTGCATTTGACAATCCGAAACGACAGAAACTATTAGATGCTATGGCTGAGTTTATTTTCCCCTCGAAGCTGATACGACTTTGCGGGATGACACTGACTGACACGAAGTCTTCAGTGAAAATAGGCACAAATCTAACAGAGCCATTTTCTACCAAGCGAGGCTTCAGATAAGGCGATAATCTGTCATGCGATCTCTTTAATATCATCATGGAGATGATCATGCGGAAGGCAGCAGTAAACACGACTGGCACCATCTTTAACAGAAGCCACATGCTGCACGCATATGCCGATGATATAGATATCATTGATCGAGGACTGCGGGATGTTACTGCGGCCTTTTCGAGCATTGAGAAGCAGTATTTCTGAAGACTTCACAATGGCGAAGATATCGGCCTGAAAAACACTACAAACGGTGCAATGTTCCCACGATACGTTTGCAAAATGTTTGATGTGCCGGTTCATCCTCTATCTCGACCTTATACGGGGACCAAGCAGAGTCAAACACTTTTTCCCGGCAGGCTTGACTATCCACGTGACAAGCATAGCATTTCCGCAGACTTCACAATGGCGAAGAAATCCGCCTGAAAAATACTACAATCGGCATCCAATCGGAGGTTTTGGTTGCAATTGAGATCTTCGCTGAAGACACCTGATCCTAAAAGCATTTTTTTAATTTTAATCCTTTGGTCGCCCTTTCCTCCGTGTTGCATGAAATTCTCAATAAGGTGCGCGTGAATAGTATTAGCTTCCTTTTCCCATTCCAATAAAGCTTGAACGTCGTCCTGCATAAGGTCAGTCGGAGCAGACCTTCCAGTAACGAGAAGGACCACGTTGTCAAAAACCTTCGATAGCTCAGTGGAAGCGACTTAGACTAGCAATCCGAAGGTGCCGGGTTCGATTCCCGGCCGGGGCACTGGCCAAAATCAACATCGATGAAAAATTACTTTTTCAAATACTTTCGAATTCTCCAGCCAACAAAACTCATCCTAGATGCTTCCACTACAAAACTCCAGATTGCGCAAGGATCAAGGAAAAAGGAAAATGATATATCAACATCTCATATAAATCAACAAGCCAGCTGGCGCCATCTTTGGTGGAACTTGACGTAAAAACTCACAACAACAACACCTAACAATCCTTGACACAAACCTTGTTATCTACAAAGGAACGAACAGAGTTGCCAACAATGATCGTATGATAATCGGATTATATGCCCGATCGAGTGCCGATAAATACAAAATCGGTATAAAGAATTATCACCCCAGCTACCACCAGCTGTTACAACAACAACAACCACGTTGTCAAGGAGTGAAGATAATATCATATGCCGACGACTGCACGATTATGGCAAGGGGCCAAAATATTGACGAGCTATGTCAAAGGATGAATACATCCACGATCTTAACCACTTTTTCACTTAAAGGAACTTTCAGCTGTCACCCGCCAATTCATCGGCGACGCTCTTTACCACCTGGGCGAAGTAAGTATCGCTGGAACTAAATATTATTGTCGACGAGGTAAGAATTCAGACGGTAAATCACCCTAAAATCCTGGGAGTATCATTTGACAGCATGTTCTCGTCCTCGACGCATGCCACAGCAACATGCAACAAGTTGCGCAGTAGGAACAAGGTCCTCAAGTCGCTAGCCGGCAGCACTTGGGGCAAGGACAAGGAAACTTTGCCCACTACCTATAAGACAATTGGCCGACAATTGCTAAATTACGCTGTGCCTGTGTGGGCCCCGAAAGTGAGCGACACGCAGTGGAAAAAGACCCAGAGCTGCCAGAATGCAGCCCTAAGGACTGTAACGGGCAGTGGCCTTCGATAGCTCAGTGGAAGCGACGTAGATTAGCAAACCGAAGAAGCCGAGTTTTCCAGCCAACAAAACTCATCCCAGATACGCCCACTACAAATATCCAGATTGCGTAAGGACCAAGGCAAAAGGAAATGATTTATCAACATTACAAATAAAAAATTACAAATCCAGCTGGCGCCATCTCTTGGAGGAAAATGGCGGTTAAAACTCACAACAGCAAAACCTAACAATCCTTGACACAAACCTTGTTATCTACAAAATAACGATACAAAGTTGCCAACAATGATCGTATGATAATCGAATTTTATGCCCGATCGAATGCCAATAAATTGAAAATCGGTATAAAGAATTATCAATCCAGTTACTTCCTCCAGCAGTTACAGCAGCAACAACTGTAACGGGCTGCGTAATAATGCCCTCAGAACACCATCTTCATTAGGAGACGAAGATCCTGAAAGTCAAGGAACATTGTCAAATGCTGGCAAAACAGTTCCTTCTCGGATGTGATACTAGCGGCCATCTGAACCACCATCTTACGGAGATAAAAGCCCCCACGAGACATGTCAGGAAAGATCTTTGGTGTTATGAGAGGGATATCCAACACTATGATTTAGAACACCTAAATCCTATCACATACAGAGCAGCTCTGAGGGACATTCATACACAAACAGTCAATCGAACATCCGCAAGCTAACGAATAAATGTCCTGTTGGGAGGCCGTCCCCCACCTATAGCAGAAGAATAGAGAAGCCTGCCGAGAAGTACGAGAGTGGTACTGGTACAACTACGGATGCCAGGATACAGTAACTGGCTTAACTCGTATTGGTCGAGAATAAATCCGGCAATACAGAATTCATGCCCCTGCATGTGGGAAAGACCCACATGATACTCTCCACCTCTTCAACTGCACGGCAAAACCGGCAGTAGTACGAGAGTGGTACTGGTACAACTACGGATACCAGGGTAAAGTAGCTGGCTTAACTCGTATTGGTCGAGAATAAATCCGGCAATACAGAATTCATGCCCCTGCATGTGGGAAAGACCCACAGATACTCTCCACCCCTTCAACTGCCCGGCAAAACCGGCCCGACTGAATCCAATCGCACTCTTGACCCACTGCATTGAGGTGGCTAGATTCCTACTTTTGGATGTAGACGAGAAAAAGATTTATAGAGAAGAAACGCAATAATAATTACAAATGACATAAGTATCTTACATTTATTTGCAGGACGAGCTATTACAACAACAACAACCACGTTGTCTGCATAGGCCACAATCATCTTCCTATTATTTTTTAAGTCTCAAGAACGCCGTTTACCACCCGTAGCCACAGCAATGGGGATAGCACTCCACCCTGCCTTTAAAATGCATTTAACCTTTACCTCGCTTATCAAGTCGTCACGTCGTTGTTAGCCAGCTTTAGCTTTATTTTAGATTATTTGAAGCTTATACGATCCAATTGCTTTTTAGAAAACTTGGCCCTGTTGAACTACTTCTTTGTGCGCTTCCGTTTATCCCTCAGCTCTTCATTACACCACACAGGCTGAGATTTTTCTCCTGAGAAAGTATAGGATATGACTCTTTGGCCCGTGCGTGTAATAAAAGTTTTCAACTCAAGCTATCACCAGATTCGTCCTCCTATTTGCGGCAGTCCCCAAATTGCCGTAGGTTTTCAGAGGCCGGGGACCGGCTGTGGCATAATGGTTAGAACACGCGACTACCATGCGGGAGATCGCAGGTTCAAACCTGGCTCCAGTCATCTTAAAAGAAAAAAATAAATAAATTTTTCTTTCATTGTCGGCTCCCCTCGAATGTTGTTGACAGCAACTTCGCAGTATTAAGCGTCGATTCAATCGGCGTGTCTAGTAAGAGCTTCTCAAAACAGTGACGTTCGCATTCGTCGATAAACAAGTAGGTGCCGTTAGTTGTGAATCTAAAAATAGAAAGCGTGTTAATTCACAACAACGCGAGAAGCCATCCCATACCTCATTCATGGGGTGCAAATGGAAATTAAGTTTTTTAAGTTTTTTTCAGAGGCCGGATCCTTTTTTACATATGGCATATACACGGATGACAACAGAAGAGTTCTGCATCGTGATATGTCCATGTATATAATTGCGATTTCTCCCTTTGCTGTATTTAGGAGAGAATATAAAGTGCAAATCCTTCTAGTAACGATGTAAGTTCTTACCTTTTCCTCAGTGCAGGAGAGTGCGTAGATAATGGTGTTGCCTTCATCAAAGCCATGGACTTTGGTGTCTACGATTTATGCCTCTTGCACAAGAGCTATATGCACTTGTTTGCTAGTGAAGTAGAGAGAAAGGCGATGCCTGATGCCTGGCCAAATCACACTCTGCCTTCGAATCTTCCAACTTCAAGAGTAGTTTTTGGTAAAACAAAAGTCCTTTGCGGTACAGGAAATGTACTTTTTGGTAAAAAATGTTTTGAACTTTTACCATACAAATATTGTGCTAAAATTTTTCAAGAAATTCTTTCCTTTATTCCTTCTTCCTTCCTAATGCACCAGAATCTTACAGCAAAATGAGAATTCCCGTGGAGATTTATTTAGAATAGAAAAATATTTCCAGGAAATTGTTTTTCAAAATATAGGTGTTAGACAAATTCTTGTTCCTTCCGACAAATATTAAGGTAAAATTTTGAAAGGGTCTTTGGCAACTTTTTTGCAAATTCTGTACAATTTTTTGTTCTTTTAAATGCAAAATTACTTTTGAAAATAGAAAACATCTTTAGTTTCCAAAACCTGTAGGAATTTTCAGGACATTTATACATAATACATATATCTTATCTCAACCTTTGCTCCTTTTTCCTCACACATCCACATTACAGTTCCAAGTATATCAGGAATTCTCACAAACTACCGATCGACGAATTACCAGCAAACTGCGTCTTTATCATATACAATCAAGACGTTATCGTTCTGTGTGGCATCTAAACTATACCGATTGGGCTGAACAAAATTGTCCGCGGGATGTAAATTACTTCTTGGACTTTCTGGAAGAGCTTAACTCAGTGCGTATGGCTTCGATTAATGAAGTACCACCCGGGCACAATACAAATCCGCCAGTATTGTTGCATTGTCTGGAAGGTGGAGGACGATCTGGAGTAACATTAACAGCAGATCTATTGCTATATACTTTGGATCACAATGAGGTATGATACTACTACAATAACTTTTTTTATAAACTTCTAATAAAAATGTATTCTATCTTTTTAGGACTTGGATATTCCCCGTGTTATTGGCAACCTGCGACATCAAAGGGATAGTATTATACCCTCCTTGGCTCAATATAAATTTATTTATAGTCTACTTATAACATATTTA
Organism: Muscina levida; assembly: GCA_964034835.1. Taxonomy (NCBI): domain Eukaryota; kingdom Metazoa; phylum Arthropoda; class Insecta; order Diptera; family Muscidae; genus Muscina; species Muscina levida. The sequence continues at coordinate 27,565,593 of OZ035881.1, forward strand.
AAAAGAACGAGATTGATTTAAAAAAAAAATGGTTTTCATATTTTTCTACTACGACTTGTAACTACTAAACAAAAAACCGAACGTCCATTTAACTCAACTATCCCTAACCTAACCTTGGAACCCCTTGTTGAATTAGCATTATTTACCCTTCCTGTGTCTGCTTTAGCAATAAAATTGCTTTAAATTAGTTTAATTTATATTATTAGTCTTAAAGAAAACGAACAATTTTTCAATGATTTTTTTTTACAAGTTTTATATACAGGGTGCTTTTCTTTTGTTTATTATTATTCTTTTTTCTATTTTGATACTTTGTTACTTACAGTATCTGCTGACTTTCTACATTGAATAGAATTTTCCTTTATAATTTATTTCTATTCTACAATTTCCTAAATCATTCATTGGATTCTTCAGTACTTTTTGTTTTTTTTTTTTGTATATAAATAGATGATAATATGGGAAAATGAATATAAAAACAAGCGTATTGTATTTTTTTATTTTTATACTATTTATATACTATTTTTTAATCTATTTTTTTTTTTCGAAGAAGAAAAAACAAAAACCAACACTACATAATAAACTCTTCCATATCATTTATTGTTGAAACAATTATTATTCATTATATTCATCAATTTTTCTTGTTGTTACTCGTAGTATTTAAGTTTAAGAAAAAAAAAATATAAGCGAGTTGAAAATAATTTTTGTGCCTTGTATTAATTAAATAAAACAATAATACACAAGAAAACTTAAAGTTTATATTAATAAATATTAAAAAAATTATACAATTACAAAAAATGTAAGCGTTTCATTGAAATAATTACGTACTTGCTAAGTTGTGCAAGAGCTGTTCTTGTCGGCCTGGGCAAATGCCTTTCATTATCCGAAATTAGAGAGTGTTGTCGCATCGATAGCTGCTTAGAACTTCGGTTACCGCCTGCGGGTGCAATTGTTTCTGCACATTTATTATAGACAATCATTCGATGTTAGATGGCATTGCATTCTGGATGTCGTTGCGAAAGCATCGAAAGTCTTTGGATGTGTCAACTGAGATGATTAATTCTATCCTCATTTATTTAGTCCGAGAAATGGAAAGTGACAATGTAAACTTCAAAGGTTAATAGCTCGTTCTTTCCTACTTTAGTGGCCCATTAAAACTTACGAACGTGGTTGTTCATAAATTAGAGGCCTAAAGTATTAAAGAATTTCACACTCTTCGGTCTTCCAGGTGCGTTCTCCAGTCAGTCCTACCAGATGATGGCACGTCGCCAACCACTTGGTTCTTCCAACGGTCTCCCTGCACTGCGCCGTCATTCAGTTTCGCCTTCAAACACCTTTCTCCCTCGAGCATTTACATCCATCCTGGCAATATGTCCCAGCTATCGTAGTCTTTGGATTCTGACTCTTTTAGCTACGTCGATGTCATGGTAAAGCTCATACAGCACATGGTTCATCCGATGGAAAAACTCGCCGTCGACACAGATAGGTCCATATATTTTGGAGTACTTTTCTCTCGAATACTCCCAGGTTTTGCATGTCCCTTGTCGAAAGCACCCACGATTCGGCAGCATACAAAAGAAGGGGTAAAATTAGCACCTGGTATAGCTGTTTCTTAGTAGTTCGAGATAAGGTGGTGTCACCTGGTATAGCTGTTTTTGAGTAGTTCGAGATAAGGTGGTGTTACTAAAGAAGACCAATTTTTGCTGACTCCTTTTGTAGTGATGAGAAAACTGTAGTAACATCCCGCAGATATTGTTCAATGATATATATATATCATCGGCATTGGCTAGTGGCATGTGGCTCTGTGGAATATGGTGTCAGACATGTTGACACCAGCCTTTCTTATCACCATCTCCATAACTATATTAAATAGTGTACAGGACAAACAATCACCCTGCCTGAGATCTCTTTCCGTGTTGAATGGTTCAGAGTGATCCTTACGAATATTAACCGAGAATTTGGGTACATCTGCAAAGTCGAATTAGCTTTCAGGATTACTAAACTCAGACATGGCTCATATAATATAACCTATTCTTTATCGGAGAGTCGATGGCAGCTTTGTAGTCGACAAAGAGGTGGTAGGTGTCGATCTCCTTTTCACGAGTTGTTTTCAGGATTTGTCGTAAAGTGAATATTTGATCCGTCGTAGATTTACCAAGTCTAAAGCCGCTCTGATAAGCTCCAATTAGTTTTTCTACAATTGGCTTTGGACTTTGTACGCAAGTGGTAATAGGCTTATTCCACGGTAGTTCTTACCAGAGTACGTATTGGATCGCTATTTTCGGCTCTCGGCCCGCGAACCAGGAGCCTCAAAATTACAAAAGAGCTCTTTGCTCGCGAGGTAGGAGCCACAAATCTCAAACGAGCTCTCGGGTCGCTAGCCAAGAGCCACAAAATTTTAAATGAAAGAGCCAAATAAAGAGCTGGCTCGCGAGCTAAGAGCCATGAGCTCGAAAAGAGCTAGCACGCTAGCCAAGAGCTCAAAAAAGAGCCAGCTCGCGAGCCAGTTCGAGAGCCCATTTAAAATTGGGTAGTTCTTGGCTCGCGAGCTAAGTGCCAAAGTTATGTACCAAAAAGTACTTTTTGTCATAAAAAAAGTACTTTGGTACAAAAAAGTAATTTGTGCCGAAAAGTACATTAAAAGTACTTTTTGGTACAAAAGAATACTCTGTACAAAAAAAGTACTTTGTGCCGAAAAGTACATTAAAAGTACTTTTTGGTACAAAAGAGTACTCTGGTACAAAAAAAGTTCTTTGTGCCGAAAAGTATATTAAAAGCACTTTTGGTTCAAAAAAGTACTCTGATACAAATAAGTACTTTGTGCCGAAAAATACATTAAAAGTACTTTTTGGTACAAAAGAGTACTCTGGAACAAAAAAAGTACTTTGTGCCGAAAAGTACATTAAGAGTACTTTTGGTACAAAGAAGTACTCTGGTACAAAAAAGTACTTTGTGCCGAAAAGTACATTAAAAATTCTTTTGGTACAAAAAAGTACTCTGGTACAAAAAAAGTACTTTGTGCAGCAAAAAGTGTTTTTCTAACCAATAAAAGTACTTTTGCCGAAAAGTACATAAAAAGTACTTTTTGGAACAAGAGTACTCTGGTACAAAAAAAGTACTTTGTGCCGAAAAGTACATTTAAAGTACTTTTTGGTACAAAAGAATACTCTGGTACAAAAAAAGTACTTTGTGCCGAAAAGTACATTAAAAGTACTTTTTGGTACAAAAGAGTACTCTGGTACAAAAAAAGTACTTTGTGCCGAAAAGTACATTAAGAGTACTTTTGGTACAAAGAAGTACTCTGGTACAAAAAAGTACTTTGTGCCGAAAAGTACATTAAAAATTCTTTTGGTACAAAAAAGTACTCTGGTACAAAAAAAGTACTTTGTGCCGAAAAGTACATTAAAAGTACTTTGTGGTACAAAAAAGTACTCTGGAAAAAAAGTACTTTGTGCCGAAAAGTATATTAAAAGCACTTTTGGTTCAAAAAAGTACTCTGGTACAAAAAAGTACTTTGTGCAGAAAAGTACATTAAAAGTACTTTTTGGTACAAAAGAGTACTCTGGTACAAAAAAAGTACTTTGTGCCGAAAAGTACATTAAGAGTACTTTTGGTACAAAAAAGTACTGTGGTACAAAAAAAAGTACTTTGTGCCGAAAAGTATATTAAAAGCACTTTTGGTTCAAAAAAGTACTCTGGTACAAAAAAGTGCTTTGTGCAGAAAAGTACATTAAAAGTACTTTTTGGTACAAAAGAGTACTCTGGTACAAAAAAAGTACTTTGTGCCGAAAAGTACATTAAGAGTACTTTTGGTACAAAGAAGTACTCTGGTACAAAAAAGTACTTTGTGCCGAAAAGTACATTAAAAATTCTTTTGGTACAAAAAAGTACTGTGGTACAAAAAAAGTACTTTATGCAACAAAAAGTGTTTTTCTAATCAATAAAAGTACTTTTGCCGAAAAGAACATTAGAAATACTTTTGGAACAAAAAAGTACTCTAATAAAAAAAGTACTTTGTGCAGCAAAAATAGTTTTTTTGGCCAATAAAAGTACTTTGGCCGAAAAGTACATTAAAAGCACTTTTGGTACAAAAAAGTACTCTGGTACAAAAAAAAGTACTTTGTGCCGAAAAGTGCATTAAAAGTACTTTTGGTTCAAAAAACTACTTTGGTACAAAAAAAGTACTTTTGCCAAATAGTACATTAAAAATTCTTTTGCCAGCTCACGAGCCAAGAGCTCGCTGGCTCTTTTTTGGGCTCTTGGCTCCTGGCTTGCGAGGTGGCTCTTTTTGAGCTCTTGGCTCCGATGAAATTTTGGGGCTTCTGGCTCGCGAGCTTAGAGCTCATTTGAAATTTTGTAGCCTAGCTCGCGAGCTAAGAGCCAATTTTCAGGAAAAGAGCGGCTCGGCGAGCCAATACGAACCCTGGTTCTTACACTCACTACGATTTTCTTTCTTGTATATGGGACATAACAGACTAAGACTGCCCGGACATGCTCTCCTCAAGCCAGATGTTATCCATGAGCTGATGCATGCTCCTAATCAGTTCCTCCCCACCTGCCTTAAACAATTCAGGAGGGCAACCCTGTTCCACGCATTCTCGCCTTAACTCTACGGTAGAATTTTCTGGCTTCCCTTCTGATTTGAAGCAACTCAGTACACTCATCCTGTTTTTTTTTCAGCACAATTTTCAGTCATTTGGATTTTTGTATGAGAGCCCCTTTAGGTGGTGAAGATAGGGGGTAGTTATGTTAGGGTAAATTGTTAGGAGAGAACATTTAGTGGGTGTAGGTCATACATTCACTTGTCTCATGGTAATATGGGGCGGCAGGAGCTGATTTCAGATACAAAATAATAAAAAAAATTGTATAGGAACCACCCACCATAAGGGTTGAACTTGCAGGGTAGATGTGTTGTGAGAAACTGTTGGGGTTGCAAAAATATTGGGGACCGGTCATACATTTGAATCCTCTAAAGGCAGCTATGGGGCAGTTAAAACGGTGGAAGCAAATTTTATAACATTTTGATTTTTGTATGGGAGCCCCCATAGGCGGTAAAGAAAGCGGGAAGGTATGTTTGGGAAAAATGTAAGGAGGAAAATATTAGTGGGGGTCGTTATGAGAGACATGAGCTGATTTTATAAAAAAAAAGTTATAAAAAATGAAAAAAAATTTATGGGGGCCTCCTAAAGTGTTGAAGATAGATGATAGATATGTTCTGAGAAACTGTTAGGGTTGGAAAAATATTAGGGGTTGGTCAAACATATGACTTGGGCTCACCAAGCGTTTGTAGAGTTCAGAGGCCAAAAATCGAAATATCGAAAGATAAAGATAAGGAGGAGAACTTTCACCCATACTCTTCAATCGCTATCTCTCGAAATTACTTGACCACCTCAAGGAGTCTCAATGGTGTCATACGCTGATAATTGTACTACTTACTCATCAGGCGTCAACATATATGACATAAGCGCTAGAAACACTGACTATCCAGCCACCATGCAGAACTTTCTGCAGGATCGCAAATTAAAGTAATCACCGTCTTAATCTACAGTGTCACTTTTTTGCCTCTTGGACTAAGGAGGTAAGGTTGGAATTGGACATCTCGGTCGATGGCAACCGTGTACAAAACCCCAAAATTCTTGGGGATAGTCTCCGACAACCTCATAACCTTCTCCAAGCACGCCACGTACATCAGGAATAAGGTTCTTATAGCTCTTACGGGCACATTGTGGGTCAAGGACAAAGAGGCAATAGTTATGACGTACAAGGCGATTGGTCGCTCGGTTTTTAACTATGCAGCCCCACTCTGGACACCATTCCTAAAGATTACAAACGGTACAAAACAATGCACTCAGGAACGGTACTGGATGCCTCTCAATGACAAATGAGGATCATCTCCATTATATTGCCGGTATGGCAACATAATTTGTTGGTGAGCCGCCAATATTTAATGGCATGCAACTTGCCAACACATCTGAACCATCAAATCTTGATGGAAGATCCTGCTACCGTCGTATACGTATGGACGTCAGGCACTTCAGGTCTGACATTAAAAAAATCATACCATCTGATGTTACCAGAGTGTCGATCATAGCTGCCCAAAAAGTTACATCGTAAAGCCGTGTTAACGGCCAAAAGAGGCTGTCGGTGTAACAATCCTTAGCGAACATCCCCAGCGCACAGTGGGGTATGGGACCCCCAAAATGGAGATTAATTAAAAAATGAAAATTGAGATTTCCAATTAAAATTTTGTACTCAATAATTGTACACAGATCAATAGATACTAGAATCAAATACATATGTTGTTTATTTAAAGTTCTATGCTCTCTCAAACGTCGGAAATTTTTTCGACTTTTCTACGTGTTAGCGAAAAGTGAAATATCGATATTTTGGAGTGAAAGTTTTTGCCTTTTAGTCATTTAGAAATCGAATTATTGTTATGGATCATTCAACGTCAGCTATTGAAGAACAGGAAAAACAATTAATTGTATACAATAAATATGTATAATAATTATTAATTATTTTTGAAAGAATGGTCTAAATTTAAGGTATTTTTGAAATGAATGTAGATTTATAAAATGGTTCCGGGTAAAACCGAGTTGAAAAATTAACATAATTGTAAAATATAACATCTGTACTTACCAAATGAAGAAAAACATTTTGCGCATTTTTGCGCAAATTTGTTTTATTAAATAAATTGTGATGTTAGAGACTCCTGCGAAAACGGGGGAAAAGTTGTTTGGTTTGATTTGGTCTCATTTTCTTTGTATTTGTTGTATTGCAATTTGTTGCTGAGCATTAATTTTTAATTACACCCTACATAAGGCAATATATGCTTATTTGCCTTCATAATATTCAAATTGAAAATATGGTTAAATGACATTATTTCACAACAACTCTAGATTTTATAGCCGTCACAGCAAATTTTTTCAAAACGTTAAAATATTAACATATTTAGGAATGCTAATTCAGAGATGACTAAGAGCAAGCACTAAAAATAGTTTTTCTTGCAAAATTCAGAGAAATACCTTCTAACTAGTACAAGCTTCTTTTATAAAATGTGATTCATTTGGAGGTTTGTTTTTTTTAAATGGTTTTATTTACAAAACACGAGTGACTGATTGCAAACTGATATTTGACTGGTGTTTAATATTGTTTGTCATTTTGTCATGAAGTAACTGAAATGGGTGCAGAGACTCCAAAAATTATTTTTTTATAAAATATGTTTTTCGAGCCCTTCGCTCAACAAGTAGTGTGCATAATAGACTATCTGAGAGCGCTATTGTCAATATCATTGTCAAATTTTGGCCTTAGTGTACGTTACTGTATAATACGCAACCAAAAATACCACTTCCATCCGATATAGAGGAGAAGGTTGCGCCTGTAGCGGAGACCGTTACTAAAGATACCGACCAGTCGATTAGACACCGTGAGCATTCTGTGCACGCTTTGCATTAGATATGCAACAACTTGGAATGACGCTGTAATGATAAATTTTCTATTGGCAGTTATTTCTTTTCCCAACGCCTTCGCCCCACCCCGCCGAGATCGCTCTATGCAGATAATTATTCAAATGTATACAGCTTTTTGGTCCACCCTGTATATAAATACATAATTGTGTATACATATGTATATAAGCATTTTTTATATATATTAAAAACAGTTGAAACATAAGTCAATCGGCCTTATTCCCGTAGAAGTCGTCAACGCAAAACGACGTCGTCTTGTGACTACGCTGTAAAATCGGTATTCTCGTAGTCGTTTTCGATAACTATCGGTTACTATTGACACAAATTTGGTTTTCTGTAAGGAAATGTGACGACGACGTTGAATCGAAACGACTCTGAATCTGTCGTCACAGTTGTTAGTAACGACTTGAAACAATTTGAAAGAATAACTTTATTTTTTGTAAATTTAAAAAAAGGTTTTGTTTAATGACGTCAAGAATAACAATGTCGAGTAACAAATAGGGGCTTGGAAACAAAATCCCTCATAGGTACAAGGATTTTGTCTAATTTTAAGGGGTAATGTGAGAAAATTGGTGAAAAACAATTTAATTCCTTTGGAGCGCCTTTAAGAATCCTTTGCGGTTGTAGTTACGAATCTGGTCTTCTTTATTTGTAGCAAAAATTTTGATATGGATTCCATCGACATATCCAATTACTTCAGTAAATCCTAAAAATTTAGTTTATGCTTCCGATTTGTCATCTTCAGTTACTTCCAATTGTATCCAAGGTGGACAAATCACCTCTCTAATGCATTCAGACAGGAATCTTGCAACTACTGGCTGCACTTACACTTAGGTTGTAAGGCCCCTGTCCAAAGGACCTCAATGTTGCTGACAACTTAATTATGACTGAAACATATGTCCTGAGTTCACTTTTCATGATAGGAACTATTTCTGTAGGAACGATTACGTAATTAAATGCTGCCTTATTAAGACTTAAGTAATTCTATAATCTAAAAAAAGTTGGAAGGCCGGCCAACAGATAACCTCAAATTACGATTTTAACACCGATGAACATACTCGTTATTTGGCAAGTTTAAGATCATCGGATCATAGTCGAAGTATTATCCTTTCCAGTATAAGATTATTTTTACTTTCCTCATCGCTTGAATCTGAATCGGACACAAAAAACATTTCTTCACAACAGAAAATAAAAGTCAAAATGAATCAGCTGATGTACAAATGTTACATCAGCTGTTGTTATTTCCTTCATGTTATCGATTACTAGTCGACGTCGTCTCATAGTAGTTACAGAATACCGAAATAGCATTGATGTGACAACGATGTTGACTCGAAGTGATGTTGACATAAAAACGACGACGATGTCGACGACGTCTACGGGAATAGGGGTGAATATCAAATTTCAAAGAGTTCGGATACAAACCGTAGATTTTATAAAGGTTTGATTCTGCTACAGTATATATACATATAAGTATATATATGGGGACTATATGTATATATGGACCGATTTCTTAAAAACTTCAAACCAATCGTTCTTATAGCAAAAGGAACATCTGTGCCAAATTTGGCAAATATCGGACACTTCCTTGAATTAATCTCCGTTTTGGGTGTTCAATACCCCACTGTGCAGCGGTAGATCCGAGTGAAGGGCAGCTACCTTAAACATTTAGGGTAACCCTGGCGCAGCTATGGGTTGAAGCTTATTGATGGCGCAATTACTTCAGCTCCCTTATCCCCCGTGACAACATTTCCCCGTAATTTTATTCTTTTTTTTTCATTTCAAGGAAGGAATCCTGGACACAGCCCGGCCTTTACGACAACAACAATGCGTTTAAGATTGTGCCACTTCCTCATAGTTTCTTATTTTTTAAATAAAACACACGACATAAATTTTATAAATATTTTATAATTTTTACTACAATTTGTTGTTTGTATTTTATTTGACCATCAATATCATTTGTTTTGTTTTGTTTGCTTGTTTTTAAATATAATTCTCAGTTTTTTTTTGTTGTTCTTATTAAAAATATATATCAAGTAGTATGTAATTTAAATTTTTCAAATACAGTTGTTGTTGTTGTTTGCTTTAGAGTGAATTAAAAATAAGTATGCATTTTTAATTAAAAATTTCCTCAAGCGTTAATCCAACAATTTTCATTCTTAGTCATTTTGATTTTGTTTTGCAAATAGTTTCTTTTTGGCAGCGTTTTTTCTCTTACATATCAAAACCATATAACGTTTCCCAAAAAAAAAAAGTTAAGAAATATGAAGGATTTAAAAAAAAAACATGATCAAATTTTTTTATAAGCTTTAAAAAATAGAAATAAAATTTACAATTGGATTTGTGTGTGTGTTTGTGTTAAATATACTTAAATGTGAATATTAATATATATAATTTTTTTTAAATTATCATTAAAATAAAACATAATTACGAAACTATAAAAACCAAACAAATGATGACTATCAAATCAAAGGGCTTAATAATGGATGATAATGATGTAGGGAGGGTCGGATGAGTTCAATGTTTTTTAGTGACAAATTGTTTATTTTATTATATAAAAAAATTTTACGATAACTTTTGTCTTTTCTTTCCTTTTTTTGTTTATTTAAATAAAGAATTCAATTCCTTTATTGTTTGCTAATGCATTTATTATTAATTTGTAAACATTATTAATGTTAAGAATAAATTAGTTTTAAGCAAAAAATATATATATTTATATGTATATATATATTGAATATTATATTTTAGGTATAAATTGTAAATAATCTGTTTTTTTTTGCTCTATAATGCCCATAATTAAAAGTTTTTTTGATATTTTTGTATGTATTCATTTGATATAGATTCAACATTATCAGAAGAAAATATGGGACACAACACACTTAGTAAATGTATGTATGTATATAAATATTTTTTTGTTTATGTATATAGAAATCTTTTAATTTATTTGTAGAGTTGGCTTTGCTTTTACGCAAATATCAATTTACAACATTATGTTTATATGTATATGTAATTTTTTTATTTTCTCTGGTCCAATGATAATTTAACATGTTTATAGTAGTTTTTATTTCTCTGGTTTACTTTGCACACTTTATTATGATGTAAATATATCTATGTATGTATGTATAAATATATTTTAAATATCATTATTTGATTTATCTTTTTTGTTTCTGGCATAATATGTTATTTGTTTGCATGTAAATGGATGTACTATGTATGTTAAGTATTTACTATGTAATTTTGTAAATAAGAGACATATGTATGTATGTATAGAGATAAATGTAATAAAACGGAGCTGTTTTCATTTTTAAAAAATGAAAACTCTTGTACTTTTTATATTCATTACGCGCGGCATTTACTACTCAGGAGATGGGTGTAATTTGTTGAAGATATTCTTTTTTTTTTATTAATTGTAACGAAAAGCAGTAACGGTAGAGCGATATATATTTCGGAAAATGTTAGTATTAATATCTTAGCAATCACGAGTTACATTGAAACTCTGCGCATGTTTTCAGATTTGGTTAGAACTTTGACGATATCGTGAGGGTACCTTGGCTACTTATTAAGAATAAAATTCGTCGCGAAAAAAGTTCCCTTTACGACACTTCAAGGTAAGCCTGGGAACCATAACCCGAAAGGAATTTTGTCCATAATATTGGAAATATTTCTAAAAACGAACTATCGAGCGGAGATTTCTGTAAAACTACAAATTAATAAACGGTGTTACTACATAGCCTGAAAATAAATCTTAGAATCTCTTCTAAGATTTTTGTAAATATTTTCAAAAATAATTTTACATTATCGATACAAAAAAAAATCACTTCTTGATTAATTTCGCTTCCCTTACATTTCACTTGGCAAAGTAGATTCATCAGGGGATAATTCTAGTTACAGTAAGGGACATACACTTCAAATCGATATTAAATTATTATGGCATGTAACTGGACAAAACAAAAGATGCAGAACTTATTCTTTTTGGGGCTACTTTCACGTGCAGTTCTCAGAATTGAGTCCCAAATCAATGAGCTGAAAAATGTTGTACTGTGTACTACCTCAGACCAATGTGATTTGGTTTTGCGAGGAGTAGTTTTGAAGAAATAGTTCCATACCTTTCATACCTCATAATTCGACAATAAGATATTGTAAAAGCTGAATAAAGCACTTAAATGAAGGATATGACACTCTACTCCTTCTCCAAACTACTCCTTGCTAAACATAATCACATTGATCTGAAGTACTATGGGATAAATCATAATAAACGTAATGAAAGTTACTGTTGTTGCAATAAAGGTACTTTTTGGGTACAAAAAAATCACGTTTTGGTACAGTAAAAGTGAGTTTTGATACAATTAAGTTACTTTTTAGCATAGGATGCGGCAAAAGTGACAATTGGGGCATAAAGGTGATCTTGTGTCTCGGGCAGGGGCACCATTCTGCTGAAAACCCATCTCAGGTCTGGCATTTTTTTTACCAAAAAGTATTTTTTTTGCATTAAAAATTACTTTTATTGTATCGAATAGTACTTTTGTTGTGTCAAAAATAATTTTTTGTTCCGAAAAGCATTTTTGATTTGCTAAATTTACTGTTATTGTTTCAAAAAGTACTTTTTATTGTAGCAACGAGTACATATTTTAAATGTAATAAAAAGTACTTTTTTAATTACAAATAATACTTCAAATCAAATTTTTATTTTATTATTCCAGAAATTATTTTTATTGTACCACAAAGTACTATTATTGTACCAAAAATTTACATTTTATAACAAAAAGTACTTTTTTCCTTCCAAAAATTGCTTATATTGTACCAAAAAGTACTTTAATTGTACCGCAATAATTGTATGTTTCAAAAAGTATTATTTTGTTTACTTTTTATGGGGCTGAATTTCAGGACACAGGGCAGGCGTCAAAAAATCTTGAAAAAATGTCCAAAATTTAAGAGAAAAATAAGAATGCGAGAAATCCACCAAGAGTAGCGAGACAAAGTACGCAATTTACTAGGGCTAAAAAAGGCTTTAAAAAAACGATACATTTTTAAAAATTTTGGGGTCCTTGTTTTAGGCCATGTGGCCAACCATCTGCCCCATATCCTAAAATTTTGCGTTTTATTGTACCAAATAGTACTTTACTTTTTATTTAAAAAAAAAAAAAAGTATTTGTTTTTGTTGAATAAATGAAAACACGACCCGAGTACTACAAAACGATTTAAAGGTTTATTGAAGACTGCACACAAATGTTATCAGCTATGAAAATTTATACACACACAAGTCAAAGCCTACTACTATCAGATACGTACAAAAGTCTTAGCCTACTACCAATTGATACGTACACATGTGATAGCCTACTACCATAAGATACGTACAGAAGTCATAGCCTACTACAATATGTATAAATGCTTAGCCTACTACATGTTAGGTTTGTATTATTTAAGACAGTACTCATATGCTAAATAATAACTTCAACAGTTTTTAATCGGGAAATATAGTTTAGAAACGATTTATTATTTTTTTTCAGAAAAAAATTTACTAATTTTGGTAAGACCACCAAAAAATATCTTTTATTGTACCAGAAAGTACTTTTAATGCACCTAGCACTTTGTGGTGCCTTTTTTATCAAGCAAAAAAATGGTCTTATTTCATTAAATTGAAAAATGCATTTTTGAAAACAATTAAATTCAGTGATAATTTTTTTAGAAGAAAAAAAAAAGATGTTTCTCAACAAAACAATTAAAAAAATTTGCTTTCAACAATACCTCAAAAAAACGTCTCAAAATTTATTGTTATGTGTATTTAGAAATCGTGAAGGCCTTGAAAATATACTTGAAACATTTCTAGCAAATCTTTATTCTAAAACGATCAATTTCTAATCGAAGATATGTTTTTTAAGCAATTTTTCATCCAAGCTATCCGTGAGCTACAGACAGAAACCATCAACAAGGTCATATCAAAAAAATTTTCAAAAACAATTTGCTTACAACAATACCCTAAATCCTGAATCGTGAAGGCCTTAAAAATATACTTGAAAAATTTCTAGCAAATTTCAAAGCAGAAAATGTATATTCTAAAACGATAAAAAGTTCTCAGTTGACTGCTATCGAATAAAGATGTGTTTAATGGACTGCCCACATTGCTTTATTATTTATATTTTTTTCTTATCTTTTTAATCACAAATTAAAACCAAATTGCAGCGATATAATTAAATGTATTATGTAATTATTTTTTTTATTACCGAATTTTAAAATCAGAAAGTAAATATTTTAAAACGGTCAATTTTAAATCGAAGAGATGGAATTTTTCAACATTAAGAGTCAATTATTTAAATCTGATATATATTTTTTTAAAACAATCAAATTCCTGTACATTTTTTTATAGTTCGATTTGAAACCAAGCGTTTTATTATTATCATCGTTTTTTATTCAGATTAAAAAAAATATATTCCCAGTCGCTCTGAGTACCGAATGACTATCGGCAGTTCCTGTCGTTCTGTGTAATGAATGAATATAAAACTGAAAGTATTGGTAATTATTTTTTGTATTATCGAATATTAAAATCAGAAAATGTATATTCTAAAACGGTCAATTTAAATCGAAGTGATGGTATTTTTCAACATTAATAAGTCATTTATATAAATCTGATTTTTTTTAAAACAATCAAATTTCTGTAAATTTTTTTATAGTTCACTTTGAAACCAAGCGTTTTATTATTATCATTTTGATTCACCGATTTAAAAAAAGACGATAGAACTGCAGTATAATTTAATGTATTAATAATTGTTTTCTGTTTTATCAAAAGTATTTTCTGTAGTGCTTAGCAATTAGGATTCAATTCTAAAAAAATTAGATTTTAGTTTTTATTTTATCCACAAGTTGGCAACATTCTACACCTTCTGCTGGTATGATTGAAAACGGCGGCAAAATTCAATAACTAAATAATTTTTGGAGAAAATAGAGTTAAGTTCCTCTTGCTAAGTACGGCAGTTTTATTCCCTATCAAGCTTTACTTATACTTTATGAAATATATTACTTTGTAGATAATGCCAAATCAATCTATATATATAAAAGGCTTTGGTGACTGACTGATCACTCCCCAGTCCAAACGGCTAAAGCTAGAACCGTGAAATTTTGAATGTAGATTCCATTTATGACGTAGGCGCGCACTAAGACGGGATTTTTGGAAATTTGGACTGGAAGGGTGTAAAATAGGCGTGGTACCGCCCCATACAACAAGAATTTTGAAATAGCTGTATCTTTTAAACCATTATAGGTACAAAGTTAAGATTTGGTACGTATGCCGGACGTGAAAGAAAAAATACTTTATTTGCGGAAAGGGGGCGGTGTCACTTTTTAAAAAATAGTTATATTGGCCAAATAAATGGACCGATTGCAATTATATTTTCTTTGTGTGATACTGTCCATAGGGTCCCTGTCATAGGCTACATGAAAACATAATTAGACAAAGGGGCGTGACAACGCCCACACAAACGGAAATTTCGATCGGTCATATCTCAAGAGACATTAGAGCTATGAAGATGAGATATGCTTCATATGTTACTGATACAAAAAGAATCAGGTCTCGCTGAAAAATGGGCGGTGCCACGCCCCTTTTGAAAAAACGTTATCTGGGCGAAATAAATGGACCGATTGCAATGAAATTTTCACTGTGTTTCAGTATCCACAGGGTCGCTATCATAGCCTACAGGAAAACATAATTAGATAATGGGGAGTGGCACCGCCCACACATACCGAACTTTAAATCGGTCATATCTCAAGAGCCATTAAAGGTATGAAGATGAGATTTGCTACATACGTAAATGGTACATGGGGGATTTCGTTTCGCTGGGAAATGGGCGCTGCCACGCCCTTTTTGGAAAAATTGTTATGTCGGTCATATTAATAGAACGACTGTAATAACATTTCCATTATCTATATATTAAAAATTGATTACTTGCTGTAGATAGGATGATGAAATTGGGTGGTTGATCTCCTTTTCGAATAAAATTCAGCTAAGATTGGATTTTTGGATATTCGTACTTTTATGGGTTAATAATTACCAATAAGGGATAAAAGTTGTACCACCACGTAAACCAATCTGCTAATGGTATAATGGCGAAAATTGATATGGAAATGTTTACTATCAAATTGGATTAAGTATTTTTTTTAAATCCGATGTTTCTGGGTAAAAAAAATCGAAAAACGGATACAAATGTTACTATCGCCCAGACCAAACGGTTAATGATGTAGTCATGATAAGTTATATAGGCTTGCTCCCTATGAAATTAGAATGAAGCAATGAGGCTTTTCAAAATTCTTACCTTTAAGGGGTAAAAAGAACTGGAAAGGGATAAAACTGGCAATAAACGGCTAAAGGTATAGTCTCAAAAGTTGTGCGATGTGAAGTAATTTTAAAATTCGTTTTTAAGTTGTAAAAATACCGAAAACGGGATAAAACTGATGATATCATCCAGATCATACCTTAAGGTAGAGTTACGAAAATTTATATACAATTGCTCCCTATAGAGTAAGAGAACTTTGCAAATGGGGGTTTTCAAAATTCGAACACTAAGGGTAAAGAGACCAAACGGCTATAATGGTATGTGGGCATGCTTCCTATGGAGTTAGAGGGGGTACCGGTCCATTTTAGCTGTGCGATACGAATATATCTGTTAAAATTCGTATATTTAGGGATAAAAAGAGACTAAAGCGGTACAATCACTCAGACCAATGGGATAAAGCTACAATCACATAAATGGGGTGTATTCGTTCGTCTTATAAAGCGTTGGCACTTTACCTGGACGGGTGAAGCAACGCGACCCGGGAAAGCTAGTAACCCATATAAGTAAAGCTTAATAGAGAATAAAACTGCTATACTTAGCAAGAAGATCTTAACTCTATTTTCTCCAACTTTTTAGGACAAGTAGATTGTTAAAATTTATTGACTTTTGGACATGTGCCTTTTTTAAAACAAAAAAATACATTTATTGAATTTTGCCGCCCCTATGGGTTTAATAATTTTTTTATTTTTAATTTAATTGAATTTGAAAAAATTTCGCTACGACATTTTGTAAAAGCCGCACACATCAATTGTTCTTAGTTAAATCGAAGTCTCTGTATAAATTCATAACTAAAGTGTTGCATATTTTGAGGCAGTATACTATTTGGGTCACATAAAGATTCAAATTATTTTGGGCGGGACTTTAAGGTCTGTTTTTCAATAAAAATTTAAACATCTATGTGATCTAATAAGAATATACAAAAAGATCTAATAAAAATTAAATGTATCCTATATAGGACAATATTTTTCAAAATTTGTCCAATAGATAAGAACCATGGATGGTCATGAAACATATAGTAAAAATATGAGAACAATTCAGAAATAGCCTTTTATATTTTTCAAAATTTGTCCAATAGATAAGATACATGGATGGTCATGAAACGCATAACCCCATAGTAGAGATAAAAATATGAGAATTATTCAGAAATAGCCTTTTATATTTTTCAAAATTTGTCCAATAGATAAGAAACAATGGATGGTCACGAAACACATAAGTCGATAATAAAGATAAAAATATTAGATTAATTCAGAAATAGCCTTTAATATCAACTTGTCCTTTTATCTAAACCTGAAAGACATTGACTATAGCTGTTTATTTTAGCAATTCGTGTTATATATTAGAGGTCACAAACCATAACGGCCTAACTCGAGTTAGCACATAACTGAGTGTGTATCAAATCAGTGACCACCGAAATTAGAACATCAACTAATTTTTATCGTCCAATTCAACCAAATTCTAAATCCTTCTCAAATACTCTAGTAAAATACCAAGACTTTACGCTTTATATTAAAAAAAAAATAATAAAAATATCTTCAACAATTACTTGATTTTCTCATCATATCTTCTGCTGTTTTAATAAACATGTTACCAACAAATATATATAAAATGTATTTCTTTTCGTTTACTAAATAAATAAATCTTTTATCATAGCTATTAAAATTTGTTTCTGTTTGTTTTACATTCAGCATAATATTGAATTAAATTACATGATATTTTTCTTCCATTTATTAATAGATAATGCATTTTAAAGTTCATTATTTTTGTACAGTTCTAAAGAGGAAGGATGGGTGGTTGGGGGGTTGGATGGTATAAAATGGGTGAGAAAACTTAAAACTAGTGCAAAAATATAATGATGAACAACAAGTTAAAATGGGGGGGCTGGGGTACAAGTATATCTAATATGAAATGTAAACTAAACATATTTCAAAACTATACATAATAATTAAAAATGACATGAAGGGCGCGCGGGGTGGAAAACAAAATCGGTAATATTTTTTAGAAATGCTTATGGTTTTTTTGTATTCTGTTTTTTTTTTGTTGAGTAAAATGAAAAATGTTGTGTCTCTTCTTTAAACATATACAAAGGCAATTAATAGGGAAGCAAAATGTTATATTTTTATATTTTTTTTTTTCAAAAAAAAAACCAAGGTAGTTATTTAAAGTTTTACTATAGAAAAAGGCGTTGATGAGGCGGTTAATGTCGTCTTAAATAAATAATTCATTTGAGGATAATTGTTTGCATGATTCGAGTTTGTTTGTGAAATAGGTTGTTTTTTTGTTTTTTTCTTCATATATATATATATAAAAAAATATGTATCAAATTCAATTTACTATGTAGTTAGGAAGTAGATAGAGGCTGATTTGGTTTATATGTTATAAGAGAAAACATTAAACCAACAAATAATTCGATAATGTTATAAAAAAAATTTTACATAATAAGTCTTTTTTTGTATATTGTTGTTGTTGTGTTGGTTATGTTTTCATAAAAATTTTCTATAGTTTTGTTTAGAGCTTTGTTGTCGTTTTTTTTTTTTCATTTCTTCATTTTCTATTTTATTCATTGTAAATTTGGCGGAATTTTTTGTTACGGGAGTTTGCTTTTTGTTTGGTAAAACTTAAATCTATCTAAAAGAAAAAAAAGTACATATATTTTTTTTTACATTAAGAGTAATTTAAAATATATATAATATATAAATATAAAATAGTAGTTAAAAATAGAAGTTTATAAGTAGAGTAGATTAAAGATTGTGTAAATATATAATATATAATATGTATAGAGATATATATGTAGCATTTGTGTCTGAGGAGTACTGAGGTGGGTCCGCCTGCAGACTGTTTGTTTGTTTGGGAGGGGCGTTGGTTGACTGTCTGTTTTGGTGTGTTATTTAGTTTTCTCTCATTACAGTTGCTTTTTTTCTCATCATGTGCATCTCTCGATCAGCTGACTATGCGTTCGCTGCTGTCACAGTTTTATTTCGGTTTTTTATTTATTTGTTATACATTTATGCGTTAAATCATTTATTAAACATTTAAACTCCACAACCTTAATTAAATTTTTTTATGGTTTTCTTTTTGTTTTAACTTCATTTATAAACGAAAACATCAATTTGGCATATAAATTTATTTTTTAGTGTTCATAAACTATTGACAAAAATAAAAAAAAATTAAAACAAAAATAAAGGAGAAACAAAAAAAAAGAAGAAACAGGATATATAGCAGAATTAGTAAGGAGAACAAATTCTAATAGTATGCTGTATTTACTTACCTTATTTTTTATTATTATAAATATTACATAATTACAACATTTATTGATTCATCGGTGGCATTGGACACATGGGACAACCGGGAGCACCTTTAAAGAAATTCAAAAGAAAAATTCTAGTCATCGACGAAAAAAAAGGCGAATTAATAATATTAAAAACAAAAAATTAATTTAAAAAAAAGAAGGGTAGAGGAATAAAATCATAAGAAATGGAAAATAAGGATGGGGTGTAATAATAAGATATTGTAAAACAGAATATATCTTAAAAACTATACACTAAGTAACAATTAATTAATTTTGTAAATATTTCTCGTTTTGATAGTAAATTTATGAAATACAATATTTGACTTAAAGCAAAAAAAAAAAAACTTTAAACACCACGGATTTTTAAATAAATCCTTGATGGAATTTTCGAAATACTGTCGGCGAACTTTTCTATACCTTAACTGTTGAAATCCCCAAACTACCTTAAGATTACATAATACAGCAATCAAGTAAACAATGAGTGTTGAAAAACTATTTAAATTTAGATCTTGACAAAAATTTCAGAAATTGTTTCAATAACTCTAGTTTGGGCGTCGGGAATGTGATGCAAGGTAAAGTTTCTGATCGGTTCAACTTGGCAAACCCAGAGTGATTCTTGCCAATTGCACTTCAAGTCTACTCACAAAGCTCCGTACCAGAGCACGGTTAACTGTGAGGGGCGAAACCTAAAACCCAGGCACGTCAGCTCAGAGTAGAGGTACCCAATAAAAAGAAGAGGTACCCAATTTGCAAACGAATTAAGAACCATTATATGGGACCGGCCGTGGCATAGTGGTTAGAACACGCGACTACCATGCGGGAGATCGCAGGTTCAAACCTGGCTCCAGTCATCTTAAAAGAAAAAAAAAAAAAAAATAAATAAAATTTTCTTTCATTGTCGGCTCCCCTCGAATGTTGTTTGACAGCAACTTCGCAGTATTAAGCGTCGATTCAATCGTCGTGTCTAGTAAGAGCTTCTCAAAACAGTGACGTTCGCATTCGTCGATAAATAAGTAGGTGCCGTTAGTTGTGAATCTAAAAATAGAAAGCGTGTTAATTCACAACGACGCGAGAAGCTATCCCATACCTCATTCATGGGGTGCAAAGGGAAATTAAGTAAGTTAAGTTAATATGAGGATATGCACCTGGAATGTTAGAACACTGTATAGACCAGGTGCCTCCATCCAACTGGTGGAAGTCCTCGAAGAATGCAAGGCTGACATAACCGGTTTACAGAAAATTCGGTGGACGGGAAACGATTGCTCGCGCATAAAGACGTGCGACATCTACTATAGTGACCATACGGACAAGCATGAGTTTGGATGTGGATTTGTGGTTGGCAAAAGAGAGTAATAGTCAAAACAAAGTTTTTTCACAAACCACTCACATGTGCCCATGCTCCGACAAAGCGATGAGGACAAAGACGAGTTCTACGAGAGTCTAGAAAATGTATATGACCGTAGCCCCAGCCATTACATCAATATTGAACTAGGCGATTTTAATCCTAAAATAGGCAGGGAGACCGCATTTGAGCCTCAAAAACTTATAAAATGAAGATGTGACAGACTTTCTTTCTTAGGAGGACAATATTTTAATCCTAAAATTGTAATCCTAAAAAAGGCAGGGAGACCCATTTGAGCCTACCGTCGTATCAATTTGCACACCGAAACGTCGAACAATGGCATCATACTAATTGATTTCTTTGCGGCAAGAAATATGATAGTTAGCAGCACTAGATTTGACCATAGAAATATTCATAAGACAACATGGTTATCCCCAGATCGATTGACGAGATATCAGATAGATCACGTGGTAGTCGATGGAAGGCACACATCGATTGTTCAGGACAAACGAGTGATCAGGGGTGCGAACATTGACTTCGATCACTACCTTACCGCAGTTAAGGCACGCACAAGGCTAAGCATGGCGAAAAACGTACGTAATCAGACACAACGAAATCTGGACATCGGTAAACTGCGGAACACAGAGGTAGCGGATGCCTACTCCAACCACCTAACTCAACTGATACGGATTGCTCCAACCCTTGATAATATTACCTCGCAGTGGTAAGATATAGCCGACTCCATAGAACGGACTGCGAGAAGCTTACTTGGGTACTCAATGCAGTCTCATTAAGATGCCTGATACGTTAACGAATGTCGCAATGCCACGAGAGAGACGGTTACTGCATACAGGACAAACTGCAGCCAATGGCAACGCGAGCTGTTTGTGAACGGCACAGGGAGAAGAGACGAGAGGCAACTCGTCTTTTTAGACGAAAAAAGGAGGTGCTGAAAAAGAGACAGCATAAGTATACTGAGTTGCTCCGAAGCAGAGGTGTAGACCGAAAATTCTACCAGAGAGTTAAGGCGAGAATGCGTGGAACAGGCTTGCTCTCCTGCAAGGGCAGCGATGGCCACCTTGTGACGGACCCGGACAACGTTCTTAAGATATGGAGAGAACATTTCAGCAATCTACTGGATACGGACACCACTCCAGAAGACCCCGCACCAATCCATGACTATGGTATTAACTGTCCACCTACAAGCCAGAGCGAGATACGTGTGACAATATCCCGCCTTTAAAATAACACAGCGGCTGAAGCCGATGGTCTCCCTGCTGAATTGTTTCAGGCAGGTGGGAAGGATCTGATTAGGAGCAGGCATCAGCTCATGGAGAGCATCTGTCTAGAGGAGATCATGTCCGGGGATTGGAGTCTCAGTTTGTTATGTCCCACATAAGGAGTGAGATCGAAAAAATCTTAACATGTATAAAGTTTAATAATTTGGAAACGGTTGATGATAGAGTTTTGTTTTTCCTATTTTTTGGTTGATATTATATTACAGATCAAAGAAAAATATTATTTTTATAGTTCTAACTACTACTTAAGTACTCGTGGACCTTTTTTGGTAACCCTTCTATTAGAGATTCTATAGTTGTTTCAGTCACTTTTTTGAAACAGTTTGCCCATCATCTTTTGAAAACTTCAATATTTTGAGAAACCTCTTTGTGCTTTTCAATTCTCTTTCACAATTGCTCAATATCTCTCCACTGGTCTAAGCTCCGGACAATTTGGAGGATTGACCTCTCTTGGTACAAAAACTATGTTATTGTTTTGGTACCACTCCACAGCTTTCTAACCGTAGTGACATAATGCGAATTCGGGCCAAAAATATGTGGAAACATTATGCTCTCTTATGAAAGGAAGAAGCTTTTTTTGCAAATATTCTTTGATGTTATTTTTGCAAGAAATTAGAATTTAATTTCCGTGCTCTATTTTTGGCTTCTAAATTTTTTGTAGCATTCCTATTGGAATTTTTTGGACTTGATGTTTGGGATGTTTTCAAGCCTACATTGGCTTTTACTATTTCGCACCAAAAAGTCAGAGCATTGAGCTAACCGGGCTGCTTTTCTACCAGATGTGTTTGGTGCTCTTTTGAATATACTTTAAATTTTCTTGGCCTTTCCAATATCGTGTGGACCTTTTTCTCTTCCCGAGCCAGGTTTCCTATTAATGGTCAAATTCTAATGATACTGTTAAATAACATTGAAAACAGTTTAACAGCAGACCTTTAATACTTTGGGCAATTTGTAGAAAAAATAATTGGACCTTATCAGTGCGGCTTTAGACCTGGGAAATCTATGGCGGATCAAATATTCACCTTACGACAAATCTTGGAAAAAACTCATGAAAAGTAGATCGACACCTACCTTGTCGACTACAAAGCTGCCTTCGCCATGTCTGAGTTTGGTATTACTGCAAAGCTGATTCGACTTTGCAGATGTACATTGGAAAACACCAAATCCTCGGTTAAGATTGATAAGGATCACTCTGAACCATTCAACACGGAAAGAAGTCTCAGGCAGGGTGATAGTTTGTCATGTACACTATTTAATATAGTTATGGAGAAGGTGATGAGACAGACAAGAGTCACATGCCAATAGCCTATGTCGATGATGTAGACCGATATCTTCGGGATGTTACTGCAGTTTTCTCATCACTACAAAAGGAGTCAGCGAAAATGGGCTTAGCGGTCAACGTGGACAAAACAAAAATAATGATTTCGACGAACAAAGTGTCCCCTCGATGGGTACGCACCATCAACGTTGAAATTTTTGTTTTGAGGTAGTAGATGAAGTTACCTACCTGAAATCCCCCGTCAATAAGAAATATTGTGTGAGAAAAGATATCAAGCGAAGATTAGTGCTCGCCAATAGATGTTTTTACGGAATTTGGCAGCTCTTTAGTAACACCACCTTATTTCGGGATACTAAGAAACAGCTATACCAGGTTTTAATTTTACTCGGTCTGTTTCGGGATACTAAGAAACAGCTATACCAAGTGTTAATTTTACTCGTTCTGTTGTATGCTGCCGAATCGTAGGTGCTTACGACAACGGACATACAAAACCTGCGAGTATTCGAGAGAAAAGTACTCCGAAAAATATATGTGCCTATCTGTGTCGACGGCGAGTTTCGCCATCGGATGAACCATGAGCTGTAGAACTTTACTACGACAGCGATGTAGCTAAAAGAGTCAGAATCCAACGACAACGATAGCTGGGACTTGTCGCCGGGATGGATGTAACTGCTCCAGCATGAAAGGCGTTTGAATACAAACCTGAAGGACGACGCAGAGCAGGGAGACCCGAACTTCGTTGAAAGGACCAAGTAGTTGGCGACGTGCCATCTTCAGATAGGTCTAACTGGAGAATGCACGCAAAAGACCGAAGCGTGTGGAATTCTTTAATACTTCAGGCCTCAAATTAATGAAGCACATTTGTAAGTTTTAATGGGCCACTTAAGTAAGTAAGTATGGTTTAGAATCAAAGTATCGATTTGATCACAAGTTATCCTCCTTTTTACCATTGGACGCTTAATAAAGGAGATAAAGACTCTTAAAGATTTTCATATGACTTTCGTCGGCATCGCACCCATTTCGAGGTGATATCCCAATCTATTTCAAGATGAGATCCCAACTGTATCTTGGTGATTTCCAAACTATTGTATATTGATCATAAATTAAGCTGCTTATGACAATCGGGCACTTAGTTAAGGAGATAACTGCACATACAATTTTTCATATGAATATCGACGGCTTCCCAGCCATCGCAAGGTGAGATTCCAACTATATCATAGTGATTTCACAACTACTGTATGGTGATTACAAATTAAGCCCTTTTTGTGATAGAATGCTTAGTTTAGGAGATAACATCAATTGGAAGTTTTTTTATATGAATACGAACGGCATCCCACTCATTTGAAGATGATAGGAAACAGTCACATAGCAGCATTTTCCGAACAAATTTCGTATTGCATAAGAAAATTTCAATAAAGCATCTTTTGAAATTTGTCCAAAGAATGTCGGATAAACATATACAACGCCGATTTTCCTGGAATTAACCTGGCAATCCCAATAGGAAGTTCCATCATACACGACTTTGTCGTCCACGCTGCCCTCAAGACAAAATTTTAAAAATTTATGATCTTGGCGTCAATACACTCGTTTGACGACAAGGTGACCGACAAAATACAAATGTTGTCGTACATCAAACACATTGAACAAAATCAAAGGAAACAAATGGAATCTGACGTACAAAATTTTCAGTATATTAAACGGACGAGTAAACATCAGCAATTTTATAGTTTGAAATCTCATACTAAGATGGCTTGAATGACAACTCAAGCCATACATAGGAATCAATGACAATTTGACCGACATTTTCACCCATCAGGTCGTGCATGACAGTTTAGACGACGTGTCGCTTATATAGTCATCAACGACAATTCAACCGACATTGTCACCCATCATGTCGTGCATGATTATATGGGCGACAGGTCGCTTGTATTGACATCAACGAAAATTTGACCGACATTGTCGCTCATCAGATCGTGCATGACAAAGCGGACACTTGTATGAAAATTTCGTCGACGATTTGTATGGACGGTCCCCTAAATGTCATCAACGATTTACTATGGTCATGCACCTATCCTTGAGGATGTCTTGCAGACAATTCCTACTAGGATGTTCTGTGTAATGTCGCTCTGTATTGTCGCTCATCAGGTCGTGCATGACAAAGCGGACACTTGTATGAAAATTTCGTCGACGATTTGTATGGACGGTCCCCTTAATGTCATCGACGAGTTACTATGGTCATGCACCCATCCTTGAGGATGTCTTGCAGACAATTCCTACTGGGATGTTCTGTGTAAACACTCCTATTTAAATAAACCGGTTAACCTATATTAAAAACCAATTTAACTGAGTATTCGAAAATGGCAATTTTGAAGAAACTGGCTTACGGTTTCGTTGTAAAAAAAATCAGTTATACGGTTTTCGGTTTTGAACCCTCTAATTGTAATGTTTGGAGGAGTTGAGTCTAAAGACGTTGCTACATGTTAAATGATCGAAATAATATGTTGAACCTAACCAAAAAAACCTATGATACTTATTAATGAGTAAGTGGCTTTATAAAAAATTTGCTGCAAAAAGTCTATTTCCAAAAAAGTTGCATTAACGTTTAATTTCGGGCATTAGGGGTCGATACATATAAAAGAGTTGAAGAGTCAAATGCAAGAGCTGAGGATCAAAAAGCCTCATAAAACAAAATACACTCTTAAAAGATTCTATTCCTTTACGTATTGGTTGGAAAACTGAAACAATGTTGGTTGCTAGTGTCGCTTTAGGTTCCCAGTAGGAAGTTCCGTCATAAACGACTTTGTCGTCAACGCTGTCCCCAAGACAAAATGTGAAAAATGTATGTACTTGTCGTCAAAACACTCGTTTGACGACAAGCTGACCGACAAAATACTAATGCTGTCGTGCATCAAACACATTCAACAAAATCAAAGGAAAAAAAAATTAGTTGCTATGATAATGGAAACAAAAAAAATGAAATCTGACGTAACAAATTTTTAGTTTATTAAACGGACGAGTTAACATCAAACATTTTATATTTTGAAATTTCGAATGAAGATGAATGCCGTGTTAAAGTTTATGTTCTTCACTTCTCTCTTGGTCAGTAGTTTTCCAAAAGTATTAAAAATTCGTCATACTAATAAAAAGCCAACAATCCATCTTTTAAAATGGCACCAATGTATGTACAAAGTCATACTTATAGGGCTTGAATCACAGTTCAAGACATACATAGGCATCAAAGACAATTTGACCGACATTTTCACCCATCAAATCGTGCATGATTGTATAGACGACGTGTCGCTTATATAATTATCAAAGACAATTTAACCGACATTGTCGCCCATCATGTCGTGCATTATTGTGTGGGCGACAGGTCGCTTGTATAGGCATCAACGAAAATTTGACCGACAATGTCGCTCATCAGGTCGTGCATGACAAAGCGGACACTTGTATGAAAATTTCGTCGACGATTTGTATGGACGGTCCCCTAAAAGTAATCAACGATTTACTATGGTCATGCACCTATCATTGAGGATGTCTTGCAGACACTTCCTACTGGGTTACGAAAGGAAGTATGAAGTCGAATATTTTTAAGTCACAAAAAGAAAAACAATATTTTTTTTATTATCTCCATTGTCTTTAATTATTTAAAAAATAGATGGCATTATGTCAACCACATCTATTTCAAAGCATTTGACCTTTTACCTTTCTTCATGCCTTTCCTCAAAACTTACCATGCATATTGGAATGTCTATGATTATGATGTAGCATTGCTGCAGCTGCTGCATAGGGTGGTGGCATATTTGGTGGTTGCATTACCGGCGGCGACAATGGCCTACTCATATGCTGAGGCGGCGGTAACGGTGGTGGGTGCGGTGATATATTGCCAGCACCACCGCCAACAATGCCACCACTTGACGGATACATAGGGATATTTTGACCTCTCATAAGGTAGGGAGGTGGTGTTGCTGTTAAGGGTTGTTGTTGTGGTGGTGGTGTTGAAAGTGTTGGTGGTGGTGCATTGATTGTAGGTGGTGTTGCTGGGTGTTGTTGTTGCTGTAATTGGTGTTGTTGTTGTAATGTATGAAGTTGTGGCGATAAAGCACGACTATTGCACTGAGTGTTTATGCTACGCGTAGCTGCTGTATTCGATATCTGCTGCAGCAGACGACAATCGGCCGCTGTGTAAACCGAAGATGAAGAACTTGTATCATGTTGAGCATAAGAGCCATGCCCACTGTCATTTGAGGATACAGATCCTATAGGAGGCGAAAAACAAACTAACACATTGATGATTTCTGTAGTTTGCAGTTTACAGTTAAAAGTGTAATAAGAAAATATCTTTTTTTTTTTAGTTTCTTTTTTAGTATATAGTGAGTTTGACGTAGAAATGTGCGCAAAGTGTTTGTAGCAAGAGTGGATAGTGAGTGAGGCATAGTGTTGATAAATATTGTTGTAATGTAAATTGAAATTGTGTTAGCACCACACCAAAGAGAGCAAAGAGAGTAAAGATGTATTTTGTAATCTACCAATAGCAGATGTTAAGGGGCAGCAATATATCATTTTTAAGATTTTGTTTTATGTTTTTTTTTTTTTAATTACCAACCAAAGCCATTCCAATATGCATGTTGTCTACTCTAAAATATTATTAATAAATATATGATATTGTAGCTAATAATGTAAACTAGTATGGAAAGAAGTGAAAGGAATCAGAATCTATATATAATTAGGAAATAAATTACTAGGGATATAAAATTTGATTCAATACCAGGGCTCAAAAAAAGCTTTTGTTTATATTATACGATACGATTTTATAGTTGACAGATATGAAATTGTATGGATTAATATTTTTGTTAACTATGTTCATTAGCTTCCCAAATTACATTCATGAGAGGCAAAGGGAGCGAATGTATTTTTGTAATGTATTTGTTCATTTAGAGTTTTAAGTCTATACCAATATGGCAAATGTTCTCGTTTCTGCTTATTAAACAAAAATTAATTTGAAACAAATTATTTTTTATAATTTTTTTATGTCGGGAAATAAATTTAGGTCGAGACAAAATAACATATTTTTTTTTGTAAAATTTCAAACATAAAAAAAAATCTCCATTAACATTAATAAACGTTTTATAATAATATTTACTTTATAATTAAAAAAAGAAATTAAATTTTAGACAAAATATATATAAAAAAAATTCATATATTAGGTAAATTGATAGATGTCAAAAAACGTTTAGAGAAAAGTGCATTTTTCAGCCCCATAAAGGGAGAAATATATTGACAGAATGATTTTTTTCACAAATTATGCCAAAAGATTTTATTTATTAAAAAAAAATAGTTAATACTGAATAAAATAAATACAAATAAAATAATTAAAAATTATAAAATAGCCGATGGCCTTAGCCGCCAGTTTGCTATCTTTTTTATAATGTTATTCTTATATGAATTAAAGTACAATGTAAATAAATAGATAAAAAATTATAAAAAGCAAATAAAATTAAAAGATGTAAAAAAAAATACAAAATAAATTTAATTAAATAAAATAAATAAAAATGTACGTAAAAAGTTGAGAAAATAAAAATAATGAAATAAAAAAAATTTCATTTAATTTTTTTTAGCAAATTATTATACTGAGCTGTCTAAATTTTACAACGGGCGAAAAAATAATTAGAAACAAAGTAAAAAAAATAACAACATAAAAAATTTAAATTAATTTTGAATTAATATTACTTTGTACAATATAAATGATAATAAATCAATTTAAATTAATATTATTTTAAAACGTAAAGGGTTTTCCAATGAAAGGTGTTATTTTGGTATTCAAAGAAAAATTTATTTTTTTGAGATAAATGATCGGATGTTTTTTTCATAATAAAGAGGAAGGTATGTCGTTAATAATGAAAAACAACATCAGCCAAATGGCCACCACGAGCACGCTTATAGGACCATATCCTTTTCATAAAATTTTCCATAACCAAATCGCAAAGTGGCTGCCCTATGTCCTCTATAGCCTCACGAATTTTATCTTTGAGGTCTTGAATCGACGCTGGGCTGTTGGCGTAGGCCTTATCTTTCACGTGGCCCCAAGGTGTCAATAAAAAGTGACAACTATCGAAATAGCGGGCCATTCACAATAACACCTCTCATTGGAAAACCCTTTATTTTCTTGATCATTACGGGAAAAATATAAAAAAATATTTCTACTCCGAGCATGTTTAAAAAAAAAAAAATAATTTTTATACAGAGTTGTTTGGGTTTACGGCCAATTCAGTCACGGACAAGGACGACGCGTTTCGAACTCCGTCACGAGTTCATCATCAGATCCCATTGCGACAAATTGGTGCCCGTTGGTACATCATCAGCTGTATATATAAGGTTGTCAAAAAAAGTCTTGCGGTATTTCCGCAAGCTTGTCTTTGCAAGCGCGTAGTTCTAGTTGTATTCGTCGAATCGGTTCACGCTAGAGCTTTTTGGAAAGCTCTTTTCACGCGTTAACACGTGTTTGATTTATTGTTGTTTGTTTTTAGTCGTTCGTGCGTTATAGCGTCGCAAACATGGAGCAAAATAAAGAGAAAATACGGCATATTTTACAGTTCTACAACGATAAAGTCAAAAATGCATCTCATGCTGCCAATAAAATTTGTGCAGTTTATGGACCCGATACAGTTTCCATTTCCACCGCACAACGATGGTTTCAACGTTTTCGTTCTGGTGCAGAGGTGATCGAAGATGAGCCACGGTCCGGAAGGCCTGTCGTCGAAAATTGCGATAAAATCGCTGAATTGATCGAAAGAGACCGGCATAGTAGCAGCCGTAGCATCGGCCATGAGTCATCAAACCGTTATAAACCATTTGAAGAAGCTTAGATTCAAAAAGAAGCTCGATGTATGGGTGCCACACGACTTGACGCAAAAAAACATTTTTGCCCGTATGGATGCATGCGAATCGCTTCTGAATCGCAACAAAATCGACCCGTTTTTGAAGCGGATGGTGACTGGCGATGAAAAGTGGATCACTTACGACAACGTGAAGCGCAAACGGTCGTGGCCAAGCCTGGATTGACGGCCAGGAAGGTTCTTCTGTGTGTTTGGTGGGATTGGCAGGGAATCATCCACTATGAGCTGCTCCCGTATGGCCAAACGCTCAATTCGGACCTGTACTGCCAACAACTGGACCGCTTGAATGCAGCACTCATGCAGAAGAGGCCATCTTTGATCAACAGAAGCCGAATTGTCTTCCATCAGGACAACGCCAGGCCACACACATCTTTGGTGACGCGCCAGAAGCTCCGGGAGCTCGGATGGGAGGTTCTTTTGCATCCACCGTATAGTCCGGATCTCGCACCAAGTGATTACCACCTATTTCTGTCCATGGCGAACGAGCTTGGTAGTCGGAAGTTGGCCACAAGAGAGTCCTGTGAAAATTGGCTCTCCGAGTTTTTTGACAATAGGGAAGCGAGCTTCTATAAGAGGGGCATTATGAAGTTAGCATCTTGTTGGGAACTCGTCATCGAACAAAACGGCGCATATTTGATTTAAATCGCATTATTATAACCAATTTTATGAACAATTGAAAATTCAATAAAAATACCGCAAGACTTTTTTGACAACCTATCTACCATGTATATCGAACATGAACATGCGAAGTAGATATCAGCCGAAAACGTCCAAGCACCAATTCATTTTTGAATATGACCGTTAACATTCAAATGTTTCCTTTACTTTTTTGTGGGAAAGTCTGTCCAGACACCTCAAAACTTCACAATAATAAAAAAAATTTCAGTTATTTTCATACTTTTAACTTTATTGTATCCCCCATTACATAATTTGGACCTGATAAGAGGAAAACATGGGAAAATAAAGTGTTGGCTCATATCTGACTAAAAAACTTGCTAAATGTAGGAGTATAGGAGAATTTATCATTATTTACTTATCCCCGTATCGGAAAAAACAAAATGGCAGACATTTTTTTCAGAAAAATTCTAGTTTTTTTTTGAAAATAATATAAAATAATTTGTTTTTTTTTTTTCAAGTCTAACTCCGGATTTGAAATCAACGACCCCTAAAGCCCCTTAGTGCTATGTTTCATGCCTATCGGAAGTCTCCTTAATGTTATGACTACATTTTACACAATTATTATCGTAGAAGGGTAAATTCAAAGGGCCATATTTGGTAAAAAAAAAGTTCTAAGTTCTTTCGATAAAAGAAACATCTAATTTTAACGAAGTGATAAGGTTTTGCTGAGGTTAGTTGATTTACAATATTTCCAAGAATAAAAAATTAACTAAATATTACATATCTCACGGAATGTTCTCACATATGTGTTTTGTATATCTGACACTTCTAGACTCTATTATAATAGACAATTAATCTCACCAAGTCTTCAGCCTGGTCCAAACAACAAGGTTTTGTTGTGTCAAATGTTATCTCTCTATGACTACTGACCGATAAAAAAAACGCATCTGCATATTCCTACCTAATGTGTAGAATAATACTACATATTGTGAAAAACCAATTTATCCACTGATCGATAATAAGTATGTATTATGCAGAAGTTATATTTATTTCCTATCTTTACTGCCAAGTTCTTTCTGTGGATTTAATTTTATCTCTATAGTGGTAATATTTTCGAGCTTTGAAAAGCAGTCGGCTGAAGTGGGTCTGGTGATAAACGAGGGCAAAACCAAGTTATTTGTTTCAACGAACAAAGAGTCCACTCGCCTGGGACGCTGCGTGAACGTTGACAGCTATAACTTTGAAGTGGTAGATGATTTTGTCTACCTTGGCTACGCCATAAACAAAAATAATAATCTCAGCCTGGAAATCAAAAGACGAGTATTGATTGCAAACCGCTGCTACTATGCGCTGAGCAAGCAAATTAACGACAAAGCGCTCTCTCGAAGAACAAAGATCCAGCTCTACCAGACTCTGACTCTACCTGTCTTGCTCTACAGCGCTGAATCCTGGGTAATGATGCAAGCGGATCAAACTTTTCCTGGAGTCTTCGAGAGAAAAATACTACGCAAAATATTTGGACCCCTCATCGATAACGGCGAGTATAGTCTTCGAATGAATCTTGAGCTGTATGAGCTGTACAATGACATTGACGTAGTCAAGCGCGTTTAAATAAAACTTTTTTATCGAAACAAAAACCACTGCGTGTAATTTCATGACCACCCTATAATGTAAAGAAATGCAAAAAACATAAACTTAACTTAATATAATTTTGTTGTTGTTGGATGTAAAAGTGTAGTTTTTGATTCTCTTTCATTCGTCATATTCCGTTTTTGCATTATGACCCCTTAAGTACATCTGCATCGAAATACTGTGGAGCGTATGATATTTCGGTCTCCAGTGTATCTGTGTACAAAATTTCATCATCATCTTCACGACCTCTACGCCCACTGAGTGAAAACATAAAAGTCGTCAAATTCTGTTTTGACACGCCCTCTCCACTCTCTGATCGGAAATAAAAATGTCGTCTGCAAAAGAGAATCTGAAGTGCCGAGTACTATCGGTGTACCAAATTTTATCTCTTAGGACTATAATACAGTTTTGACACGCCCACTTACCCAAATTTAAAATTTAGCCTGCAAATACGTTATTGTAGTGCCAAGTACTATCTATATGTAATATTTTAAACAGTTTTGCCACGCCCAATTTTCTAAAATAAAATTTCGTTCGCTAAGTTGTAGTTGTAGTGCCGAGTACTATCTATATATCAAATGTTAACTCTCTAGGGCTAAAATATAGTTTTGCAACGCCCACTGACCCAAATTAAAGATTTTTTCTGCAAACTTGTAATTGTACTGCCGAGTACTATCTATAAATTAAATATTACCTCTTTAGGACTAAAATAGAGTATTGCCAAGCGAAAATAAAATTTTCGTCATTTAGACGTGAGTGAGGCACAAACAAACAGACATACATTTACATTTACATTAATAATATTAATAGTGATATATATAATATTATGGTGGGTCTAAATGTAGGGTCGGAAAAATTTACATAGGCGTACGTATTGCGATTCTTGTTGTATGGGTCATTCCAAGTAATGTTGCCGAAGAAATCATAAGTCAAAAATGAACTTCGAGGGCAGAAGCTAAATAATTTTTTTCGGGCAAAATGGATTCATTTAATGTTGATAAATCGTGTTAGGGATGAAATGGGCCCGAGGAGTAAAAGACCCAAATCTGAACAAAACGTCTTGCCTTCCACAATAAAAAAAACGTTTCCTACTCTTGAATATGAGAGAGAAAAATGGTGTAATACTATTATAAAAACAAAAAATGCCTTATGCAATCTTCTTCTTGATTCTTTAAAACTTTTCATTCTCAGCCGCAATTGAAGCTATTTCGCCAAAGAGGATTGTAATCATATTGCTGAAAACAGTTTATTTTGACTTCGTCTATATTGATCAAACTTGTGTTTGATTAAGTGTTAAAATAAAAAACTATCACACCACAATTCATTTTGTGGTTTGTAATGACAATGACAACACTTTGCCTCGTGTATTCGAAGAATAAATATAATTTAACCAAAAATAGATTGGAGTTTATATATGTACGTAGATACGTACGTCTTGTTAATCAAACCACTTTTCCTTCCATCCACCATTTAAGGTACATAAAAAAGACTTGCTGATTCCCCAAGCTATATGCCGAATTTATTTCACGGCTGTTGCAGTTTGATATTCAAAGAATTCTTGCATGCAAGACTTACAGTACAGTATGTTGGTGGTATGCAGCAATATATTTATAGCAATTATATTAACTATACTCCAACAAACTAGATCACAAGTGATTTTTAACTAAGTAGACTATGCTAAGGTGTTGTTGTCTCTCTCATGTGATAGATAACCTTCAACTTATAGCAATGCACTTGTTGTTAAAACTAAATGAATTCAAAGTATTACTGTTTTAAAATGAGAGTTTGTATATATTTAGCTTACAGCGAGACTTTTGACCATAGTAAGATATAAAAAACTACTTTATTAAGCTATTTTTTTAGAATTTTATCAAATAATTTAATCTATTGATAGATAACTATACTAATGTGTTAGTAATTAGTAATAGTTGCATATAACAAGCCCCGTATAATGAAATAACAACAAAACTACTTGGAAATAATAAAAATGTGGTCATACAAAATGATAATAAAAAAAGATATAATTATACAAAAACAAAATAAAGAATGAAATTAAAACTTGAAACTTACCAGAGGTAACAGATTTCCTTAAAGGTAAATCACGAAATGTGGTAACACTACTACTTTCTAAATTTAAATCCACCGAAGGCAATGGAGGCGGTGGTGCTGGAGTATCTGAATGGGAGCGTTCGTGGATCGAACGTACAGTGGGAGGGATCATAGAGGCTGAAATGTGAAAAAAGTGAAGAAAGAATAGAATGAAATATAAATTAAAACAATTATGAGATGACTTTAGTAGGTGACACTTAGAAAAACTAAACTCTTTCTGCTGCTAAAAGGGCAATGGTGATTTTTTTTTACTAATATTATAAAAGTAAAGCTTTTATGATGATCTCATATCAATCATATCAAAACATTTGTTTCAATTCGGTTTTCCCTATGGTTAATGATTTTAAAATAAAAATATTATCCGTTTAACATGACTAGTTTTTTTTTTCTTCTAGGGAGTAACCAATTCTTTTGTTTTGTTTTCTATGAACATTGTGTGGGATTTTAAAGTAAAAAAAACTCTTAATGAATGTCCTGATGATCGAATAACCAAAGTAAACCTATTTCAAAATGTTGAAAATATTATGAAAAAAATACAGAAAGAGTGAAAAAGTTACAATGAAATAAAGAAATACATTTAAATCAAATGTTTAATTCTGCCTCACAGTAATTTCGTGGCATTCTTCTAGAATCTAGATGTTTGGTTCATAATTTTCATATGATATAATAAGTCGAAATGCGTAAAAAACATTAAATTTACATTTTAGTAATATCACTCCCTATTAATATTGTAAATATGAATTTTTGTCTTTTTGTTTGTTTGTGGCTCAATTACGTCCAAACGGCTGAACCGTTTACAATGAAATTTGGTAGACAGTTAGTGTACTCTATATGGAAATTACTGCAGGCTATATATATTTTTAATTTTAGAACCTATGGGAGGTATAGTGTGACAAAACGTTTTTTTGTCCTAGAGCGATAAAATTTGATACCAAGATAGTACTTGGCACCAGAAATATGAATATTAAGGTGGATCGCACTTCACACAAATAAAAAAAGTTTTACCGGTCACCCCCTAGAATGAAAGATAATTTAAAAACGAATTAAAAAATTTTTTTTATTTTTTTTTTGCCACACCCCTTGACCCTGCGCTTTGGGTTTTGTTTTGTTTCCTGTGTCTCAATTTATAGTCCGATCGTAATGTTTGACATATTAATGTTCTTGGACTGACAACAGCTACATTTTCTTCTCTAATCACTTTTGACTCCGACGTCAAGTTCTAGAAGTTTCTACCGGAATCTCGGTTTTTACCCCCCTAAGTCAAATTTTTTTCGTAACGATAAAAAAGTTTTTTAAAATCCATGATATTTTCTCTTTTACCGTATATATTTTTATTCATAAACAAAAAAGTTACAGAGGTTTAAAAAACAAAATACGACCATGGCAACATTTGTAAACAATGAGCTTTGGCCTATAGCGACGTCAAATTGATTTTTTTGAACCTCTGTAACTTTTTTGTTTATGAAAAAAAATATATACGGTAAAAGAGAAAATATCATGGAAATATTTTTTATCGTTACGAAAAAAATTTGACTTAGGGGGGTAAAAACCGAGATTCCGGTAGAAACTTCTAGAACTTGACGTCGGAGTCAAAAGTGATCAGAGAAGAAAATGTAGCTGTTGTCAGTCCAAGAACATTGATATGTCAAACATTACGATCGGACTATAAATTGAGACACAGGAAACATAAAACCAAATGCGCGGGGCCAAGGGGCGAGGCACAACTTTTTTTATCGACTCACCCTAATGAATATGCCTTTAAAATTTTAATTTTCGATCGGTGGCTAACTGCATTTTAGTCCTAGAGAGACAAAGGGTTTCCAATTAGAGGTGTTATTTAAGTATTAAAAAAAAAATGCCATTTTTTGAGATAAATGATCGGATGTTTATTTCATAATAAAGAGGTAGGTATGCCATGCCGTTAATAATAAAAAAACTACATCAGCCAAATGGCCACAACGAGCACGCTTACAGGACCATATCCTTTTCATGAAATTTTCCATAACCAAATCGCAAAGTGGCTGTCCTATGTCCTCGATAGCCTCACGAATTTTATGTTTGAGATCTTGAATCGACGCTGGGCTGTTGGCGTAGACCTTATCTTTCACGTGGCCCCAAAGGAAGAAGTCGCAAGGTGTTAAATCACAAGATCTCGGTGGCCAATTGTGATCACCTCTTTGAGAGGTAACACGGTCCGGTAACTTTTACCGTAAAAGATCAATGGTTTCGTTGCTTGTGTGGCACGTAGCACCGTCTTGTTGAAAGTAAACGCTGTCCAGATCAATACCATTCAACTCCGACCATTAAACATCATTAATCATCTCTCGATCTAACCTCATTTTCGAAAAAGTAAGGTCCAAACAGTCACATGTTGAGGATGGGGAGGCTTCTCAACAATAACTTTTGGATTTTGCGAGCCCCAGATGCGACAATTTTGCTTGTTGACGTAGCCACCGAGGTGGAAATAGGCCTCATCAGTCAAGATGATTTTTCGATGGAATTCCGAATCATTTTCATGCATTTCAAGGACTCAATCAGCAAAGACACGACGTTGTTGATGATCGGCCGGCTTGAGTTCTTGAACTTATAAGCCTTAAGACCCAAGTCTTTATGCAAAATACGGTGTAATGACGTTTGTGGAATGCCCGATTCCAAAGAACGACGAGGAATAGACAAACCTGGGTTTTCTTTAACACTTTGGGCTACAGCAGCAATATTCTCAGTTGTTCTTGTGCGACGTGCACGGGTTGTATTCTTCACATCACTAACTTGTCCCAACAGCTCGAATTTTTCCACCAATTTCTGTATTGCGGTTCGACAAGGTGCTTCACGACGACCAAAAAATGCT
Source organism: Muscina levida (assembly GCA_964034835.1). Taxonomy (NCBI): domain Eukaryota; kingdom Metazoa; phylum Arthropoda; class Insecta; order Diptera; family Muscidae; genus Muscina; species Muscina levida. The sequence continues at coordinate 27,602,682 of OZ035881.1, forward strand.
TTAGTTTTGCGAACTGTGACTGCAAGAGTTTCGCCATTTTTGTAGTGAATTTTAATAATTTCAATGCGTTTTTGAAGCGTGTATCGTTCCATTTTTAGTAACGGAGTAGTTTCTACTTGTCAAATGTCAAAGAATAAAAGCTTCAAAAGTGACAGCTACCGAAATAGCGGGCCATTCACAATAACACCTCTTATTGGAAATTTTTTTTTTGTTTTTATCAGTGAACGGATGGCACGTCATAAAATCGTACTTTAGCCTTAGAGAGCTAACATTTGATACACAGAAAGTACTAAGCACTTCGATTACAAAATTTGCAGACGACATTTTTATTTACTATCAGTGGGCGGATGAAGGAGTGGCAGAAATGAATTTTAGCCCTCGAGAGATATAATTTGGTATACAGATAGTACTCGGCACCAAAGGATTAGCCGAAATTTTAATTTTCAATCAGCGGGCGGAGGGGCGTGGTAAATTTTTAAGTTTCTATAAATAGGCAGAGATGGTGCGAGGCAAAAGTGTTTTTACTCCCAGAATAATACTATTGGATACACAGAGGTTACAAGGCATAACAGATAATCATGTGTAGACGACTTTTTTTCTGATCAGCGGGCGGATGGAACAAGGCTAAAGTGTTACGTAGGCACTAGACTGGGCCGGTCCCCATATAAAAAAAAAATTACCAAAGTCGAGGGCAAATATTAATGATGACCTCTCCCCCAAGCAATGATTTCATCTACAAAGTATGCAATCATTTTTATCCAGTTTTTTCCAACAGCGCTAAAAAGTATGCAATAAATTGCGATTATAATGCAAACAACATGAACAAATATTTATGCTAATGTTGTAAATACATCTTGTCATACCTAATTTTTTACTTTATGAATAAAACTTTATAATTCTAAAGAAAAATATTCTTAGTTTTTAAAGGGCTTTAATCCTAGGAAGAAATATTTTTAAACTTTAGGGGTAAAAACTGCTTTAAATGAGGCCATCATCACAAAATGATGTCGTAAGTCAGCGACATCTATAGAGCAAATGTAGTACTTGTCGAAACCTATGCAGCGACGCCTCGTCTGTTACTATTGAGCCCTAAACAAAAAAAGCAGCGAATAAAAATTTAATTTGGCTGTTTTCGGAGGGTTGGGAAGGAAAAAAAAATTTTTAAGTTGTCTCGTGGTGATCTTTAATAGTTGCCCTCGATTTTCGAATTTTTTTTTCGTGACCCGGTCTAGTGGGCACTATAGTTATGAGTATGCAGTCGAAATTTTTGTTTTCGATCCGTGGGAGGATTGTCATGGCAAAAGTGTAATATTTCTTAGAAAGTTTGGAAAAATATGTATTTAATTTACATATAAATGCATATGAGGACAAACGCTGTTCAATGCGGAAATTTCCAACGCAAGCCGCGCAACTGCCTCTATGCAACTTATCTCCTGGTTTAGCTTTAAGAAGGGCAATAAATTAATTTTCACTTTGTCTCTCCGGAGTTCATACTCTTCGAAGCTCATGTGACAAAGTAGCTTGGTTATTTGCGCAGATCTCTTCACTAGCAATTAAAATTGTTAGGTCCGAAGAGTATGAACTTCGGAGAGACATATTGAAAATGAATTTATTGCCCTTCTTGAAGCTAAACCAGGAGATATATTAAATTTTCAGCAAGAGATTGCGTCTACTCACTCCAGTAAGAAAACAAGAGGTTAGGTTCGGTCAGAAAATGTTGAAGTCTTAGAGGGGCGGACCAGCGTGTTTCCATGACATGAACCCTATTGAAAATGTATGGGGCATTCTTGTTCATAAAATGAACTCCAACAACAGGCAATACAATAGCGTTACAGAGCTAAAATCGGTAGTAATAGCGGCTTGGGACGCTTTAACAAGTCCAACCCCATAAACCCCAATAAATAGTATGACCGAAAGGCATTTTGAACTTATTCAAAATAAGAGTGGTCATAAGCATTAATCAAAAGTTTTTTATTTTAAATTTGGTTTCTGTTTCCATGCCTTTCAGGGGGCTGTCCATCTTCACTACTGGTTCTAAAATAGAAATTGAAACAGGATCGGGTATCTTTAGCGAGGATCTTAATTTAGGCTACACTTCCGATTGGATGTCGATTCCAGTGTGTTCCAGGCGGAGATCTTCGCTATTGTGAAATCTGTGGAGGAAATACAGGCAAAGGAATTTTAAGGATAACGTCACAATCTATGTTGAGAGTCAAACCACCCTTAAGACTTTGGTATCAAAGGTTATAAAGTCGAAATTAGTGTACAGATGTAGGACGGCGCTCTCAAAACTGCCAGAGAGTAGTGTTCGACTCTGTTGGGTCCCCGGACACAGTGACATTTCAAAAAACGAAATAGCGGATGAACGAATGGCGCGGAAAGGCTCAGCACTGGGACCTGGCCAATCGGATGGATCAGAGCGACAACCAAATGTCTCATATATACGGAATTGTGACCCGTCACATCAAACGGCTGGCAAATGCATCCTGGGAACATTGCACCAAATGCATGGTATCGAGAGATCTTTGGCCAGGATTGGATGGAAGACGAACCAGATCACTATTGGAACTGGATAGAGTAATCACGGGAACTGCCAAGTCAGAGCATTTACATCCTACTGGGAGATGACACAGGAGGATTACTGTAGGTTTTGCGACGATGAGGAAATGAGAACATTGAGCATTTGTTATGCCTTTGCCCAGCTCTTCATAGTAGAAGGAAGCAATTCCTTGGGAAATGGTTATTTGATAGTCTTACTGAACTGTCGTCATGCAACATGGAGAATCTGGTAAAGTTCGCTGATGGCTTGAGCTGGCTTAAGGGCAGAGGACCATAGTGTGCCCACGTAATCTTATTACAATGTGTATATAAAGTTGAAGGAGAGAACACATCGGAATTATTTAAACACTTCTTCTCTCTCTCAATCTACTATTCTCGGGAACTCTTTTATTTATGTTGTACTATACTCTTCTCTTCATACTCCTCCTTCTTAAATCAGGAGAATCACAAAGGACCATAATGGCCTCCGAGTTGTAATGTCATGGTATTGTGCTGTGCCGTTACATGTTCTCAACTTAAACCTAAACCTTGGTTTCTGTTTTTATAAAAAAGTTGTATTTCGTAATTAAAAACCACTGCGTTTAATTTCATGATCACCTCATAATATAAAGAAATGCAAAAAACATAAACATGTTGTAGTGTAGTGTAGTCTTTGATTCTCTTTCATTCCTCACATTCGGTTTTTTGGACCCCTTAAATACATCTGTATCGAAATACATTGGAGTGTTTTTTCGCTCTTCAGTGCATATAAATGTATGACCGACCACCACTAATTTTTTCCTTATAACATTTTTCTCAAACATACCTACCCCCAAATTGGGATCCCATACAAAAATCAAATATTTATAAATTCGATCCCATCGTTCTAGCTGCCCCAAAGGTGTATGAGCGAACACAAATATTTTTGCAATCACAACAGTTTCTCGGAACATATCTGCCCTATATCTTCGATTCTTATAAAGAAATCAGCTCCTGTCGCTCCACTTGGTGCCTCATAGAGGGGTGAAATGTATGACCGACCTTCATTAATTTTTTCTTTCTAACATTTTTTCCAAACATACCTACAATCCTACATCCTATCTTCACACCCTAAGGGTACCCTCATCCAAAAAAAAACCAGATTTTTATGAAACTTTCTCCAACCGCTATAACTGCCCCAAAGAGCTCCTAGAGAAGTCAAATGGATGACCGACCCCCAATATTTTTGCAACGCCAACAGTTTCTCAGAATATATACATACAATCCATATGCATCTATTAAGGTGGTCCCCCGCTCCCATTGTACCCCCCTAGAGAGGTAAAATTTATGACCGACCTCCACTAATTTTTCCCTCCTAACATGTTTTCAAAACATGCCTACATCCTATGTTCACCCCAAAGGGGTTTACCTTGCAAAAAAAAAAAAATTGGCTCCACCACCCAATGGTGCCCATAGAGGAGTCAAATGTATGACCGACCCCCAATACGTTTGCAACCCCACCAGTTTCCCAGAACATATCTACCTTCTATCTTAAGGTTGCCCCCATATATTTTTATTATTTTTTATATTGTTTTATGTAATCAGCTCCTGTCGCTCCCATTGTGTATTTTTTAAACCCCCACACTTTCTCAAAACATATCTACCCACTTTCTTCTACCCTTAAGGTGGTCCTCATAAATTTTTTTTTTTATAAATTTATGAAATCAACTCATGTCGCTCCCATTGTGCCTTCTTAAATGGTAAATGTATGACAGACACCCACTAATTGGTTCTTCCCGTAATTTTTTCCAAACATACCTACCCCTACTTTTTCCATTCCCAAAGGGGTCACGAAAACAAGAAAAAATTATATAATTTGTTCTCACCTATCTAACTGCCCAAAGGTGCCACTAGAGGAGTCAAATGTATGACCCATACAATTTTTTTTATAATTATGTATTAATATTTTATTAAATCAGCTTCGCTCCTGACTTGACTTTTCTGTGCCTCCTTGACTTTTCTTTACACCCCATGAATGAGATATGGGATATCTTCTCGCCGTTATTAGTCTTTCCATATTAATAATTTAAATTTATAGTTTAACAGAAGTTTTAAAAAACACCAACAGCTTTATATTGTATGGAGTTAGTCGATTTGCCGCCTATGTTCAAGTTTTCGTCTATTTATAACTCTCCCTTAAAAAAAATTTCTCTTCAAGTCACCGTGTCTCTTATTAACAAAAACTAATATACACTTTTTACAATACAATTATTTATTTCGTATCGTCCCATCACTTACCTGGCATAGAATTACTACCCGAAGTTAAACGTCGATGTGAGCAAGGACTTGGTGTCGGCGTTGATGCTGCAGCTAATGCAGCTGCCACACCTGGCGCAGCATTGGCATTAAAAGCTGCGCCATGTAAATGATGTTGATTACTCAAAAGTGGTATATTCCCCGGCAAAGTTGCCGGAGGTCTAGGAAACGGCTGGTGAGGCCTAATTTTTGTTGACTCCGACAGTGAGAGAATCTTTCGTACTGCTTGCGGTGAAGCTGTACCAAATTTCGGACAATTTGGATTCATGTTACGTCGATGATCACTTGTGGACGATGTAGATGAGGTTGTGGACAGTGTAGGCGATGAGGGGTGACGCTTGCGCAGTGAAAGCGAAGAATTTGGGGCGGATGATGAATTTGAGGTGTGTGAATAAATGCTCAGCTGGTCGCCACCGGTGCGTGAAGAATTGCCGCCATGCTGTGATGAGGTGGAATTGGTGGACGCATGCGCGGGTTCACATTCCAAGGAGAATTTGTGAAGGATATCTTCGTCATTGATTATTTTCAAATTGTTGAGGTACGCCTTTACTCTGCGTACCATTTGAGCCTCTTCGAACATTTTCTTAGGATTGGGAGCAGCTGTAGACTTTTTCCTTCGTTTAATGGTGGCATTGCCGGCGTTGGCCGCTATTAGTGTGGGACCTTGGTTGGCGGCTCCTTGCGATGTAGACATTTGATTTAACGAATACATGGCGTTCGATGGTGATTGACCCTTCAACTCTAGTATAGCCAACAAATCGTAGGGCGAAGAACACATGTGCGATAGCAAACGCACCTCCTTAGCTATCATGCGCAGCTTTTCAAAATTTATCAGATCCTCCACCCGGGTGTCGTTGCCCAAATGTATAAAGGTTAAATCTTTGCGTACTATGGGATAAAAGGGTATGATGGGGTGTTGGGTAAGCAGTTCTGAGGACACCAATTGGCGATACTTTGACATGTTTCGTGAGGGATCCATGAGATCTTGTAGGTCGGAGAATAGTCTCTGGTATTTTGAGGGCAATTTCTCCCAAGTTTGCCGTAAACGATAGACTGCAGCATGCCCTAGACCCGAGATAATGGCAAACATAGAGTTAAAGTTGCGGCATTCCTTGCAGTGGCGGGCGATTTTTATAAATTGCTTAACAATCTTCATGCGTCTAACGATGTTGTGTTCGCCACAGATTTCCGTGACTACCCAGAACATTTCTCGATTGACCAGCTCGGAGAATTTACTCAGCATTGGTACGCCATATTTGGTGTGTAGATTAAACAAATCGTCCACGTATTCAGTCGATTCAATTTGTCGGAATATAGAGAAATCTTGCAGCGTTAGTTGTATAGCCAATTCGTAGGCGTTGAGCTGAAGGAAATGCACATTAGACTCACGCACCAATTCCAAAGCCAACTCATCGGGAACTAGTGTTTCGGAAATGCCATTTGTCTTTAAGTAGTAGCGCGAAGCGAAACCTATGCGCTCGGCCAAATTCTGCAGCTGATCAGGCAATCTTCGCTGCTTAACCATGCCCCCTTCGCCCACACTTACTTCACATAAAGAGAAATGTGAGCTTGAGTCGTGAATACCGAATTCCTGTAGGGCCAACATGACCACTTCGTGGGCTGTTGTTTCCTTATTTATGAGTAAATATTTACAAGTTTGGTCCGCTTTGAAAACCTTTAGTACATGTTCGGGATAGTCTGGCACCAGACTACCCGTGGTTGAAACCGCTGATGGTCGGTGCACGGAAGCCGACAGATAATTAACAGGATTTAGAGTCGATGTTGTCGAATTGTCCTCATATTGTAATGAAGTTAGGTCGGGATTTGATTGTGATTGATACAATCGACCACTGCCGTTGGCGCCTGAGGAACTGCTCAATGAGCCCGACTTGTGTTTCTCTGAACAGGCCACATTCAAGAGAGCATCACTGGAGTCATTCAGGTTGGAGGCTTGGAGGCCGGTGACATTTTTGTGCAGTAGATTCATTTTGGCCAAAGCTTTTTGCAGTCGTCTTTTTGGAGCCAATGTCATAAAGCCTCCACCCTTAGAGTCGCCGGAATTTTGCAAGCCATTGGCGTCCTTTTTGCCGGAAGCATTCACCGACTGCAGAAGATTGTTCATGAAGTTGGAAGCCATGTTGCCCGACGATTGTACTGGTGTGCCAGGACTGGGTATGCCGCGATCAGTTTGATCTTCTCCCGAGCTGGAGTGCAATAGCATATCCACCGAACTCAGGCGCACAATGTGGGCACGATTGGCGGCGGCCGCCGCAGCAGCTGAAATATCATCTGTGGTGGAGTCAGCACGACCATGAAGTTTGGCCACATCATTGGCACAGATTCTACGCGGACTGCGCAACGACTTGGAACCCAAATTAGTCATATTGCCATTAGCAGAGTTAGGACCACCGCTGGCGGTTATTTCCACGGCCTGCATCATTTCTTTGAAACCTAGTAGATTACTTTTAACGGTTATGCTTAGATGAGTGGAGCCCATTAAGATCTCGAGTGCTCGTTTGCTGGTCACATGCTCAAAACTTTGGCCATTGACTTCGTGTATTTGATCGCCTCGCTTTAAACCCGATTCCTGGGCCTTCGAGCCTTTTTCCACATGTGATATATAAATTCCATATCCACCCGAGGCTATACAAGCGCCGCGCATTTCATAGCCGCCAATAATTTTGAAATTCAGCGATTCGTCTCGCGAAGAACGCGTCAATGTGCATGATCGCATACGAGCCTTGGCAGCGCAAGCGATGTGTAATAGCCTTAACTGACTCAGCAGTTTCTTACGCTCCAGACCTGCCTCGAAAATTTCCAAAAACTCCATCATTTCGTGATCCGCCTCAAAGTCAGTAAAATGATTGTTGACCCATAGCAAAACGACGCGAGTGACACGATCTCTGATCTCTTGTGGCGTGGCATGATTGGCAAACTTAGGCACAACTTCCGCACCGCTCAAGTCGGCCTCAAACCACATGAGCAGCTTTTGCGTAACCTCTTGAGAATCTTTGATGAAAATACGATGAGTCAACAGAAAATCTTCTACATAAAATGGATCCGTCATGGAATTCTCCTCGACCAGTTGTTGCAAGAGACGCTCAGGTGTACCACGTATAACCACATGACCCCGTTTGGCATTCGAGCCGGCAGTGGCGCTTTGTGCCGCTGCAGCTCCCGTCGCATCATTACTGCCAATTTGACGTAATTCTGTAACCATTACCACTCGGCCCTCTTCGTCCTCGTGACGCCGCGTATTCTCCTCACCCTGATGCTGGATGCGATAGTAATCCGTCTGGGTAATACACACAAATTGGCAATCATCACACTTGGTACGCATAACACCCTTGTGATACAGCTTATCCATTGTGGGCAAAATTCCAAACGAATCGCCGACTTGTAGCTCATCGCGCTCCCCATTGGCATGTTCGATTTCGACGACACCATTAATGAGTACCGACCACGAATCCAACTCTTCGCCATCGGACATAACAACCGTGCCGGCTTTATCGACCACGGCGAAAACCATAAAGGAACACAGGGCTCGACGTACGGCCAGTGTAATGTTTGTGAAAGCCTTAAGGCCTTGTGTGAAATCGAGCAGAATCTCCACATCTTCTTCGGTACGTTCGGAGGGATCTTTTTCCAGACAATCTCGCACTTGATCACGGACATTTAAACTCTGTATGGAGAAGAAGAAAGGAGGTAAAAAATATGATTAACAACTTGAAGAAGACTAAAAATTTAATATAAAAACAAAAAGGGTTATAGGTTTACAACAAATTGCTATATGTTACTACAGCCTTTTCAAATATTAAGGTATGGCGGTGTATGAGGAAACCATTCGAATTGTGAAATCTTAAATAAAAGTAACTTGCGTATGCTAAGGAGACTGTATAAAAAAGGTTATAGATTTAAAACAAATTGCGATATGTTACTGCAGCCTTTCCAAATATTAAAAAAAAGTGTGGTGACATATGAAGAAAACAGCAGAAGAAGCAATCGTAAGCTTAAGTGAATAAAATGTATATGTATAACACTGTAGGACAAATTTAAACTTTTGACCTCACCCAAGAATAAACTGACCAGATTCTGAAAATATAGCTAAAATAAAAATATACGTATCTCGCAGTTTTTCTAGATCAGCTCATTTAAGTTTTTTACGAGCAATTCAATTTTTGGAGCAAAGCTCCCATACAACGACTTGAAAGTGACTTCTTCCTGATCGCAGGTCTCAGAGAGATGTTAAGGGATTTTGACAAATTTTTTTTTTAATGTATTCCAAATGGCCTAGATGTAGTTCTGACCGAGCCCAAATTTAAAGTTTATCACAAATTAAATTTGTCACAAACAAATTGTCAACAGATTTTGATGAATTTTTTTAAAATATGTTTGAAATGGCCAGGGGCTGGTTCTAACAAAGTCCAAATTTATAATTTGTCAAAAATTAAAATTGTCACAAATTGTCAAAAATTAAAATTGTCAAAATTTTTTTTAAATGTTCTTCAAATGGCTAGGAGCTGGTTCGGACTAGGAAAATGTGTTGATAAATTAAATTTGTGACAAATTTTAAATTTTGGCTTCGTCAGAACCCGCTCCTGGCCTTTTGAAAAACAATAAAAAAAAATTCATCAAAATCTGTTAACAACTCGCAGAGTTCTGCGAACAAGAAGAAGTCTCTTTCAAGTACAGTGAAACTTCGATATTACGAACTTCGTTATAACGAAAAACTCAATATAACGAATTTTTTGCTGAGACCCTTGAAAAAACCTTTTTATTGCAAAGTTTTTCATACAAAAATGCTCATAGCTATAACGAAAAAATTCTGATCTATAAAGCCTCTATATAGCGAAGTATTTTTTCAAAAGCCTCTATACAACGAAATTATAATTGAGTAATACATACATATAACATTTTAAGTCATTATCAAAAGCCTCTACATAACGAAGTCTTGAACTATAGCCTCCATACAACGAAGTCAGAATAAAACATAAAGCAAAATTAAATTTTAAGCAAAACGGGGAATTCCCTTTTAAAACCAACGAAAGGTAAATGTCTTTGCAGGTTAATATGTAATGCGCCACAAATTACATAGTCAGTTCTGTTTTGGTTCTTTGTCAAAATGAGTGTATTAAAGCGTAAATCAATTTCTATACGAGAAAAAACAAACAAAAATTACACAATATTTTACTAAAATGTAATAAAATAAAAAAAATAATAAAAACTTAATTTTTTATTTACCTCTTAAATAGTTAATTTTTATTATTATACTAGTATTTTCGTGTAAAATAGAATTCGGACAAAAATAACTATAGTTATAACGAATTTCTTTCGTATTTCTTTAAATTTTGTTATACCAAGGTTTCACAATGCATATGTATAGCGAATCAATAGCTATAACGAAGTATTTTTCGGTCCCCTCTAGATTCGTTATATCGAAGTTTCACTGTAGTTGTATGGGAGCTTCGCTCCAAAAATTGAATTGCTCGTAAAAAACTTAAAGGAGCTGATCTAGAAAAACTGGGACATACGTATGTTTTTATTTTAGCTATATTTTCAGAACCTGGTCAGTTTGATCATGGGTGAAAAATCGTGTCGTACAGTGTAATAGTAGACAGGTTATAGGAATAGAATAATGTGCGATATGTTACTGCAACCTTTCCTAATATTAAGCAGACGTACAAAAAAATTAGCAGAAAAAGCATATTGTAACTGTTTGAACAAAAGGAAAACGTAACTTGCTTATGCTACTGCTATATAAACAGACAATTAGTATATGTTACTGCAGTCTTCTCCAACATCGAAAAGCCAAGACAATACAAGTGAACAAATCAAGTTATTTTTTGTGTGTAAACAAAGAGTTTACACTTTTGAGACGACTTTGCTAAACATAAATTTGGACTAGAGGAAGATAACTCAATCTAAGCTAATTCGGCCTAAAATAAATCAAACTCAATCAGGTCTGGAAATGTTAACGTGCTACGGGTTTCCTAACATTTGTTAGTTCAGACTAAGCAAATATTTTGAAACAAGGTACCGGTTCGACTGACGAAATCTAACCGACTGATATTTAGAATATGAAACATGTGTTCCTGCTTTTGGAAGTTTGAGGAAAAAAAGAAACCATAAAATATAAGAGCCCATCGAAAAAAATATGAAATGTTTAAAATAATGTTTGACTGTTCTCACAACTAAATGGTTCTAATATAACTTTTTAGTTAATTTTTATCTGAATTTGTGAATATTAATGAGGTATACAATTTTTAATTAAGTTTAATATTATTTTAAGTTTTTCTTAATTTTATTTCAAAATGTTTCAAATTCATAATTTTAACTTTTTTTCTTAAATTTTTTTTCCTATTTTTTTTTTCAGAATATTAAATAAATTTAGACACAACTATGTGGTTCAAAAATGTTTACTAATACACACATTTATAAAAAAAAAAGTTTGTAAGATGTAAGGGAGTTTGAGGTACAAAAGAAACCATAAAATAAAGGGGCCCATCGGAAAAAATATAAAATGTTTTAAAATACAATTTGACTGTTCTCACTAGAAAATCATTAAATTATTTAATTTTTAAGTTTATTTTTATCTGAATTTTTGATAATTGATAAGCTATACAAATTTTAATCAAGTTCAATATTATTTTAATTTTTTCTTAATTTAATTTCAAAATGTTTCGTAATTTTAACTTTTTTTCTTAATTTTTTTTCCTATTTTATTTTTTTTTTTTTAGAATATTCAATAAATCAAGGCCTGCGTAAATTTAAAGACAACTAGTGGTTCACAAATGTTTATAAAAAAAGTTTATAATATTTTTTATATTTTTTTTTTATTTTTAAGTTTATTTTTGATGTTTATTTTTGAAGTTTATTTTTGAAGTTTATTTTCTTTATTTTATAAGTTTTATTTTTTATTTTTTAAGTTATTTTTCTTTATTTTTTATGTAAAAATAGAGTTTGACTGTTCTCACTAGAAAATGTTTAATTATTGAATTTTTTAGTTTATTTTTATCTGAATTTGTGATAATTAATAAGGTATACAATTTTTAATTAGGTTTAATATTGTTTTAAGTTTTTCTCAATTTTATTTCAAAATCTTTCAATTTCATAATTTTAACTTTTTTTCTGAAATTTTTTTTTTAATTTTTTTTTTTCAGAATATTCAATCCATCAAGGCCAGAGTAAATTTAGAGACAACTATGTGGTTCACAAATGTTTATAAAAAAAGTTTATAATATTTTTTATATTTTTTATTTGTATTTTTTTTTATTTTTGATGTTTATTTTTTAAGTTTAATTTTGAAGTTTATTTTTGAATTTAATTTTTTTATTTTTGAAGTTTATTTTCTTTATTTTTTAAGTATATTTTTTTATATTTTTTAAGTTTATTTTTTTTATTTTTTAATTTTATTTTTCTTTATTTTTTTATGTTAAAATAGAGTTTGACTGTTCTCACTAGAATGTTTTAATTATTGAATTTTTTAGTTTATTTTTATCTGAATTTGTGATAATTAATAAGGTATACAATTTTTAATTAAGTTTAATATTGTTTTAAGTTAATCTGAATTTTATTTCAAAATCTTTCAATTTCATAATTTTAACTTTTTTTTCTTAAATTTTTTTTTTCTATTTTTTTTCAGAATATTTAATCCATCAAGGCCAGAGTAAATTTAGAGACAACTATGTGGTTCACAAATGTTTATAAAAAAAAAGTTTATAATATTTTTTATTTTATTTTTAAGTTTATTTTTGATGTTTATTCTTGAAGTTTAATTTTGAAATTTATTTTTTTTATTTTTGAAGTTTATTTTCTTTATTTTTTAAGTTTATTTTTTTTATTTTTTAAGTTTATTTTTTTTATTTTTAAAGGTTATTTTTTTATTTTTTAAGTTATTTTTCTTTATTTTTTATGTAAAAATAGAGTTTGACTGTTATCACTAGAAAATCTTAAATTATTGAATTATTTAGTTTATTTTTATCTGAATTTGTGATAATTAATAAAGTATACAATTTTTAATTAAGTTTAATATTGTTTTAAGTTTTTCTTAATTTTATTTCAAAATCTTTTAATTTCATTAACTTTTTCTTAAATTTTTTTTTCTATTTTTTTTTTTTTTCAGAATATTTAATCCATCAAGGCCAGAGTAAATTTAGAGACAACTGTGTGGTTTAATTATTGCATTTTTTAGTTTATTTGTATCTGAATTTGTGATAATTAATAAGTTATACAGTTTTTAATAAAGTTTAATATTCTTAATTTTATTTCAAACTGTTTGAATTTCATAATTTAAACCTTTTTTCCTAAATTTTTTTTTATTTTTTTTTTTTTCAGAATATTCAATCAATCGAGACCAGAGTAAATTTAGAGACAACTATGTGGTTCACAAATGTTTATTAATCCCCACATTTATAAAAAAAAAGTTTATAAGATGTACAAATTTTTTTTTAAATTTTTTTTTTTATTATTTTTTTATTTTATTTTCTATTTTTTTTTTTTTTAAGACTATTTATTTTATTTTCTATATTTTTTTTTTTAAGACTATTTATTTTATTTTTTAAGTTTATTTTTTTTAATTTTTAAGTTTATTTTTTCTTTAATTTTCATATTTTTTAAGTTTATTTTTCATATTTTTTTTTGTAGTTTTTAAATTAATTTTTTTTTGTTTATTTTTTAAGTTTATTTATTTAATTTTTTAAGTTTTATTGTTTTTTTTACGTTTATTTTTTAAGTTTTTTTTTTTTATTTTTTAAGTTTATTTTATTTTTTGTTTATTTTTTTTTTATTTTTAAGTTAATTTTTATTTATTTTTTAAGTTTATTTTTTTTTTTATTTTTTAAGTTAATTTTTTTTTTATTTATTTTTTGCGAGCAAAATTATTTGTAAATTAATATTTAAAGTATTTTGTATATTAATTTTTTTTACATTATTTTGTATATTTTTTTACATTATTTTGTAAATTTATTTATTTAATTTTTTAAGTTTTATTGTTTTTTTAAGGTTATTTTTTTTATTTTTTAAGTTTATTTTTTAAGTTTATTTTCTTTTTATTTTTTAAGTTTATTTTCTTTTTATTTTTTAAGTTTATTTTCTTTTTATTTTTTAAGTTTATTTTTTAAGTTTATTTGTTTTTTTATTTTTTAAGTTAATTTTTTTTTATTTATTTTTTGCGCACAATATTTGTAAATTAATATTTATTTTTTACTTTATTTTGTATATTAATATTAATTTTTTTTACATTATTTTGTAAATTAATAGTTTTTCACAATATTCAAACAGTTTTTGATCTAATATATCTCACAGATACTAATTGATTTTCACACCCCAAAATAGAAAAAAATAATAAAAAAAAAACTACAAAAGAACTATAATTTGTTGTATTCTTTTAAAAAACCTTCAAATTATGTAAACATCAAAGACTCATATTCAAGATCACAATGGATACTAATAAAATGTTTACTTCCCTATTAAGTTGATGATGAGCTACTATAATAGCTGGTATCTAGTTTTTTTTTTTCTATACCCCAAAAACCATTTAACACATCACAATTGATTAAAAACAATCGCCAACAAAACACAAAAGCTGTATGTAGTAGTCACAAATTACAGCTGACCCTTGTTCGAAAAAAAAAACGAAAAAATAAAAAAAACTAATTCGCACACTTGAAATGTTGGAATTGTTATATTTAAGCTGCGTGTGTTTCATAATTCAAGTTATATATTTTTTTGCTTACAAATCGCTATAATTTCTCTATAGTTTTCCATGCAGCAAACGTGTTTTGTTATGCTGCTGCTGCTGTTGCTATAGATCATATATACATATGTTACGAGTACATATGTGGTAAATTGTTTAAAATTGAACCCCGCATATGCAAAAGACAAAAATTGGGGTACATAGCCAGGGTTTAAATTGGAGCATTTTTAGTTTAAAACCAAAAAAGAAGAAAATTTAAAATGGGACCATTTCATCATCTTGCACTTCAAACATCAGAAACCAAGATCAAAATTAAATTCAAAACCAAGAGTCCCTTATAAAAATTCAATATTTTTTTTTCTTTTTCTATCTGCAAGTGTGGTGTCTCAGCTTTAGCTGAGACGAAGTCAAGACGAAGTCCTATTTTTGTGGTTCACAAATTTGGTTCTTAAGACCGCAAAACAATAATTTATAAAATATGTACAAAGATCATTTCGTCTGCATGGTCATTAGGGGTGCGATAGTGTTTTATGGATATCCTTAGTGGGAAACACTCACTAATATTGTGTGTTTGGGAAAACAAATGCATAAGCCATAATTTGGGGGATGTGGGGTGGGATCAAATGCCAGGGCATCGTGGTCAATGTTGTTGGGAAAGGGGATCAAATCCACATCATGCCCTGCAACTGCCCCGGAGTCGGCCTAAAAAGGGTAAATTATAAGACCGACCTCAGTCACTTTTCCCTCCTACGATAAAGATGGGGGTGATTTATAAAAATCAAATTTTTATAAATTCCTTCCGATATCCAAGGATGACATTTCTCCTATACCATTAAGCCTCCTTCTGTATTGGGCTGGGCAGTCGCATATAATATGGTTGGTAGATAGTTCACTACTGCTATTCCCACAGTAGATACATTGGTTTTTCGTTGCGAATCCCATTCTGTTCGCATGTCTTCCTATGGGTCTATGTCCCATCAGGAAGGTAAACATTTTTTTTATTCTGGTCCCAGTCAAGATTTACTAGGTACGACGTACGCTTCGGGTTGTATTCAGGCCAGCTCTAAACGTGAGATTTCCGATAGTATTCTAACAGGTGGATATAGGGCAAAGTGCTAAGTGTTCAACGTCACTTTTCTGCAGAGCTGAGCCCCGTCGGGCCTTTTCGTCCGCTCTGCAGTTGCCCTCGTAACCAGGACTCTGTCACTCCTGGATATCTCGTTAAGATTTCCGGCAGGCACTGACCACTTTCGATTTGATGTCACTGGACTTCAACGAGTTTACCGCCGCTAGACTGTTCTTGAATAGGAGAATATCCTCCTGTGATACCCGCCTCACGTTGATCACGTCCGCTGCAGAAGTCTGGAATTATTGATCTTATGCTTAGGCCTAGATCCGCGGAGTAGATACCATAACCGACCTTGACATCCAGTTTGGACCCACCAGTAAAGATGTTTATTGGTCTACACATTGCGTTATCGTTCTCGGTCCATTTCTTTCTGGAGGAAGTTCTTGTTCCGTAGTGACTGTTTGATTTCTGTGCACTAAGCATGTAGTCAGTTTTAAGTGAGATGTTGATATGATTCTGGATCCTTGAGTGTCCGATGGAGGGATCCCAATGTTCAATCTCGTTTAGTCAAGAGCGGAGCATTTGCAGTTCACTAAGCATGATTTCTGTGCACGAAGCATGTAGTCAGTTTTTAGTGAGATGTTGATATGGTTCTGGATCCTTGAGTGTCCGATGGAGGGATCCCAATGTTCAATCTTGTTTAGTCAAGGGCGGAGCATTTGCAGTTCAGATCAGGTGATAATAGATTAAGTATCGTGTAGAGTGCATTAGAGGGAGTCGATCTCATACATCCGGGTTTTAGGAGACAAAAGGAAAGTTGAACACAAACCATCTTTCTAAATTTGCTATTCTTGATCGCATTAAGTCCTCCTTTCCCAGGATGTTAATATAATCCTGCATCTTTCGTTCGAGGCGTGGTAGACTCGCCCCAGAGACGCAGGGTGCTATATCGTCTGCATACGCCACTACTGTGCATTCTTCCAACTCCAGCTGTCTGAGAACGCTGTTGATGGAAAAATTTCGCAATGGCGGCGATTATACTACCCCTTGTGGGGGGTGCCTCTAGACAACCTTCTTTGAGGAGATGGTTCTCTTAAGTAGCATGTTGCGAATCAATTTGCTAATATGTGAGCTCTATCATAAAGCAGAGGGGTTCGATATTGTTGAAGGCTCTCTCTATGTCCATAAATGCCACTAGAGAAAATTTTCCCCTATCCAATTATATCTCTATGGGATACAATAGTGAATTGAGTGCGGGTTCTGCCGATTTTCCCTTTGTGTATGCATGTTGAGCATTCGAAAGGAGATTCAAGGTTTTTATTATTATTTATATTTAATTTTTATTAAATTAAATTTTAGTATTAATTTTTATTAGAAATTTTTAACAATTATTTGTTTATTATTATTGTTTTATAAGTTTTTATAAATTTATATAATTATTATTATATATTATATTATTAATTGGTGTATAATTTTATTGTATTATTTTATTTAATTTTGCCATATTATATCGTTTTAATTTATTTATTTTATTATAAAATATTTTAATATTAATTTATTTTATTTTTATAATATTTTATTATAATATTTTTATATAATTTATCATATATTTTTTAAATTAGTTTTTTATATAACATTTTTTTATTTGAATATTTTGTAATTTATTAAATTTATTATGTATTTTATATTTATTTAAATTTTTTATTTATTTTATATGTTTTTATATGTATTTATTTTACGATTTTTACTATTTTTTACTATGCATTTTATTTTTTTTTTGTATCTATTCTATGCATTGTAATAATATTTATTGATTTTTATTATTTTTCAATTTGTATGTTTTTATATCCTTCACCAATCCCAGGCATGGACCGAATGATGAATTCAGTTTGTTTTTTTCATTTGACCTATTCCATTCTTGAAAAACAATTTGAACAACCACATTTTTACATACATAATTATATTTGTACATTTATAAGAAATATACCCCCTAATATAATTATCTAATACTGCATTCCAAACCCTGACTATTTCCGTAACTCTCTTCCAAAGAAAGGTTGTGTCGTTTCCATTAATGAGCAAATAAACAAACAGTTTTTACGAAAAACAACCAACAATTTGACAATAGTAACAGTAGCGGCAATAGCAGTAATATATAAAACATAAAAAATATAATAAACATAACAATAATAATAACAATAACAGTGCTGGTGGTGATGGTGCTGGTGTAAAAATGAAGAATGAGAAAAAAACCAACACCACAAGAGCAAGATGTATTAATACAGGTGGCGTTAACTGCCAGCTGGTTTTAACTTTTTTCCTGATTTTGGTGCCTCTGCACTGTCAACTTACATATACTCGCCGAGTTGCGCCTTTCAGTTGTCAAAATTTTGTATGGAGATTTTGACACTAGAGAGGAACTACACAAAATAAATTGCCTGTGGTTGTTGCAATGCCAAATTTGTTGTACAGATAACTTCACCTTTATTAATACATCTTGCACAAGAGATTAACCTAAAGTGGGACAATGAACGTAAGAAAAAAAAAAATAA